>CM057341.1:566608223-566698223 GCA_030015575.1 Agapanthus africanus
CTGGCCGAAAGATTGACGAACTGTGGAGTGTAATTAATTCCGGCTCGTCTTACCTTTTAGGGGTTTGAAGGAAGATTTGATAAAAACCAGTGGGAGCCATCCTGATTAGATAAGATAATAACCAATCTAATCTTACAAGAGCATATGCTGAGTGTTTTCTCTCTCACTCACTCCTGGTATCGACCGTGACATGCCTTAATCAAGATAATAATATGGATGTATTGACCGAACCTGCTTATTATAGTGTGCTGGGGAACGTTGGTTCGCTCTATCTTATAATTGTTATAGGTCCGAGCATGAAATAGGGGAATACCGGGATTCCCATGCCACCCGATCGAAGAATGACCATGTTGATGCATTCTTCTTCGGTGTTTTTATCACCAAGAAGTGTTTCTCAGTACACTCTACATCCTGGATATTAGATACCAGATCAGGATCCCACATGTGTAATATGTTACATGGGCTAAAGGAAGGTACAAAACTGGAAATGGGAGATATGTCTCTAAGTGTAGAGAATGGTGCAATTGTAGCAGCCAAATCAGTTGGAAAATATCACCATGTATTACCAAATGGCTAATACATTGATTTTGAACAAATTTTATTACATGCCGAACCTGATATACAACATTACATCAGTTTCTTTATAAAGTTAAAGAAGAATATAATTTTGTATTGCAGGATAATGTTGTGAACAATTTCCTTAATCAAGAGTTGATTGGATCAGGCATGTTATGAAATATCATATACGTTCTAAATCAAACCATAGTTCAATGTATACAAGAACACACACAATAGGAAAAGTTCAGAAATGAACGAATCCTTCTTATGACATTGTAGATTAGGTCATATCAATGTGACACGACTAGCTAAGTTACATAAGGATGAATATTTGAATCCGTTCGAATATTCATCCTATGATACTTGCCAGTCATGTCTCAAAGGTAAAATGTACAAAACTCCGTTTCCAGGAAACTGAGTTAGAGTTACTGAACACTTGGGCCGATACATAGTGATGTATACGGTCCTATATCTACAAATGCCAGGGTTGGTTCCTCGTACTTCATTTTATTCACTGATCATCTCTCAAGATTCAGACATATGTTCCTGTTGAAACACAAGTCTGAAACTTTTCGAGAAATTCAAGGAATATAAGTATGAAGTTGAGAACCAGACGGGTGGAAGTATTAAGATCCTTCATTTAATCAGGGAAAAGATACTTGAGCACGGAGTTCCTGGATTATTTAAAAGAGAATAGGATTCTATCTCAGCTTACTCTTCCGTATACACCACAGCACAACGGTGTATCGGGACGGAGGAATTGCACCCTATTAGATATGGTGCGCTCTCTGATGAGTGCCGCTGAGTTTCCTGTTTTCTTTTGGAGTTATACGCTTGAGAAGCCGCTAACCTATTGAATAGGGTGTTGGGGTAAAAATTTACACCCCGGTTGACCAAGTCAAAATCAAAGTCAACCCCAAGCCAAGTGGGCCCATGCCTGGGTCGAGCTCGAACATGAAGCGGCCGGCCTCCCCCCAAGCCAAGATAAAATTTTGTAATAAATAATTTTGTTGTATTTCTTTTATTTTATTTTATGGATAAATATAAGAAAAATAGGCATAAAACCAAATTTTTGTAAAGCCCATGGCTTATGTGCAAAAAGAAATGGCACATGAGCAATGGGATAGGCAAAATGCCATTTTGTGAAGCCCAAGGGGTTATGTGTAAAGTGTATAGCCTATAAAGGCAAGGATAATGAAAATATCCCAACAACTTTTTTTTCTCTATCCAAAAAAAAAATTAGATCTGAGATATCTTCTCCTTCTTCAAGGTTCCAAAACCTTCTTCTTTCTTGAATTAAATAAAGAGTTTTACTCTTCATTTTATAAAACTAAATAGTTTTTCACCACAAAACCCATAAAGGGTAACTCAGATCTTCCAATTAGATCTCAAAAAGAAGAGATTTTTAAAATATCATATGTCTTGATCTCAAGATCACCAGAGGAGAAAGCAGAAGAACCCCTTCATCAACCCCAAAACATCTTAGGTCTTTAACTCCACTCTGATTTCTCTTTCGAGAATTTCTGTGCTAAAAGCCTCTCTTTTGCGCCGGCGCCCAAGCGCTCAAGCGCCAAGCGCCCACGTGCCGACGCGTGGCAGTGCTAGCGCTCGAGCGCAAAGCGCCCACGTGCCGATATGTGGCGCGCTTGCGCTCCAGCGCCCTGCGCTCAATTGCAAAGCGCCCACGTGCCGATACGTGGCGCGCTTGCGCTCAAGCGCCCAGGCGTAAGCGCAAAGCGCCCACATGTCGACACGTGGCGCGCTAGCGCCCTGCGCTCAAGCGCAATGTGCCTACGTGCCGACACGTGGCGCGCTTGCGCTTCAGCGCCCAGCGCAAGCGCAAAGCGCCCATGTGCCGACACGTGGCGCGCTTGCGCTCCAGCGCCCTGCGCTCAAGCGCAAAGCGCCCACGTGCCGACACGTGGCGCGCTTGCACTCAAACGTCCTGCACCTAAGCGCACAGCGCTGACCCCACGCGTCCTTTGGACGCTTTTTTCCCTTTTTTATATATATATACATATATATATGTACAGATACACACACTCCACCACACTGTCCCCCTAAAAAAATTTTGGGCCGGGGCGCTGCTCCGCACCCCGCAAGGGTGCTGCTAGCCCTCTAGACCCCTAGCCCGCTATCGGGTAGTGGGACCCCCGTAAAAACTCTGCGTGGCTCCCAATATATCCAAACCCCCTTTCAAAACAACACACACGTACACTGCACATTGAGTTCGCATGACCAGTTTAACCCGTCAATCGGAGGTTCCCTCGCTCCAAAGGCGAGGGGTAATTAACGGCAGCTTAGTCCGCGGCTAGCCGGAGATTCGGATCCCCATAATTATTAAACCCCCGGCCTACCCTAGGCAGGGCGAATCTGTAGTACGCATGACAAGCGCGCGCGTATTCCTATCTTAATGGGGTAACGAAAAACACCCTAAAGATTCCGGCACGCCCGGTGGGACCTTTCTCTCCTCCCATATTTCGGGTTAAATGTTCATGCGAGCTCAATCAATATACATATCGATTGCCTATACTGAAATGATGTTTTTTCCGTGCAGCAATCAACTTTCGACGAAAATGTCTCCCAAAACGAATTCATCTTCCAACGCGACCCAGATCCCGTATGTGGTCAAGGTCAATACTTGTGTGGTTCTTCCCGCAAGCCTCAGTTGACAGTGGGAGGAACTGCCCCGCCAGTTTGGCTCCGTCATCATCTACCCTGCCGGAAGCGCTCATCTGGCAGAAATCCCGAAAAAACAGGTGGCCAAGCCGGTCTCAAGGGGCAAGAGGCCGAACGTTGTGATCGCTAAGGCACAACAACCGAAACTTAAGACGGTGTCTGAATGACTCTCTGGCGCTCCAACCGGGGGCAAGACTTTCAGTACAAAGGGCAACATCAAATGTTGCGGACGAGCTCAGGTGATGAATCCAACAAATGCACAATCGAGCGTATCTCCAAAGCCCTCCATCGCCCGGTCTGCGGCGTCTTCCTAAAGAGCCGAAGACTGCCAGGTGCTTAGAACAGAAAAGTTAAGGCAGAAGCGGCTCATGTATCGAGCCAACAAGAGGGCCAGGGTTTCGGCCAAGTGGGATCTTGTGAAGTTCCAAGAGCAGGGTTTACTCTGTGACGACGGCTGCGTCGGCCGTAAAAATCAGCAATTCCTTCGAACCTCTGAGGTGGGTTCAGAAAAATGTCATGACCGCCAGAATCAAGAAGACAACGGTCCGAACGTCGCTAAAAAGAGACGTGTCCCGGCCCCAACAGAAAAAGTATGGCACTGTCTCTTCAAGAGTCTATCAGGCGCTCTGTACCGCACGAAAGCAGCGGGGCAAACCCAGAAAAGAAGCGCCAGCACCATTCAAGAATCTGGTCAGGCCAGCCGCCTTCAATCGACTGCCCGCTACCGAAACAGGAGGGCCAAGACAGCGATCCGTGAAATCAGCCGCCGATAATAAAAAGGCGGCTGGATATGTTGTCCATACGGTCTACATGGCGGTGCGGGCATCCCAGCGACAACCTTCGCAACAAAAGCAAGGATGGGGCCACCACATCCTAAGCCCAATCTGGCTTGAATGTGGTTGCCGCAGCCCAAGAACAGCCGCCTCCGCTGGATGAAGAGAACCCTCTCGATGAGGATGATAGGCAGAAAGACCCCTCGGTCCATGCAGCGTCAAGCTCGGACAGCGAGGAAGAGCGGACTTTCCGCCCCAGGACTGCGAAGCAAGAGCTGCTTCAAAAGCTTCGAAAACAGCTCAGGAGCAAAGATAAAGAGATGGCCAAGCTCTATTCGAAAATTGATGACCTAACGAACGTTGTGATGCAGCTTACGGCTCAAATTGCTCGAGCGCCTCCTAATCAAGCACAAGTCGCTACTCCATCAGCCGAGTGATGACAATCCGAAGCAGGCCAATGCCTGTTCCTTTGGGTCCAAGACTGGTCGAGCCGCACAAAAGCCGGCCACATTCCGCTTTTAGGGACGCCTTGGCCCCAGATAGCACTATCCCGCTAACACAAGATCGGATAATGGAATTGGTCACCAGCAAAGTTTTAAAACATTGGTGGCTGAAGCTGAAGCGCAGAAAGAAATTGGCAGTAGTGGGTGGCCATATCCTGCACAGTACGATCTGATCGAGTTCCCGAGCAGCTACGTCATTCCTAAGTTCGGAAGATTTGATGGAACGGGGAATGCAAATCAGCACGTCGCCCACTTCAAAGCATCGTCCAGAAATACATGAGGCAATGACGCGCCCCTTCTTCGTCAGTTTGTCAATAGCCTGACCGGTGTCCGCCTTCGACTAGTACGCGAGTATACCAGACGGGTCCGTCATTACCTTTGGCCTAAATGGAGTCTCTGTTTCGGCAAAGGTTCATGAGTGTCAGTGATAAAATCTCCATTGCCGACCTTGTGAGGACCAAGACGGGGAAGAATGAAAGCAACACCGACTTTATTGCCCGATGGCGTAATCTCGCGGTTAAGTGCGAACCGCCGTCGGAGCAGGACCAGTCCGTCAGCCTTCTCATTGGTAACCTCAGCAATTGGATGGTCCCATTCTTATGTACAGCAGGTCTCAAGACGTTTCAAGAGCTAACCAAGAAAGTCCAAATGCTGGAACGCTCGAAGCAAGAGTCTACCCCGAACTCTCTGAAAGACAAAACTTGGAAAAGCAAGCGGGAGGACAACCGTAGAAGCGGGAGTTCCAGCAGCACCAATGTCTTCAATGCGTCCAACAATGAAGAAAAGCGTAAGGGCGGGCGAATCCAAAACCAACCGGTCTTGAAAGCCATTGCTTGGAGGAGATGGGCCTTCCTAGAGGAGAAGAAGAGCAAGGTTTACTCTTTCAGAAGGGACAAGGTCCGCAAGATATTTAAAGATGCCTTGAACAATGGCCTACAATTACCGGAGTCGAAACGACCCCAAGAAGCAAAAATGACCGATAATCCCCTATATTGCCCGTACCACCGAGTCGTGAGCCATGCGATCGAGGATTGCTATATCTTCAAGACTTGGTCGAGAAGCAGTACAAGGCGGAGAGATTGAGCTGTCCAAAAGTGTGTTGGTGAACAATCAAGTTGCAACAACTAACTTTATACAGACAGAAGCTGAAGCCTTCTGGGAGCAGACAGCTGAACCCGCTGCCCTGAGCAATGAAACGGACTCATCGCGGCCTCCATGGAGTACGCATATATCTAATAAGACGAAGAAGATGATAAAGCTACTTCGGAAAGAGCCCAGGACGGAATGGGAAGGGCAGAAGAAGCCTACCAGTCCAGCTGCCAATGCAGCTCCATCAGGCTCAAAACCCAAAAAGCTCAAGTAGAAGAAAAGTGCAGCTCGGCACGAAAAGGAATTTGTAGGGAGATCGACCATTCAAAAATATATCGATTCCCTCGAAGAATATGAACAGAAAGAAAGAACTCTGATTCAATTGAAGGAGTTCTTCCCTGTATAAGCGGCTGAAATTCTGGAGGAGTTAGAAGAAGACCCCAATGAAGAGATCCCAGTAGTGACCTGCTACGCCATCCATCTGGGCAGCGACTCTGAGGAGGATCTCTGTTTTCCCGAAGAGGACGAGGAGCTCGCCACAAAGGCCAACCAAGTCCAGCTCAGAAGCGGCAGGGCACTACCGCCAAATCAGGGAAACGCCCTAAAAGGGAAGGAAAAGCAGGTGGCTAATGAGGAAGGCGACAGAGAACCGGCTAATGAAAACTCAAGTCCTTCCTCAGTGGACTATAATGTCTTGGCTCACCTCCGAAAGCTTCCGTCTCTCCTTAGCATCTACGATGCCTTGGTCTTATCTAAGGAGCTTAGAGATGTTCTCATTCATGATGTACAAAACCCTGAGCGGTATCAGGCTCGCTTTGCAGAAATTAGTATGAAAGAAGCTCAGTACACTTTGCAAGCCGCTGCAGTCACGTTTAAGGATGAAGACTTGCTACTGGGAACGTCTGAGCATAATCGGCCGCTTTACGTGACCGGGTACAGCGAAGGGGATCGGATTAATCGCATATTGATTGATCGGGGGTCCTCAGTGAACATCATGAACTTACGAACACTGAAGAGTTTGTCAATGGACGTCCGACACCTATCAAGGGAAAGGATTGTCATTCAAGGCTTCAATCAAAACTGCCAGCAAGTTCTAGGGTCTATGGTTTTGCCAATCAAATTCGGGGATCTGCAAACTGAAGCTAAGATATACGTGGTCGACGCTGACACGTCTTATAAGATTCTCTTAGGACGGCCGTGGCTCCACGATTACGACATCGTCCCATCAACTCTCTATCAATGCATGAAGTATACTAAAAATGGTGAAGAAAGACGCATTGACGAAGACATCCAGCCGTTCGGTGTGCATGAAGTCCGATATGAAGATTTTTCGTACTTTATGAACCACCAAAATGCTAAGCCACAACTGACTGAGGATAGAGCGGCCCCAAGACTCAAAAGCAAATCTGAGCCGGCTGTCACTTTCAAAAGCAAAAACGCCCAAGTGCACCCGCGTTTTGGTAGCGACACTGATGGGTCCGACGCTGGAAGTCCGTCCTTCCGTAAAACTCGCCCTTATTTCGGTAGCGATACGGAAGAATCTGTTACCGAAGCCCCATCTAGCAGCAAAGTCCGCCCTCATCTTGGTAGCGACACTGAAGAGTCGGAGGAAGAGGACCTGCCGTGTAACAGCGGTGCAGATTGGACCCCCATGCAACAAGCGAAACAACGAGAGACCTTCGAAATTGCACAAGGGTCCCTAACTGTCATAAGGGTACCGGAGCAGATATGCAAAGAGCTCAATGCGTTGTCAGTCTCCACCGTGGACCAGCTGAAAACTTTCTACGTCCCCGGAAGGAAAAGTGGGTAGAAAGGCATCCTGTTTTATGGGTCAAACCCCGTTGTGCACCCAGACGATTAGTCTGTCGCATGCCTTCTATATGAGAGAGGCATAAGAGCCGTCCTCAATCCCAAATACTATGCACCCGAGATACGGGAATACTTTAAAAAGTACGGATGCCGGTTATATCAAACGGAGTCCGAAGCAAAGTTTTACGAAGGGCTATGGCATCCACCTCAGGTTCGAGCACTCATCGATGGACGAATTCCAGATAGGCGGGGCATAGGTTTCATCCAGCCTGATTCTAAGGCATGCTATATAACCCATATTAGGGAAGCCAGCAAAGAGTCAAATGATGAAGATGAGCTAACTGAGCCAGAAGAAGCTCCTCAAGAGCTCGAAGATGGCGGACAAGCAACTTTTGACGAGCTAACCGAGATTGACTTAGGAATGCCCAATGATCCAAGGACGACCTTCATCAACTCACTCTTATCGGAGGAAATGAAAGAGCAGATAATTGCCCTGCTGCATGAGTTCGTCGACTGCTTCGCGTGGACATACAAAGAAATGCCTGGCCTTTCCCTTGAAGTGGCCGCGCATAAGCTGGCTATATCTCCTGATGCTAAGCTAGTCAAACAAGCTCCTCGACGAATGAGAAGGGAACTAGAAGAAAAGGTCATCGAGGAAACCAAGAAGCTCATCGATGCCGGCTTCATCAGGGAAGAGAAATATGCGGACTGGATCGCATGCATAGTCCCAGTGAAGAAGAAAAATGGGCAGATCCGAGTTTGTGTCGATTTCAGGGACCTCAACAAGGCTTGTCCTAAAAACGACTTTCCGCTACCGGTCATGGAAATGATGGTCGATGACACCTAAAATTACGAGTTGTTCACCTTTATGGATGGCTCGTCTGGATATAATCAGATCAAGATGTCGCCTGAGGATGAGAAACACACAGCATTTCGAACCCCGATCGGAATATATTGCTACAAGGTAATGCCGTTTGGACTGAAGAACGCAGGTGTTACATATCAAAGGGCAATGAACAATATCTTTGACGACCTAATCCATAAAGTCGTCGAATGCTATGTTGATGATCTGGTCATCAAGACTAGAGCAAAGGCCAATCACGTCCAAGATCTTAGGACCGTTCTCACCAGACTGAGGGAATACGATCTGAAGATGAATCCTATGAAATGCGCTTTTGGCGTTTCATAGGGAAAATTCCTGGGATTCATAGTCCGACATCGAGGGATCGAAGTTGACCCATCAAAGATAAAGGCCATCATGAAGATGCCCCCTCCGAAGAGTCTGACGCAACTAAGATCTTTTCAAGGCAAGCTTGCATATATTCGGAGGTTTATCTCAAATTTATCGCGGGGATGTAGGCCCTTCTCAAAGCACATGAAGAAAGGAGCTCTTTTTATCTGGGATGCCGAATGTCAAGCAGCGTTCGAAAGAATCAAACAATACTTGTTGCACCCTCCAGTGCTGGCCGCTCCCATTCCAAATAAACCGCTGATTCTCTACACTGCCGTGCTAGATGAGTCACTCGGTGCGATCCTTGCCCAGAATAACGAGGAGGGAAAAGAAAATTGTAGGGTTCCTAGGCACTCTCAAGAGGTCTCACAAGGCATCAACCATGCCAATTTCAAATTTTACGGGTGCCGAGAAACCCTAATACGGATCATTGACTAGAAATCTAGGCGAAAAACTAAACTAGTTAACAACTTAACTAAAGGAGAGGGGATACAACCTTTGTAGATCCGGTTCTCCACTTCCTTAGCTCCACATAGGCGTCCTCTCGCTGTCCATCTCGAATCCTAGACTCGATCGTCGGCTTCATCGGAAAAACGAGCGGGCAAGGTCATCGGCTTCGTGCCGAAGATGATCTACGTCGAGGCATCACAAGTTCAAGCTCCAACTTCACCAAGTTGTGAAACTTGTGAAGAAAACACCCTATACTACTTGGCAAGAGGTAGAGGGTGAAGAAATAGGAGGTGGGTTCACTTTAGAATTGGATTTCTCTCACTTTTACTCAAGTTGCCATTGATGGACTCAAGCTTTTCTTGAAAAAGAAGATGATGAAGAAGAAAGAATATGATAAGTTTTTTTCTTTAAAAATGAAACTAATATGAATACTTATCATATACTAACCATGGTCAAGTGTAGAGATTAAACTAAGGTTAGTTAGAATGGTTAGGGTTAAGGATGAGATAAGGATGGTGGACTTTGTCAAAGCTTCAAGAAGCTTCAGCATAGAAACAAAATAAGCCACCATTCTTAATAATATCCAAAATGAATAAATAAATAAATAACTAAGTAAATAATCAAAACCCTAACCATTCATATAACCATGGTTTAATCTTTACACAAACCCAAGAGAGTAAGTATCATCAAACATGATACAAACAAGTGCACAAAAAATATATCACATATACAATGTACATCAAGTGAGAAAATCCTTTTAAAATGAACCAATACTAGTTAATGCAAAGCAATATATCAAATATATAATTATACATTAAATCATTAAATCAACACTTGATTTAACGATCCGGTCATATCGCATATAACCGACTAGTATCCAATGTATCGGCTTATCGAATCAATCCTTGATTCGATATCTAGGTTATATCGCATATAACCAATCGATACATTCATTTGCCAGAATGAAATACGGTATCACATACACGCATTATTCTCGCTCCCGCACATATCTCATATGCGCTCCTATTTCGTTTCGCTTGAGCCAGGAAACCTCTATGTAGGACTCTAAAGACTCGTCAATACGCCGGTAGCAGATGATGATCATATCAAGCACCCACAAGCCGCAAGCGGTCTGCTAAACATAACGGCCACCCGGGTATTGAGCGATCAGAAGATCGACGAGCTAGCCCGCTCACACTCCTGTGAATCCAACCAGTAACACTTACCGTACAGTCCGGTCTGTTCGTCTGATATGTCGCATATCAAGTCTAGGGGTGGTATACGTCATACCCCAATTACCGATAAGTCGTGCCGATGTGAGGCTCATAACGGGTCGAGAAACTACTGGTAACACTTACCAGCAAATCTCTGATCAGCCCTGGCCAGGGACTTCCCTGTTACGGCCAATCGAGCACAGCGCAACATCAACCCCCAATACCGGGAGAGACGAAACCCCTCCTATCGCTCATTGCCTCCATATGACTCGGGACTGTACCCAAAGACCACCGTTTTGCACGCCCTCATGGACGTGGTAAGGTGGAGATCAAAGCACAGTGGGAATCACACAAGACTCTATGACGATCTCGGATCTACAGACTAACCTGTACAAGTGTCACCTGAGAACTGCCATCTGACGTGAGGTATAATACCATCTGGGAGTTCTCGGCGAGTCCGTCTAGTGTACCCAGTCTCCACTGAGCACCCATACACCATCTCTGATGTCAAACACCAATGGATGTGGGATCATCCATCGCCCATCTCATGGGTCGAGAAGCGTATACGCTAGTCTACACTGGTATATCGATGCCCCGTCTCGATACACCCACGACTAGGGACCTTGAAGGATGTACTTATGGACTACCATGTCCCCACTAGTATGATCTGCATCACAGTCTAGGTGGTCAAGTACATATCCTAAGGGCTTTACCAACATGTAACTATAAGACAGTATAAAGAGACAAGTGTACATGTTAAGATAAAGAGTAACCAGATAGCATACTATCATGTCGAGCAAGAAAGTCATCTCTATATATGTCCAAGCATCCAATATAATATACATCATCTGTACAATACTGGCCTCTAGGGCATACATACAACTAACAATCTCCCACTTGCACTAGGGCCAGCTGCTGTAGTATCGCATACCGAGCATCCCGAAGAGTCTCTCAAACTGTATCTGGGGAATGGCCTTCGTGAGTGGATCCGCCGTGTTGTTCTTCGTGTCAACTCTCCTGACCTCGATCTCCCGGCGATCAACTATCTCCCGGATCAGGTGATACCGCCTCAGAATATGCCTGGATCGCTGATGGGACCTGGGTTCCTTGGCCAAAGCCACCGCTCCATTGTTATCGCAATACAAAGGTATTGGATGCTCAATGGATGGAACCACTCCAAGTTCAGTAATGAACTTCTTGATCCAGACAGCCTCTTTGGCAGCATCGTTGGCAGCGATGTATTCAGCCTCCATCGTCGAGTCTGCCATGGTTTCCTGCTTGGAACTCTTCCAGCTAACCGCCCCTCCGTAAAGGGTAAAGACAAAGCCCGACTGCGACTTAGAGTCGTCCTTATCACTCTAGAAGCTCGAATCGGTAAAGGACTCCACTTGGAGTTCTTCGTTACTATACACCAAGAGCATCTCTTTAGTCCTTCGCAAGTACTTGAGAATGCTCTTCACAGCTGTCCAGTGACTCTCTCCAGGATCAGCTTGATACCTGCTCACTACACTTAGTGAGTATGCTACATCGGGTCTGGTACATAGCATCGCATACATGATAGAGCCTACAGCCGAAGCATAGGGTATCCTTTGCATGCGAGCTCTCTCCAAATCAGTCTTGGGAGACATCTCTTTGGAGAGAGTGACTCCAGAGATCGTGGGCAAGTTCCCACGCTTGGATTCTTCCATACTAAAACTCTTTAGTATGGTGTCAATGTACCTGGATTGGGACAACCCCAGTATCTGTTTGGATCTATCTCTATAGATCCTGATCCCCAATATGCAGGAGGCATCACCAAGATCTTTCATCGAGAATCTTTGTGATAAGAAGAGCTTGACCGATTGCAGCCTAGGAATATCATTTCCTATCAAGAGTATGTCGTCTACGTACAATACGAGGAAGACAACCTTACTCCCTGCCACCTTCTTGTAAATTCAAGGTTCATCTGGGTTTTTGACGAAATCAAACTCTTTGATAACGACATCAAAGCAGATGTTCCAACTCCGCGATGCTTGCTTTAATCCATAAATGGATTTAAGCAGCTTGCACACCTTGCCGCTGCTCCCACTGTCTACGAAGCCCTCTGGCTGAGTCATGTACACGCACTCTTCTAAATCACCGTTTAGAAAGGCGGTCTTAACATTCATTTGCCAGATTTCGTAATCATGATATGCAGCGATGGCAAGAATGATCCGGATGGATTTAAGCATAGCCACTAGAGAAAAGGTCTCGTCATAGTCCACACCTGGTCTTTGACGAAAACCCTTTGCTACAAGTCTAGCTTTGAAAGTCTCCACTTTCCCATCTACACCAAGTTTTTTCTTGAAGATCCACTTGCTCCCAATGGGTTTTACCCCTTCAGGAGCAACTTCCAAAGTCCATACTTTGTTAGTGTACATGGATTCCATCTCGGACCGCATAGCATCCAGCCATTTCACTGAGTCCCTACTCGTGATGGCCTGCTCGAAGCTAGTTGGGTCATCATCCTCCATGATGCAATCCTCGCTCCCTCCATCCATGAGAAAACCGTAGTATCTCTCAGGTTGGCGAGGAACCCTACTAGATCGGCGGAGAGGCTGAGGTTCATTGGGAGCTACTGAATCTTCTGGTTCCACTAAATCTTCAGTTACGGTTTGTGTATCTGGAACTTCTTCCAGCTCTACCATTTCGACACTAATTTCTTTTTCAAGAAATTCCTTTTCTAAAAAGATAGCATGTTGAGCAACAAACACTTTTTGTTCCTCACTGTGGTAGAAAAAATACCCATATGAATTCTTTGGATATCCCACAAACTTGCAGAGAATTGACCGTGCCTCGAGCTTGTCCGGATTTTGCCTTTTGACATAGGCCGGACAACCCCATATCTTAACTCGTTTAAAATATGGTCTCTTCCCACTCTATATCTCATATGGTGTGGTAGGTACAGATTTAGATGGAACTTGATTCAATAGGTATGTTGCTGTTTCCAGCGCATATCCCCAGAAGGAAATAGGTAACTCAGTTGTGCTCATCATAGAGCACACCATATCTAATAGGGTGCGGTTCCTCCGTTCTGATACACCGTGTTGCTGTGGTGTATATGGAGGAGTCAGCTGAGAGAGAATCCCATTCTCTTTTAGGAAGTCCAGGAATTCATTGCTCAAGTATTCAACTCCTCGATCAGATCGTAGGATTTTAATACTTTTTCCGGTTTGGTTCTCAACTTCTTATTTATATTCCCTAAATTTCTCAAAAGCTTCTGATTTGTGTTTCATCAGGAACACATACCCGAACCTAGAGAGATCGTCAGTGAATGTAATGAAGTATGAAGAACCATCCCTGGCATGTGTAGACATGGGACCGTATACATCACTATGTATAAGCCCCAAGAGTTCGGTAACTCTTTCTCCGTGTCCCGTAAACGGAGTTTTGGTCATCTTGCCTTTGAGACATGACTGGCAAGTGTCATAAGATGAAAATTCGAAAGGTTTCAAATATCCATCCTTATGCAACTTAGCCAGTCGTGTCGCATTGATGTGACCCAGTCTACAATGCCACAAGAAGGATTCGTTCAGTTCTGAACTCTTCCTCTTGTGTGTGTTTGTTATGCTCAGAACTGTTGATTGATTTAGAACATAAATGCCATTGCACAACGTGCCTGATCCAACCAACTTTTGGTTACGGAAAATGTTCATAACATTATCCTGTAATACAAAATTATATCCCTCTTTACTCAATAAAGAAACCGATATAATGTTTCATATCAGGTTCGGCATGTAATAGCATTCGTTCAGAACCAATGTATTACCAGTCGGTAATACAAGGTGATATTCCCCGACAGTCTTAGCTGCAACAATTGCACCATTTCCAACTCTAATGTCTTTATCACCTTCTCTAAGTTCTCTACCTTTCCTAAGCCCATGTAACTGATTACATATATGGGATCCTGACCCGGTATCTAATACCCAGGACGTAGAGCAAATGGAGAAACAGTTCTCTGTAACGAACACACCTGAAGAAAATGCATCAGCATGTACTTTCTTCATTCGGGTGGCATGGGAATCCTGGTATTCCCCTATATCCTGTTCATTCCTATAACTCTTATAAGAAAGAACGGAACCAACGTTCCCCAGCACAGTATAACATGCGGGTTCGGTCAATACATCCATATTATTATCTTTATTAGGGCATGAAATGGTCGCTACCTGGAGAGAGAGAGAAGAAAACACTTTAGCGTATGCTCATGCAAGATCAGATTGGTTATTATCTTATCTAATCAGGATGGCTCCCACTGCTTTTTATCAAATCTTCCTCCAAACCCTAAAAGGAAAGACTAGCCGGGATTAATTACACACTACAAGTTCGCTAATCTTTCAGCCAGGCCAGTGTCGGTACTTTGAGGGAGGTCCCCCGTGCTTTCGCACGAACCTAATTAATGTAAACTCGTTTTCCCAGAGGCGTAACCTCGTTGAAACCTTTCTAGACACCTACTTGATCGGCTAATTGCAATGTGCAAAACTCTCCCAGGAGTAACTCTTACTATCAGCGGGTATCGGGATCCAACTATCTCATAGAAGGTATGCAATCTCATTGCAAATTTCAACACTTGAAATTCCCGATAATATTTTGCCCCGAACGATCTATGACCTTGACAAGGTCAACAAATCATAGACCGCAAGTCAAGTTCAACCCGTCATTTCTTGATTGAATCAAACCCACCCGCACGACCCTTGACAAGGTCAACAAGGCCGTACAATTACCCTAACCCAATCTGCATCATATGCATAAGCAGATAAATACTGGTTAGCTACCGCACACTGCGCCTTGACAAGGTCAATAAACGCAGCACGAATACTAAACAGGACTTATCTGAAATGACGGAGGGCTACGACAGGTTTTTCTGAAAACCTATTGCGTAATGAACTTGATATCGTTGTAGAATCAAATGAAGTTTTGAAATGGAATGATTTTGAGGCTTTTCTAGTTTTGCTAAAGGGGTCACTCCCGGTGAAGGGATCGTCGGCCCTTTCCTCGTCGAATGAGGTGCGGGATATATCATATATATCACTATGCAAAGCAGAAACTCTAGAAGCTATCAAAAGCAAACCGAGTGTGTAGCATCTGCCAGTTATTGCTAAAGGAGTCACTCCTGGTGAAGGGATCTCGGTCCTTTCCTCATCAAATAAGGTGCAGGATATATCACATATACCGCTGTGCAAAGCAAGAACTGTAGCTACCTGTTTTATTTAAAATTTGATTCTACAACATCTTAGGTTTCTTTTCTTTCATTAATCACATTAATGAAGTCCCATCATTTAAATACCTAATCATCACAGATAAATACGACGTACACTTATGCCATCCGCATTCGCCTCGATGTCCCCTCGTGCACCGTTAGGTTAGGTAACTAACGACAGAGCAGGGCAGGGCTAGTGCGGGTGCAAAACATAAGTAACGTCTATATAATATATCATATATACTATATAAAGTATCTATCACAGAACATCACATGATCACATCACAGATATCGCAGCAGAAAAAACATATGAAATATTGGATATACTAGGACGTCCGTGTTTTCAATACGAGCCAGTATAAAACATAGATTCCACGGTCGTGATGAATAGCCAATCCCACACCCCTAGACCCCTACGATAGCGGCAAGCAACCCTGCCAATTCTGGGATTAGGAGACCCGGACTCGACTCCTCGAGTTGGTCTCCCACTGGACCCCAGAACCCGGTTACTTGTGCTCCCCTCCTGGGTCTATTCTAATGCGGAAAAGTAAATAATATACAAAAGGTGACAACTTCCGCAACCTGGAAGTGCCCCAAATAAAAGAATATTACATACAAGTTTTTACATGAATGAAAATGAAAAACACTCATCTCACATAAAACCCCCCGGCTATTCAAACACGACAATCCAATATAACATATCCAGCAACATATAACATCACATGTCATCAACGTAAGTAAATATGTCCATCCCAATTGTCGTTGACATATAGCAACGAAACCGGCGATATCACATATTACACTTACGGTCACAGAAAAGAAAGTGTAAAACTACAACAGTTGGAATCCGCAACCTCTTTAGACATCACATGCCTAATCAAATGAAATACTTAGACATCACATGCCTAACAGTTATAAACCCCGCATTTTAGTCTCATTATCGAAAACTCTTTTCAATATCAAGTGAAACTAAACCGCTAGATTTATAACATTCATTCAGTTATCTCATAATTGTTTGTGAATTCCAATTATTGTATCACATTCCAGATAAACAGAAAATGTTAAACTTTCCGATCGAACAGTCGAATACCCAAGTTTTCCCGATACAGCTCAACACATGAAATAAGTCTAACAACATTCAGTTCGTGCCTCAGTACCAACGGTCCAGCCGTAGAAGGGTCAAGACAACGCCTCACATGTGGCACGCCGTACTGCCCCAAACCCGAAAGTTCAAAGGGCAGTTCAAGACGGTCACATAATCGAGTTAAGGTTTGTTGTCTTCTAGAGGGTCCATCGCGTTACTTGCACTACTTAGAACGTCGTTAAACTACGGAAAAATCCAACACTTGGAAATTTCCCGACAGGGGAAAAATTGGGTATTTATATCCGGTCGAACTTTTTAACATATTCTAAAATTTATCCGGAAAGCCGCATAGACAAAATCTGATACTCCGATCGAAACACCGAATCCCCAAAACAATTCCAGAAAATTCAATTCTTCAATAAATATTAAAAATTCCCATAAAACTCAGCACCAGAAAAGAGGAATTACTATGCAAAACTTATTGTGCATTGTGAACAGTAGGCGGCGGAACCGCGGCAGAAGCCATGCTTCTGCCGCGTTTCCGCGGCGGTTTAGACGCATCATGAGCTCGTTTTGCACCATAATTCTTATATCTTCATGCTGATATTTTTAAGAATTTTTAATATGGAAAAATCCCATTTTTTAGAAAAAGTCCAGAGAGCAATATTTGAGTTGGGGTTTCGGGTCGATCGGACTTCAAACTCCGTCTAGACTTCGCCTAAGGCTCTAGCTAGGCTCTGATACCACTGTAGGGTTCCTAGGCACTCTCAAGAGGTCTCACAAGGCATCAACCATGCCAATTTCAAATTTTACGGGTGCCGAGAAACCCTAATACGGATCATTGACTAGAAATCTAGGCGAAAAACTAAACTAGTTAACAACTTAACTAAAGGAGAGGGGCTACAACCTTTGTAGATCCGGTTCTCCACTTCCTTAGCTCCACGTAGGCGTCCTCTGCTGTCCATCTCGAATCCTAGACTCGATCGTCGGCTTCATCGGAAAAACGAGCGGGCAAGGTCGTCGGCTTCGTGCCGAAGATGATCTACGTCGAGGCATCACAAGTTCAGGCTCCAACTTCACCAAGTTGTGAAACTTGTGAAGAAAACACCCTATACTACTTGGCAAGAGGTAGAGGGTGAAGAAATAGGAGGTGGGTTCACTTTAGAATTGGATTTCTCTCACTTTTGCTCAAGTTGCCATTGATGGACTCAAGCTTTTCTTGAAAAAGAAGATGATGAAGAAGAAAGAATATGATAAGTTTTTTTCTTTAAAAATGAAACTAATATGAATACTTATCATATACTAACCATGGTCAAGTGTAGAGATTAAACTAAGGTTAGTTAGAATGGTTAGGGTTAAGGATGAGATAAGGATGGTGGACTTTGTCAAAGCTTCAAGAAGCTTCAACATAGAAACAAAATAAGCCCCCATTCTTAATAATATCCAAAATGAATAAATAAATAAATAACTAAGTAAATAATCAAAACCCTAACCATTCATATAACCATGGTTTAATCTTTACACAAATCCAAGAGAGTAAGTATCATCAAACATGATACAAACAAGTGCACAAAAAATATATCACATATACAATGTACATCAAGTGAGAAAATCCTTTTAAAATGAACCAATACTAGTTAATGCAAAGCAATATATCAAATATATAATTATACATTAAATCATTAAATCAACACTTGATTTAACGATCCGGTCATATCGCATATAACCGACTAGTATCCAATGTATCGGCTTATCGAATCAATCCTTGATTCGATATCTAGGTTATATCGAATATAACCAATCGATACATTCATTGCGAGAATGAAATACGGTATCACATACACGCATTATTCTCGCTCCCGCACATATCTCATATGCGCTCCTATTTCGTTTCGCTTGAGCCAGGAAACCTCTGTGTAGGACTCTAAAGACTCGTCAATACGCCGGTAGCAGATGATGATCATATCAAGCACCCACAAGCCGTAAGCGGTCTGCTAAACGTAACGGCCACCCGGGTATTGAGCGATCAGAAGATCGACGAGCTAGCCCGCTCACACTCCTGTGAATCCAACCAGTAACACTTACCATACAGTCCGGTCTGTTCGTCTGATATGTCGCATATCAAGTCTAGGGGTGGTATACGTCAGACCCCAATAACCGATAAGTCGTGCCGATGTGAGGCTCATAACGGGTCGAGAAACTACTGGTAACACTTACCAGCAAATCTCTGATCAGCCCTGGCCAGGGACTTCCCTGTTACGGCCAATCGAGCACAGCGCAACATCAACCCTCAATACCGGGAGAGACGAAACCCCTCCTATCGCTCATTGCCTCCATATGACTCGGGACTGTACCCAAAGACCACCGTTTTGCACGCCCTCATGGACGTGGTAAGGTGGAGATCAAAGCACAGTGGGAATCACACAAGACTCTATGACGATCTCGGGTCTACAGACTAACCTGTACAAGTATCACCTGAGAACTGCCATCTGACGTGAGGTATAATACCATCTGGGAGTTCTCGGCGAGTCCGTCCAGTGTACCCAGTCTCCCCTGAGCACCCATACACCATCTCTGATGTCAAACACCAATGGATGTGGGATCATCCATCGCCCATCTCATGGGTCGAGAAGCGTATACGCTAGTCTACACTGGTATATCGATGCCCCGTCTCGATACACCCACGACTAGGGACCTTGAAGGATGTACTTATGGACTACCATGTCCCCACTAGTATGATCTGCATCACAGTCCAGGTAGTGAAGTACATATCCTAAGGGCTTTACCAACATGTAACTATAAGACTGTATAAATAGACAAGTGTACATGTTAAGATAAAGAGTAACCAGATAGCATACTATCATGTCGAGCAAGAAAGTCATCTCTATATATGTCTAAGCATCCAATATAATATACATCATCTGTACAATACTGGCCTCTAGGGCATATATACAACTAACAAAAATGCCCTCTACTACCTCAGTCGAACTCTAGTCGGGGCGGAACACAACTATTCCCCAATCAAAAAGCAATGCCTGGCTCTGATATTTGCTGTGAAGAAGCTGAGGCACTATTTGCTCGCTCATCGGGTTATGCTGATCTCTAAGGTCAGCCCGCCCAAACACTTGATGACCAGAGCAAGCCTAGCCGGCAGAATGGCAAGATGGGTTGTCATACTACTTGAGTTTGACATAGTTTATACTCCTCAGAAAGCAGTGAAAGGGCAAGCTCTTGCAGACTTCCTTGCCGCTCATCCTACACCAGAAGGGTCGCCGCTAAATTGTGAGTTACCCGACGAACAAGTGCTGCACCTCGAGGAAGATGGGCCATGTTGGGAGCTCTACTACGATGGGGCCTCATCAATAAGGACCTCCAGTAAATCAAGCGTCTTGGAGATAAAAGCAGGGATAGGATTGGTGTTCATCACACCATCAATGGGAACCATACGGCGTTCTTTCGCTCTCACCGAGCCTCGAACGAACAACGAAGCTGAGTATGAAGCCCTGATAGCTGGTTTGGAACTAGCCATATAAATGGAAATCCTTCGGCTACGGGTTTACGGTGACTCCCAGCTTGTCGTCAACCAAGTAAGCGGCGACTATAAGATATACAAACCCGAGTTAGCTCGGTACAGAGGACGAGTGGTGGAACTCATGAAACTGTTCACTCACATTGAACTAATGAGAGTCCATAGAGCGTTCAATGGAAAGGCCGACGTACTCGCTCGCTTAGCCAAGGAGCTGGCTGATCCTGACATGGACGAAATTCTGATCACAGTCAGGAGCCGACAAATTCTACCCCCAGTCTCTCTACGAGAAGAGGAAAGCGCGGGACAGAAGAGCAGCCCTGCCGAAGAAGCTTCGATCATCCAAGACGAGCCCGATTGGAGAGAACCCTTCATAGAGTACCTCCGATATGAAAAGCTGCCCGAAGAAAAATCTGCGAGGATTCAGCTGAAGAAAAGAGCTCTCCGATACGTGTTTGTAAATGACATGTTATACCGCAGGTCATATGACCAACTCTGGCTCAGGTGTCTGTCATTGGCCGAAGCCCAAAAGGTCATGAAAGATGTTCACTCGGGCGTTTGCGGTGCTCACCAATCTGGCCCCATGATGCGACTTCAAATCAAACGGCTTGGATATTACTGGCCCACCATGATACGGGATTGCGGAGAGCATGCAAAGAAATGTCAGATCTGCCAAATCCATGGTGATTTCATTCACAAGCATCCCAATCCATTGCATCCTACGGTGGCATCGTGGCCCTTCGAAGTCTGGGGCACCGACATTGTTGGCCCAATTGATCCTTCGTCAACCAAAGGCCACCGGTTCATACTGCCCGCGGCAGACTACTTCTCCAGATGGGCTGAAGCTGTCCCGCTAAAAGAAGTCAAGACAAAAGATATTCTGACATTCTTCCAGCATAATATTCTATACCGCTTCGGTACACCAAGAAGAATCATTTCTGACAACGGGCCTTCTTTCAAGAGCTTCAATGTCTCAAGGTTCGCTACTCAGCACAAGATAGACTGGAGATATTCCTCCATCTATAATCCAAGAGCCAATAGGCTAGCCGAAGTCTTCAATAAGACTCTATGCAACCTCCTGAGGAAAAATGCTTCAGCCAACAAGAGAGACTGGAATCTCAAACTTCATGAGGCGTTGTGGGCATATCGTACCACGCACCGTACTCCAACTCAGTCCACTCCATACTCATTGCTCTTCGGAGTGGAGGTGGTCCTCCCCCTCGAAGTCGAAGTTCCAAGCTTAAGAATGGCCATTCAGCACGAGTTGACGGAGGAGGAAAACGTGCTCCTTCGGCTTGAAGAGCTCGACGCCCTTGAAGAAAAGAGGCTCGTGGTGCAGCAAAATCTGGAGCTATATCGATCCCAAATGTCATGGGCCTATGACAAGATAACCTGTCTCCGCGCTTTCAAGAAAGGTGAATTGGTGTTGGTCCTCAAAAGACCGATCATCCCCAATCGACATGCCAAAGGAAAATTTGAGCCAAACTGGGAAGGACCATACGTCATCGAGAAAGTGTTCGACGGAGGATCCTACCAACTAATAAGTGCCGAGGGAGAAAGGCCCATGCCACCCATCAATGGCTGATATCTCAAGAAATACTATACGTGAATGCTCCAAGTCGCAGGCGAATTGAGCACATCAGCCCTACGGTCTGGATCATACATCCTGCAAAACCGTATACAATCCACGGGCGTAAATGTCCCCTATCTCTCCCAAATCCTGCCGGTGAGACTACTTTTAAAGTCCCACCAGCGGCAAAAAAAAGAAAGAAAAAAGAAAAAAGAAAAAAGAATAAAAAAAGGTATGTCCACAAGCAAAACGGACGCGGATGAAAACCCGAAAGGGCTCCGTGAGTAAAAACAGCAGGACTACCGGCGAGTTCGTGAAAACCCGAAAGGGCGCAAACTCATGAAAAGAGATGAATACACTCGCAAAGTCCTCTCAACCTTGTGATGAGAAAACCCCTGCAAGAGATCCTTACGACTCACAAAGGAGCAACACACTTAGGAATCCTCAGGAATCCTCAGGATTCCTAAGGAGAACATACACCTGCGAGATCCTCTCGACTCGTAGGGAGAAAATGCTTTTATGAGACCATCACGGCTCATAAAATTGAAAAGCCTTAGGTGATAGGGACCTAAACCTGTCTCCTAAGCCATCGTTCCCCAACGGGCAACGGCAAATGATGAGTCGCTCCTGGCATTTCGTTTCAGTGTTAGCGGTGCTGATGCCGACCAAAAACCCGAATCCCAAGTCCTCCCAAGGCAAATGATGAGTTGCTCCTGTCATTATTCCAGTGCAGTAATGCTGATACCAAACAAGATCCAAATTCCAAGTCCCCAAGTGGCGAATGATGAGTCACTCCTGGTACCATATTCCAGTGCAGCGATGCAGACGCCAACCAAATTCCAAACTCAAATCCCAACGGCGAATGATGAGTTGCTCCTAGTACCATATTCCAGTGCAGCGATGCAGACGCCAACCAAATTCCAACTCCCATACCCCAATGGCGAATGATGAGTCGCTCCTGGTACAATATTCCAGTGCAGCGATGCAGACGCCAACAAAATCTCAAAATTTTTCCGGCCCTACGGTCTGGATCATACATCCTGGAAAACCGTATACAATCCACGGGCGTAAAACAATTCCAATCTCTCACAAGTCCTGCCGGTGAGACTACTTTTAAAGTCCCACCAGCTCTCCAAAAACAAAAACAAAAAAAACGGAATGTCCACAAGCAAACGGACACGGATGAAAACCCGAAAGGGCTCCATGAGTAAAAACAGCAGGACTACCGGCGAGTTTGTGAAAACCCGAAAGGGCGCAAACTCGTGAAAAGGAGATGAAATGCACTTTCAAAGTCCTCTCGACTTTGAGAGAAGAAAATTCCCACGTGAGATCCTTACGACTCACAAAGGAGCAACACAATTAGGAGTCCCCACGACTCTTAAGGAGAAAATACACCTACGAGATCCTTTCGACTCGTAGGGAGAAAATGCTTTTATGGGACCCTTTCGGCCTATAAAATTGAAAAGCCTTAGGTGATTGGGATTTAAACCTGCCTCCTAAGCCATCAATTTCCAAATCCTCTCAGGGCAAATGATGAGTTGCTCCTAGCATTATTTCAGTACAGCAATGCTGATGCCAAACCAAAACCAAAATCCCCAAATCCTGACAAATGATGATTCACTCCTGGTACCATATTCTAGCGTAGCGATGCTGATGTCAACCCGAATCACATCAAGTCAGCAAAACAACCAATGACCTCCCTGGCAGAATCAAATTCCACCTCGGAAACAAGTCAACTTCATCCCTGATGCCGCAAGAAGCGGGGCAAGTCAAATCCAGAATCGACCGTCCACGTCGCTAAAATGGCAGCACCGACCGTCCACGTCGCTAAAAGGGCAGCAATGACAGTCCAAGTCACAAAAAGGGCATAACCGATCGTCCAAGTCGCAAAAATGGCAGCACCGACCGTCCACGTCGCTAAAATGGCAGCACCGACCGTCCACATCGCTAAAATGGCAGCACCGACCGTCCACGTCGCTAAAATGGCAGCATCGACCGACCACGTCGCTAAAATGGCAGCACCGACCGTCCAAGTCGCAAAAAGGGCAGCATCGACCGTCCACGTCGCAAAAAGGGCAGCACCGACCGTCCAAGTCGCAAAAAGGGCAGCATCGACCGTCCACATCGCTAAAAGGGCAGCACCGACTGTCTAAGTAGCAAAAAGGGCAGTATCGACCGACCAAGTCGCTAAAAGGGCAGCATCGACTGTCCAAGTCGCAAAAAGGGCAGCATTGACCGACCATGTCGTAAAAAGGGCAGCGCAGGATTCCTACAAAGCGGGAACCAGATCACTCCGGGCCAGGGAAACGTCTATCACGGACACTCCATCTCGGAGACATATCAAGCAACGACCGTCCATGTCGTAAAAAGGGCAGTGCCAGCTTCCCAAAAAGCGGGAACCAAATCAGGTCGCCTCCAAGTAAAAGAAGATCCATCAATTTCATGCACATAACCCACATATGTGGTATGCATTTATTGATGGGGGCAATTTATTGGGGTAAAAATTTACACCCCAGTTGACCAAGTCAAAATCAAAGTCAACCCCAAGCCAAGTAGGCCCAAGCCCAGATCCAGTGGACCCATGCCCGGGTCGAGCCCGAACATGAAGTGGCCGGCCTCCCCCCAAGCCAAGATAAAAATTTTGTAATAAATAATTTTGTTGTATTTCTTTTATTTTATTTTAAGGATAAATGTATGAAAAGTAGGCATAAAGCCAAATTTTTGTAAAGCCCATGGCTTATGTGCAAAAAGAAATGGCACATGAGCCATGGGATAGGCAAAATACCATTTTGTGAAGCCCAAGGGGCTATGTGTAAAGTGTATAGCCTATAAAGGCAAGGATAATGAAAATATCCCAACAACTTTTTTTTCTCTCTCCAAAAAAAAATTAGATCTGAGATCTCTTCTCCTTCTTAAGGTTCCAAAACCTTCTTCTTTCTTTGAATTAAATCAAGAGTTTTACTCTTCATTTTATAAAACTAAATAGTTTTTCACCACAAAACCCATAAAGGGGAACTCAGATCTTCCGTTAGATCTCAAAAAGAAAAGATTTTTAAAATCTCATATCTCTTGATATTCAAGATCCAGCAAGCAGAGGAGAAAGCAGAAGAACCCCTTTCATCAACTCCAAAACATTTTAGGAGTTTAACTCCACTCTGATTTCTCTTTCGAGAATTTCTGTGGCTAAAAGCCTCTCTTTTTAGCCGGCCCCCAAGCGCTCAAGCGCCAAGCGCCCACGTGCCGATGCGTGGCGCGCTAGCGCTCGAGCGCCAAGCGCCCACGTGGCGCGCTTGCGCTCCAGCGCCCTGCGCTCCAGCGCCCTGCGCTCAAGCGCAAAGCACCAACGTGCCAACACGTGGCGTGCTTACGCTCAAGCGCCCAGCGCAAGCGCAAAGCGCCCACGTGTCGACACGTGGCGCGCTTGCGCTCTAGCGCCCTGCGCTCAAGCGCAAAGTGCCCACATGCCGACATGCGGCATGCTTGCGCTCAAGCGCCCCGCGCAAGCGCAAAGCGCCCACATGCCGACACGCGGCGCGCTTGCGCTCAAGCGCCCAGCTTAAGCGCAAAGCGCCCACGTGCCGACACGCGGCGCGCTTGCGCTCCAGCGCCCTGCGCTTCAGCGCAAAGCGCCCACGTGCCGACACGCGGCGCGCTTGCGCTCCAGCGCCCTGCGCTCCAGCGCAAAGGGCCCACATGCCGACACGTGGCGCGCTTACACTTAAGCGCCCTATGCTCAAGCGCAAAGCGCCCACATGCCGACACGTGGCGCGCTTGCGCTCCAGCGCCCAGCGCTCCAGCGCCAAGCGCCCACGTGCCGACACATGGCGCGCTTGCGCTCCAGCGCCCTGCGCTCAAGCGCAAAGCGCCCACGTGCCGACACGTGGCGCGCGTGTGCTCAAGCGCCCAGCACTCAAGCGCAAAGCGCCCACGTACCGACACGTGGAGCGCTTGCGCTCAACCGTCCTGCACCTAAGTGCACAGCGCTCAAGGCGCTAACTGTTAGTTGTATGTATGCCCTAGAGGCCAGTATTGTACAGATGATGTATATTATATTGGATGCTTGGACATATATAGAGATGACTTTCTTGCTCGATATGATAGTATGCTATCTGGTTACTCTTTATCTTAACATGTACACTTGTCTCTTTAAACTGTCTTATAGTTATATGTTGATAAAGCCCTTAGGATGTGTACTTGACTACCTGTACTATGATGCAGATCATACTAGTGGGGACATGGTAGTCCATAAGTACATCCTTCAAGGTCCCTAGTCGTGGGTGTATCGAGACAGGGCATCAATATACCAATGTAGACTAGCGTATACGCTTCTCGACCTATGAGATGGGCAATGGATGATCCCATATCCATTGGTGTTTGACATCAGAGATGGTATACGGGTGCTCAGTGGAGACTGGGTACACTGGACGGACTCGCCGAGAACTCCCAGATGGTATAATACCTCACGTCAGATGGCAGTTCTCAGGTGACACTTGTATAGGTTAGTCTGTAGACCCGAGATCGTCATAGAGTCTTGTATGATTCCCACTGTACTTTGATCTCCACCTTACCACGTCCATGAGGGCGTGCAAAACGGTGGTCTTTGGGTACAGTCCCGAGTCACATGGAGGCAATGAGCGATAGGAGGGGTTTCGTCTCTCCCGGTATTGGGGGTTGATGTTGCGCTGTGCTCGATTGGCCGTAACAGGGAAGTCCCTGGCCAGGGCTGATCAGAGATTTGCTGGTAAGTGTTACCAGTAGTTTCTCGATCCGTTATGAGCCTCACACCGGCACGACTTATCGGTTATTGGGGTCTGACGTATACCACCCCTAGACTTGATATGCGACATATCAGACGAACAGACCGGACTGTACGGTAAGTGTTACAGGTTGGATTAACAGGAGTGTGAGCGGGCTAGCTCGTCGATCTTCTGATCGCTCAATACCCGGATGGCTGTTACGTTTAGCAGACTGCTTGCGGCTTGTGGGTGCTTGATATGATCATCATCTGCTACCGGCGTATTGACGAGTCTTTAGAGTCCTACACAGAGGTTTCCTGGCTCAAGCGAAACGAAATAGGAGCGCATATGAGATATGTGCCGGACCGAGAATAATGCGTGTATGTGATACCGTATTTCATTCTCGCGATGGATGTATCGATTGGTTATATTCGATATAACCTAGATATCGAATCAAGGATTGATTCGATAAGCCGATACATAGGATACTAGTCGGTTATATGCGATATGACCGGATCGTTAAATCAAGTGTTGATTTAATTATTTAATGTATAATTATATATTTGATATATTGCTTTGTATTAACTAGTATTGGTTCATTTTATAAGGATTTTCTCACTTGATGCACATTGTATATGTGATATATTTTTTGTGCACTTGTTTGTATCATGTTTGATGATACTTGCTCACTTGGGTTTGTGTAAAGATTGAACCATGGTTATATGAATGGTTAGGGTTTTGATTATTTACTTAGTTATTTATTTATTTATTCATTTTGGATATTATTAAGAATGGTGGCTTATTTTGTTTCTATGTTGAAGCTTCTTGAAGCTTTGACAAAGTCCACGATCCTTATCTCATCCTTAACCCTAACCATTCTAACTAACCTTAGTTTAATCTCTACACTTGACCATGGTTAGTATATGATAAGTATTCATATTAGTTTCTTTTTTAAATAAGAAACTTATCATATTCTTTCTTCTTCTCCTTCTTCTTCTTCAAGAAATACCTTGTCTTCAACAATGGCATCTTGAGCAAAAGTGTGAGAAATCCAATTCTAAAGTGAACCCACCTCCTATTTCTTAACCCTCTACCTCTTGCCAAGTTGTTTCGGGTGTTTTCTTCACAAATTTCACAACTTGGTGAAGTCGGAGCTTGAACTTGTGAAACCTCGACGTAGATCATCTTCGGCACGAAGCCGACGACCTAGTCCGCCCAATTCTCCGATGAAGCCGACGTTTGAGTTCGGGATTCGAGATGGACAGCGAGAGGACGCCTACGTTGAGCTGAGGAAGTGGAGAACCGGATCTACAAAGGTTGTAGCCTCTCTCCTTTAGTTAAGATGTTAACTAGTTTCGTTTATCGCCTATATTTCTAGTCAACGATCCGTATTAGGGTTTCTCGGCACCCATAAAATTTGAAATTGGCATGGTTGATGCCTTGTGAGACCTCTATAGTGTGCCTAGGAATCCTACAGTGGTATCAGAGCCTAGCTTGAGCCTTAGGCGAAGTCGAGACGGAGTTTGAAGTCCGAGACGGAGTTTGAAGTCCGAACGAACCCGAAACCCTAAAACCCAAGTGCTCTCTGGACTTTTTCTAAAATCTGGGATTTTTCCATATTAAAAATGCTTAAAAAATTCAGCAGGGAAATCTAAGAATTACGATGCAAAATTTATCCAATGAACAGTAAAAAGTGCGGCGGAACCGCGGCAGAAGCCTGGCTTCTGCGGCGGTTCCGCGGCAAGATGATGACATCATCACTCTCGTTTTGCACAGTAATTACTATTTTATTATGCTGAATTTTCTGGGAATTTTTAATTTGACTCAAGAGTTGAGTGTTCTGGGGTTGTATTGGGAATCAACGTTTCGATCTGATTATCGAACTTTGTCTAAGTGCTTTCCGGATAATTTTTTGAATATGTTAAAAAGTCCGACCGGATATAAATACCCAACTTTTCCCCTGCCGAAAAATATCCAAGTGTTGGATTTTTGTGTGGTTTAAGGACGTTCTGAGTAGTGCAAGTAACGCGATGGTCCCTCTAGAAGACAACAAACATTAACTCGATTATGTGACCGTCTTGAACTGCCCTTTGAACCTTCGGGTTTGGGGCAGTACGGCGTGCCACATGTGAGGCGTTGGCTTGACCCTTTTACGGCTGGACCGTTGGTACTGAGGCATGAACTGAATGTCTTTGAACCTATTTCATGTGTTGGACGGTTTCGGGAAAACTTGGGTGTTCGAATGTTCGATCGGAAAGTTTAATATATTCTATTTATCCGGAATGGGATACAATAATTGGAATTCACAAACAGTTATGAGATAACTGAATGAATGCTATAAATCTAGCGGTTTAGTCTCATTTGATATTGAAAAGAGTTTTCGATAATGGGACTAAAATGCGGGGTTTATAACTGTTAGGCATGTGATGTTTAAGTATTTCATTTGATTAGGCATGTGATGTCTAAAAGGGTTGCGGATTCCAATTGTTGTAGTTTTACACTTTCTTTTCTGTGACCGTAAGTGTAATATGTGATATCGCCGGTTTCGTTGCTATATGTCAACGACAATTGGGATACGCATGTTTACTTACGTTGATGACATGTGATGTTATGTGTTGCTGGATATGTTATATTGGATTGCCGTGTTTGAATAGCCGGGTTTTTTTTTATGTGAGATGAGTGTTTTTCATTTTCATTCATGTAAAAACTTGTATGTAATATTCTTTCATTTGGGGCACTTCCAGGTTGCGGAAGTTTTCACCCTTTGTATATTATTTACTTTTCTGCACTAGGATAGACCCAAGGAGGGGAGCACAAGTAACCGGGTTCTAGGGTCCAGTGGGAGACCATCTCGAGGAGTCGAGTCTGGGTCTCCTAACCCTGGAATTGGTAGGGTTGCTTGCTGCTCTCGTAGGGGTCTAGGGGTGTGGGATTGGCTATTCATAACGACCGTGGAATCCGTGTTTTATACTGGCTCGTATTGAAAACACGGACGTCCTAGTATATCCAATGTTTCATATGTTTCTTCTGCTGCTTTATCTGTGATGTGATCATGTGATGTTCTGTGATAGATACAGTATATAGTATATATGATATATTATATAGACGTTACTTATGTTTTGCACCCACACTAGCCCTTCCCTACTCTGTCGTTAGTTACCTAACCTAACGGTGCACGAGGGGACATCCAGGCGAATACGGATGGCATAAGTGTACGTCGTATTTATCTGTGATGTTTAGGTGACTTAAATGATTGGACTTCATTAATGTGATTAATGAAAGAAAAGAAACCAAATGATGTTGTAGAATCAAATTTTAAATAAAACAGGTAGCTACAGTTCTTGCTTTGCATAGCGGTATATATGATATACCCTGCACCTTATTCGATGAGGAAAGGACCGAGATCCCTTCACCGGGAGTGACTCCTTTAGCGATAACTGGCTGATGCTACACACTCGGTTTGACTTTTGATTGCTTCTATAGTTTCCGCTTTGCACAGTGATATATATGATATATCCCGCACCTCATTCGACGAGGAAAGGGCCGACGATCCCTTCACCGGGAGTGACCCCTTTAGCAAAACTAGAAAAGCCTCAAAATCACTCCATTTCAAAACTACATTTAATCCTACAACGATATCAAGTTCATTACGCAATAGGTTTTCTGAAAACCTGTGTAGCCCTCCGTCATTTCAGATAAGTACTAATTAGTATTCGTGCTATGGTAGTTTGGCATTCGTCAAGGCGTAGTGTACGGTAGCTAACTAGTATTTATCTGCTTATGCATATGATGCAGACTGGATTAGGGTATTCGTACGGCGTTGTTTGGCATTCGTCAAGGGTCGTGCGGGTGGGTTTAATTCAATCAAGAAATGTACGGGTTGAACTTGACTAGTGGACTATGGGTTGTTTGGCATTCGTCAAGGTCATAGAACACTAGGGGTAAAATATTATCGGGAATTTCAAGTGTTGAAATTTGCAATGAGATTGCATACCTTCTATGAGATAGTTGGATCCCGATACCCACTGCGAGTAAGAGTTACTCCTGGGAGAGTTTTACACATTGCAATTAGCTGATCAAGTAGGTGTCTAGAAAGGTGTCAACGAGGTTACGCCTCTGGGAAAACAAGGTTTACATTAATTAGGTTCGTGCGAAAGCACGAGGGACCTCCCTCAAAGTACCGACACTGGCCTGGCTGAAAGATTGGCGAACTTGTAGTGTGTAATTAATCCCGGCTAGTCTTTCCTTTTAGGGTTTGAAGGAAGATTTGATAAAAACCAGTGGGAGCCATCCTGATTAGATAAGATAATAACCAATCTGATCTTGCACGAGCATACGCTAAAGTGTTTTCTTCTCTCTCTCTCCAGGTAGCGACCAGTTCATGCCTTAATCAAGATAATAATATGGATGTATTGACCGAACCCGCATGTTTTACTGTGCAGGGAAACGTTGAACCCGTTCTATCTTATAAGTGTTATAAGAATGAACAGGAAACAGGAGAATATCTGGATTCTCACACCGCCCAAAAGGAGAACATGCATGTTGATGCATCATCTTCGGGTGTGTTTGTCATTGAGAACTGTTTCTCAGTTCACCCTACGTCCTGGGTATTGGATACCGGATCAGGATCCCATATATGTAAGATGTTACATGGGCTACGGAAAGGTAGAGAACTGGGAAAAGGTGATCATTCCGTTCAAGTAGGGAATGGGGCAAATGTTGCAGCCAAAGCAGTTGGCGAATATCACCTAGTATTACCAAGTAGTGATACACTGATTCTGAATGAGTGCTATTATATACCGAACATGATGTGCAAAATTATATCAGTTTCTTTATTGAGTAAAGAAGGATATAATTTTGTAGTACAGGATAATGTTGTGAACATATTCCTAGATCAAAAGTTGATTGCATCAGGCTCGTTACATAATGGCATATTCATTCTAAATCAAAATACAGTCCTCAATATACAAAACACACATAAGAGGAAAAGTTCAGAAATGAACGAATCCTACTTGTGGCATTGTAGACTTGGTCATATCAATGCGACACGACTGGCTAAGTTACATAAGGATGGTTATTTGAATCCGTTCGAATTATCATCTTATGATACTTGCCATTCATGTCTCAAAGGAAAAATGACCAAAGCTCCGTTTAGTGGACACGGAGAAAGAGTTACTGAACTCTTAGGACTAGTACATAGTGATGTATGCGGTCCCATGTCTACCCATGCCAGGAACGGTTCTTCCTACTTCATTACATTCACTGACGATCTCTCTAGATACAGGCATGTGTTCCTTTTGAAACACAAGTTTGAAGCTTTTGAGAAATTCAGAGAATATAAACAAGAAGTAGAGAACCAAACGGGCAAAAGTATTAAGATCCTTCGATCTGATCGAGGAGGAGAATACTTGAGCAATGAGTTCCAAGATTATCTCAAAGAGAATGGGATTCTCTCTCAGCTTACTCCACCTTATACACCACAGCACAACGGTGTATCGGAACGAAGGAATCACACCCTATTAGATATGGTGCGTTCAATGATGAGTACAGCTGAGTTACATATTTCCTTCTGGGGGTATGCGCTTGAAACAGCCATACACCTATTGAATATGGTTCCTACCAAATCAGTGCCTACCACTCCATATGAGATATGGAAAGGGAAGAGACCATCTCTTAAGTATGTTAAGATATGGGGTTGTCCAGCCTATGTCAAAAGACAAAATCCGGACAAACTCGAGGCAAGATCAGTCTTATGTAAGTTTGTAGGATATCCCAAAAATTCATAAGAGTATATCTTCTACCACCCCGAGGAACAAAAGGTGTTTGTTTCTCGACATGCCACTTTCTTAGAAAAAGGTTTTCTTATGAAACAGATTAGTGGAATTGAGGTAGAACTGGAAGAGGTTCCAGCAACACAAACAATAACTGAAGATTTAGTAGAACCAGAGGATTCAGTAGTACCCGACGAACCCCAGCCTCTCCGCCGATCTAGCAGGGTTTCTCGTCCACCTGAGAGATACTACGGTTTTCTCATTGACGGTGGAAGCGAAGATTGCATCATGGAGGATGATGACCCAACTAGCTTCGAGCAGGCCATCACGAGTAGGGACTCAGTGAAATGGCTAGATGCTATGCGGTCCGAGATGGAATCCATGTACACCAACAAAGTATGGACTTTGGAAATTGCTCCTGAAGGGGTAAAACCCATTGGGAGCAAGTGGATCTTTAAGAAGAAACTTGGTGTAGATGGGAAAGTGGAGACTTTCAAAGCTAGACTTGTAGCAAAGGGTTTTCGTCAAAGACCAGGTGTGGACTATGACGAAACTTTTTCTCCTGTGGCTATGCTTAAATCCATCCGGATCATGCTTGCCATCGCTGCATACCATGATTACGAAATCTGGCAAATGGATGTTAAGACCGCCTTTCTAAATGGTGATTTAGAAGAGTGCGTGTACATGACTCAGCCAGAGGGCTTCGTAGACAGTGGGAGCAGCGGCAAGGTGTGCAAGCTGCTTAAATCCATTTATGGATTAAAGCAAGCATCGCGGAGTTGGAACATCTGCTTTGACGTCGTTATCAAAGAGTTTGATTTCGTCAAAAACCCAGATGAACCTTGTATTTACAAGAAGGTGGCAGGGAGTAAGGTTGTCTTCCTCGTATTGTACGTCGACGACATACTCTTGATAGGAAATGATATTCCTATGCTACAATCGGTCAAGCTTTTCTTATCACAAAGATTCTCAATGAAAGATCTTGGTGATGCCTCCTGCATATTGGGAATCAGGATCTATAGAGATAGATCCAAACGGATATTGGGATTGTCCCAATCCAGGTACATTGACACCATACTAAAGAGGTTTAGTGCGGAAGAATCCAAGCGTGGGAACTTGCCCACGATCTCTGGAGTCACTCTCTCCAAAGAGATGTCTCCCAAGACTGATTGGGAGAGAGCTCGCATGCAAGGGATACCCTATGCTTCGGCTGTAGGCTCTATCATGTATGCGATGCTATGTACCAGACCCGATGTAGCATACTCACTAAGTGTAGTGAGCAGGTATCAAGCTGATCCTGGAGAGAGTCACTAGACAGCTGTGAAGAGCATTCTCAAGTACTTACGAAGGACTAAAGAGATACTCTTGGTGTATGGTAACGGAGAACTCCAAGTGGAGTCCTTTACCGATTCGAGCTTCCAGAGTGATAAGGACGACTCTAAGTCGCAGTCGGGTTTTGTCTTTACCCTTTACGGAGGGGCGGTTAGCTGGAAGAGTTCCAAGCAGGAAACCGTGGCAGACTCGACGATGGAGGCTGAATACATCGCTGCCAACGATGCTGCTAAAGAGGCTGTCTGGATCAAGAAGTTCATTACTGAACTTGGAGTGGTTCCATCCATTGAGCATCCAATACCTTTGTATTGCGATAACAATGGAGCGGTGGCTTTGGCCAAGGAACCCAGGTCCCATCAGTGATCCAGGCATATTCTGAGGCGGTATCACCTGATCCGGGAGATAGTTGATCGCCGGGAGATCGAGGTCAGGAGGGTTGACACGAAGAACAACACGGCGGATCCACTCACGAAGGCCATTCCCCAGATACAGTTTAAGAGACTCTTCGGGATGCTCGGTATGCGATACTACAGCAGCTGGCCCTAGTGCAAGTGGGAGATTGTTAGTTGTATGTATGCCCTAGAGGCCAGTATTGTACAGATGATGTATATTATATTGGATGCTTGGACATATATAGAGATGACTTTCTTGCTCGATATGATAGTATGCTATCTGGTTACTCTTTATCTTAACATGTACACTTGTCTCTTTAAACTGTCTTATAGTTACATGTTGATAAAGCCCTTAGGATGTGTACTTGACTACCTGCACTATGATGCAGATCATACTAGTGGGGACATGGTAGTCCATAAGTACATCCTTCAAGGTCCCTAGTCGTGGGTGTATCGAGACAGGGCATCGATATACCAGTGTAGACTAGCGTATATGCTTCTCGACCCATGAGATGGGCAATGGATGATCCCATATCCATTGGTGTTTGACATCAGAGATGGTATACGGGTGCTCAGTGGAGACTGGGTACACTGGACGGACTCGCCGAGAACTCCCAGATGGTATTATACCTCACGTCAGATGGCAGTTCTCATGTGACACTTGTACAGGTTAGTCTGTAGACCCGAGATCGTCATAGAGTCTTGTGTGATTCCCACTGTGCTTTGATCTCCACCTTACCACGTCCATGAGGGCGTGCAAAACGGTGGTCTTTGGGTACAGTCCCGAGTCACATGGAGGCAATGAGCGATAGGAGGGGTTTCGTCTCTCCCGGTATTGGGGGTTGATGTTGCGCTGTGCTCGATTGGCCGTAACAGGGAAGTCCTTGGCCAGGGCTGATCAGAGATTTGCTGGTAAGTGTTACCAGTAGTTTCTCGACCCGTTATGAGCCTCACATCGGCACGACTTATCGGTTATTGGGGTCTGACATATACCACCCCTAGACTTGATATGCGACATATCATACGAACAGACCGGACTGTACGGTAAGTGTTACAGGTTGGATTCACAGGAGTGTGAGCGGGCTAGCTCGTCGATCTTCTGATCGCTCAATACCCGGATGGCCGTTACGTTTAGCAGACTGCTTGCGGCTTGTGGGTGCTTGATATGATCATCATCTGCTACCGGCGTATTGACGAGTCTTTAGAGTCCTGCATAGAGGTTTCCTGGCTCAAGCGAAACGAAATAGGAGCGCATATGAGATATGTGCAGGACCGAGAATAATGCGTGTATGTGATACCGTATTTCATTCTCGCGATGGATGTATCGATTGGTTATATTCGATATAACCTAGATATCGAATCAAGGATTGATTCGATAAGCCGATACATAGGATACTAGTCGGTTATATGCGATATGACCGGATCGTTAAATCAAGTGTTGATTTAATGATTTAATGTATAATTATATATTTGATATATTGCTTTGTATTAACTAGTATTGGTTCATTTTATAAGGATTTTCTCACTTGATGCACATTGTATATGTGATATATTTTTTGTGCACTTGTTTGTATCATGTTTGATGATACTTGCTCACTTGGGTTTGTGTAAAGATTGAACCATGGTTATATGAATGGTTAGGGTTTTGATTATTTACTTAGTTATTTATTTATTTATTCATTTTGGATATTATTAAGAATGGTGGCTTATTTTGTTTCTATGTTGAAGCTTCTTGAAGTTTTGACAAAGTCCACGATCCTTATCTCATCCTTAACCCTAACCATTATAACTAACCTTAGTTTAATCTCTACACTTGACCATGATTAGTATATGATAAGTATTCATATTAGTTTCTTTTTTAAATAAGAAACTTATCATATTCTTTCTTCTTCTCCTTCTTCTTCTTCTTCAAGAAAAACCTTGTCTTCAACAATGGTATCTTGAGCAAAAGTGTGAGAAATCCAATTCTAAAGTGAACCCACCTCCTATTTCTTCACCCTCTACCTCTTGCCAAGTTGTTTTGGGTGTTTTCTTCACAAGTTTCACAACTTGGTGAAGTCGGAGCTTGAACTTGTGAAACCTCGACGTAGATCATCTTCGGCACGAAGCCGACGACCTAGTCCGCCCAATTCTCTGATGAAGCCGACGTTTGAGTTCGGGATTCGAGATGGACAGCGAGAGGACGCCTACGTGGAGCTAAGGAAGTGGAGAACCGGATCTACAAAGGTTGTAGCCTCTCTCCTTTAGTTAAGATGTTAACTAGTTTCGTTTATCGCCTATATTTCTAGTCAACGATCCGTATTAGGGTTTCTCGGCACCCATAAAATTTGAAATTGGCATGGTTGATACCTTGTGAGACCTCTATAGTGTGCCTAGGAACCCTACACTGACCCCACGCATCCTTTGGGCGCTTTTTCCCTTTTATATATATATATATATATTCATATATATATATATGTACAGATACACACACAATCCACCACACTGTCCCCCCAAAATTATTTTGGGCCGGGGCGCTGCCCCACACCCCGCAAGGGTGCTGCTAGCCCCCTTGACCCCCAGCCCGCTATCCGGGTAGCGGGACCCCCGTAAAAACTCTGCGTGGCTCCCGATATATCCAAACCCCCCCTCCAAAACAACACACACGTACACTGCACATTGAGTTCGCATGACCAGTTTAACCTGTCAATCGGAGGTTCCCTCGCACCGAAGGCGAGGGGTAATTAACGGCAGCTTAGTCCGCGGCTGCCGAAGATTTGGATCCCTACAATCATTAAATCCCGGCCTACCCTAGGTAAGGGGAATCTGTAGTACGCCTGACAAGCGCACACGTATTCCCATCTCAATGGGGTGACAAAAAACACCCTACATAGGGTTCCAACCAAATCATTGCCTTCCACTCCATATGAGATATGTTATAGGAACAGACCATGTCTTAAAAGAGTTAAGTTATGGGGTTTTCCGGCCTATGTTGAAAGGCAAAATCCGGACAAGCTCGAGGCAAGGTTAGTTCTGTGTAAGTTTGTTGGATATCCCAAACATTCGCAAGGGTATATCATCTACCATTCTGAGGAGCAAAAGGTGTTTTGTTTCTCAGCATGCCACCTTTTTAGAAAAGGAATTTCTTATGGAAGAAATTAGTGGTCATGAGGTAGAACTGGATGGAGTTCCAGCTACACAAACTACAGCTGATGATTTGGTTGAAACAAAGGATTCAATAGTTCTCGACGAACCTCAGCCACTCCGTAGATTTAGTAGGGTTCCTCATCCGCATGAGAGATACTACAGTTTTCTCAATGACAGTGGGAGCGAGGATTGCATCATGGATGATGATGACCCAACTAGTTTGGAGCTGGCCATCACGAGTGGGACTCAGTGAAATGACTGGATGCTATGCGATCTGAGATGGAATCCATATACACCAACAAAGTAATGACTTTAGTAGTTGCACCTGAAGGGGTAAAACCCATCGGGAGCAAGTGGATCTTAGGAAGATTCTAGGTGTAGATGGAAAAGTTGAGACTTTCAAAGCAAGACTTGTAGAAAAAGGTTTTCTTCAATAACCAGGTATGGGTGAAACCTTTTCTCAAGTGACTATGCTTAAGTCCATCAGGATTAAAGCATGCATCGCGGAGTTGGGACATCTATTTTGATGTGGCAGTCAAAGAGTTTGACTTCATCAAAAATGTAAATAAACCTTATATATACAAGAAGGTTGTAGAGAGTAAGATTATCATCCTCGTATTGTACGTAGATGACATACTCCTGATAGGAAATGGGTTTCCTATGCTACACTCGGTCAAGATCCTATTATCACGAGGATTCACCATGAAAGATTCGGATGATACCTACTACGTCTTAAGGATTTAGATCTAAGTGGATGTTGGGAGTGTCCCAAATCCAGGTACACTAACACCATACTAAAGGGGTTTAATATGGAAGATTCTTAGCGGGTGGTTCGCCCACTTACTCGGGAATCCCTCTCTCCAAAAAGATGTCTCCCAAGACTGATTTGGAGAGAGCTTGCATAGAAGGGATACCCTATGCTTCGGCAGTTGGCTCTATCATGTATGCGATATTATGCACCAGACCAGGTGTAGATGACTCACTAGGTGTAGTGATCAGGAATCAATCAGATCTTTTGGAGAATCACTGGATAGATGTGAAGGACATTCTTAAGTACTTGAAAAGCATTGAAGAACTGTTCTTGGTGTTTGGTAACGGTGAACTCCTGTGGGAGTCCTTTACCAATTCAAGCTTCCAGAGTGATAAGGTCGACTGAAAGTCAGTCTCAGGCTTTGTTTTTACCCTCAGTGGAGGGATGGTACGTTTGAAGAGATCCAAGCTAGATACCGTGGCAAACTAGACGATAAAGGCTGAATACATCGCTACAAACGATGCTGCCAAAGTGGCTGTTTGGATATTTCTTGTTCATGAGATGAACATGGTTCCTACCATTGAGCGTCCAATAACAGTTATTGTGAAAAAAATGGTGTTGTGGCTTAGGTCTAGGAACCCCGATCCCATCAGTGATCTAGACATATTCTGAGACAGAATCACTTAATTAGGGAGATGGTTGATCTCCAGGGGATCGAGGTTAGGAGAGTTGACGCGAAGGACAACACGGCGGATCCGCTCACAAAGGCATTTCCCTAGAGAGACTCTTATGGGACGTTGGGTATGAAATACTACAACAACTGGCCCTAGTGCAAGTGGGAGATTGTTAGTTATATGTATGCCCTAGAGGCCATTATTGCACATATGATGTATATTATAGTGGATGCTTGGACATATATAGCGAGGACTTTCTTGCTCGACATGATAGTTTGCTATCTGGTTGCTCTTTATCTTAACATTTACACTCATTGTCTCTCTGTTACATGTTGATAAAGCCCTTAGGATGAGTACTTGACTACCAGGATTATGTTGCAGATCATACTAGTGGGGCCAGGTTAGTCCATAAGTACATCCTTTAATTGTTCCAAGTAGTGGGAGTATCGAGACGGGGCATCGATATTCCAGAGTAGACTAGCGTATACGCTTCTCGACCCATGTGATAGGCGATGGATGATCCCATATCTATTGGTGTTTGACATCAAAGATGGTATACGGGTGCTCAGTGGAGACTGGGTACACTGGACGGGCTCGCCGAGAACTCCTAGATGGTATTATACCTAATGTCAGATAGCAGTTCTCCGGTGACACCGGTACAGGTTAGTCTTTAGACCTGAGATTGTCATAGAGTCTTGTGTGAATCCCACTGTGCTTTGATTTCCACCTTATGATATTCAAGAAAACGTGCAAAATGGTGGTTTTTGGGTACAGTCCCGAGTCACATGAAGGCAATGAGCTATAGGACGGGTATCGTCTCTCCCGGTATTGGGGGTTGATGTTGCGCTGTGCTCGATTGGCTATAACAGGAAGTCCCTGCCCAGGGATGATACAGAGATTGACTGGTAAGTGTAATCACTAGTTTGTCGACCCGTTATGAGCCTCATATCGGCACGACTTATTATGTTATTGGGGTCTGACGTTTACCACCCCTAGACTAGATATGCGACATATGGGACGATGAGACTGAAATGCATGGTAGTGTTATTTATTGGATTCACAGGAGTATGAGCAGGCTTTCTTCTTGCTCTTCTGATCGCTCAATACCCCGGTAGCCGTTACGTGCAGCTAGTACCGCTGACGGCTTGTGGGTGACTGATATGATCATCACCTACTGCCGGCGTATTGACGAGTGTTTAGAGCCCTACACAAAGATTTCCTGGCTCAGGCGAAACGAAATAGGAGCACATATGTGATATGTGCGGGTCCGAGATTAATACGCGTATGTGATACCGTATTCTAATCTCGCGATATGTGATATCGGTCGGTTATTTGTGATATAGCCGGGTTATCGAATCAAGTGTTGATTCGATAAGTTGATACATATGATATTTGTCGGTTATATGCGATATAGCCGGATTATTAAATCAAGTGTTGATTTAATAATTTAATGTATAATTATATATTTGATATATTAATTTACATTAACTAATATTAGCTCACTTAAGCATTTTTTTCTCTCACTTGTGCACATTTAATATATATGTGATATATATTATTGTGTCATGCTTCATGCTACATGGGTGTATGAGACTCACACCATGCTTATGATAATTAAGGGATTTTATTATTTAAAGTAAATCAAAATTAGATGGAAATTAGTCATATGGCTTCGAGCTTGGTAGAAGCTTATGGAACCATTGACTTAGTCCACTAATTTTCTTTTACTTAAAATATTTATTAACCCAATCATTATCTTTAGACATGGTTAAGTCTCTACAAGAGTTAGTATGAGATATTATCTCACCCATGGTTGCTATTCTCACTCATAACATTCTCCACTTCATCTTCTTCTTCATCTCCTTGAGCTCTCTAGGTTTTTAGGAGGTGAAGAAAATTAGTGAGAAAAATAATTCTAAAATGAGCAAAATTCCTACTTCACCAAGATACACTAGATTAACCATTTAGTTTAGGTTGTTTGCTTCACTAATTCCTAATCAGTGAAGAGTTAGCTTGAGTTAGAGTCTCCTCGACGTAGATCATTTTCGGCCTCGAAGACTTCAAGCAAGCTTGTTCCTTTCACCTTGTGGAGTCCAACTAGAGTCCGGGAGACAACTACTTGGAGCGAAGAGACTACTACACGAAGCTATTGAAGTGAAGGACCGGTCTACAAAGGTTGTATTCCTATTCACTTAGATGTAAAGTTGTTTACATGCTAGTTTACGTCTAGTTCTCTAGTTATGATCCTTGGTAAGGGTTCTTTAGCATGCTAAATTTTTGAAAACGGTATTGTTGATGCCTCCCAAAACCTAGTGGCGGTGCTAGGGAACCCAACAGAGTCACCTCAAAGCATGCTATCAATTTAATGCCAAGAACAAATCATCCTCCATCTCATAAACAATTTAAACCTAAATGGTTTAAAACAAAATGAGGTGGCATCTTCTAAAACTATCTTGTGATAATTTACAAGAATACCCCTCAACCGTATATACATACCCGCATCCGTATTCCGAAAAATACGAATACAAAGAGACAAAAATAATCCAACAATATAATACTAGTATCTGGCTTAAACCAAAGCCCACTAGTATTATTCGTCCGAATCTTGATACGTGCACAAGTGCATGTATATGGTTGAACCCTGCCGTAAAACCATACGGCATCTACATCGTTTCGCCCGAAGCAGGGAAACCCACTTTGTAGGACTCTAAAGACTCGTCAATACGCTGGCAGTGAGTTTAACCACAAGCACGTTAGCGGCAGTAGCTGTACATAACGGCTACCCAGGTATTGAGCGAAAGGGAGGCCGACGATCAAAACGATCAAACTCATTCTGAACCCCTACTGAGCCTGTCAGTGACAATATCCATACATGTCACGACCCGAATATGTGGAACGTGACTGGCACTTAAATTACGCAACGACTAGAGGAGTAACGTAATCTAAGTAAGCCAAAGCCCAGAAATCTAAACTATTTAAAGAAAATAGAGTGAAGGAAAACTTGTTTAAAAGTTAACATAGAAAATCACTTGAAAGTCTTTATAATAAGCTCAAGTTTTTATAAAAATTTCGTCAGAGTTTCCTTTGTAAATACTGGCCCCAAACGGGTACAAACATGAATATATACAAGTAATAAACAAAGGCATCCCCAAGCGGGAGCTAGCTCCTCGCCGAACGGTGGAATCACAACCACACGTAAGATATATCATCCAAGAATGAAACCAACACTTAAAAACAAGAAAACTGAAACCAAATATAAGTCGGCTCACATGAGCTCAACACTAGATACCAAAAATACAAGTCTCACAGTCTCACTGTCTAGTACAATATACAAGTGGTAGATGGAGTATACTAGATACAAAATAAATATACATGGTGGAATCAAAGAATATCCTTACAAAAACCAACCTATACGCAAAAGTCGCAAGTCAATGCAAAGGAACAGAAGAAGAAGAAGTATGTCCGCCGCTACTATGCTGGCGGGTCGGACCTGCAAGATACTGTGGCACAACGGGGGTAAGTTGCCAACTCGTGAGTAATGAGTATCATCTAACAAGGCTATCGTAAGCATGCAAGCAAATGCGTCACAATCTTATATATACAAGTATGATGAAATGCACTAGTATGAATGCAACATGAATGAATGAATGAACGCGAAACCTGGATGTATCTGGGATAAGAAAATCTATATCCTTTTCTTAGTAAAACTTTTGTATGATAAAACTAGAGTACCATCAGTGAAATCGACAGAAAATCTGTGTCAAGCATCGACACAAAATATGTATCTCAAAATCTCAATAGCCGTCTCTCAGATCGGCTCTCAAATCTGTCATATCACACGACTCCGGTCGGTATCCTCCGGATAACCGCCGAGCCAATAATAACTGGTAGGTAGTGTTACCCTTCCAGGGTCATCGTCATCCCCACAAAAACATTCTCGCCCTGGGTTACCTTACCGGGTCCACCATGGACCCGAGACGGTTCATCCTACTCCTCGAATCGTGTCTCGAAAACCAACTCAAATTAGAAAAACTCATGGTGGACACCAGACACATCATATCATGAGAAAACCGCAACTTGCATTTTTAAAATGATAATAGGTTTATAAATTTCTTGCGGTTTTCACCAAAATCAGGAAATCTCATAAATTCTGAAGTCTCCAAGAAAAATCACAATATATGAACATGTCGGTAATGATGGATGTCTATGATAAGATAATATACAATGCGATGTATGACTAGAAGCTATGTTTGAATGATGATCCGATGAGATATATTACTAACAAACCTGTATATACATCCTAAGAAAATGAGAATACAACTAAAAGTCTACACATAATACATGATGCAAATGCATAATACCAATTCTAGAAAGTTCTATAGTGTTCGGGACATAGCAATTACCAATGATGTTTATGTTCGCATAAAATAGTGCATGTGCGGCATGAACCAATGGTAATGGTGCAAGTGTCCTATGTAATAATATCTTATGTAAGATGATACAATGCCATGATATGAATGATTGGAGACTACGTATATGAATAAAAGAACTACTAATAATCCTATCTATCGGGCGCCTTGCGCCATCCAGACGATCCCCCCATAGATGTGTACGCCTCGGCTAATCTGACCCAATCACAGCCTTTCCTTTCCTTGCCGCGTCCGAAGTCTCCGCAACCGATCCTAGAAACGTACAGATATTGTATATGTGGTCAGCCATTTAAATAGACACGGACACAAAACGATACAAAGCTACCAATGCGCACTAGCAAGACGCGCATGCACTTTGTCACGACCCGCAGGGTACGGAACGTGACTGGCACTTAGGTTACGAAACGTCTCAAGACGTCCGTAAAATAAGTAAGCCAAAGCCCAGAAACCAAAACCAAATAAGCAAAAGAGTGAAGAAAACCCAATCAATTGAAAGCGAGTTTATCAAATAAGTCATATAAAACCTTTTTTAAAAAAACAATATCAATTTTTCCGAAAATTTCGGCAGAGTCTCCTTTGTAAATACTGGCCCCCAAAATGGGTACAACAAGAATATATATGAATCCAACAAATAAGGCATCCCCAAGCGGAAGCTAGCTCTTCGCCACAAGGCGGTCACAAATCCCATGCAATATAAAGCAACAACATGCGAAATAATCATAATGAAACATAAGAAAAACAGCACGTCGACTCAAGTGAGTTCGACCCCAAAATACAGCATAAAAGTCCACAACCTCACAGTCTCATCTCTAGGTCAATATACAATAATACTGGTAGATACAGTAGATGGAGTACACTAGATACAAGGAATATACAAGGTGGTACAAAAATAATAACATAACCCACCTATGAGCAAAACCTCGAGTCCAGGCAAAAGAGGCAAAAGAAGCAAGCGCACCCGCCGCTACTGTACTGACGGAGCGGACCTGCAAAAGGCTATGGCACAACGAGGGTGAGTTGCCAACTCGTGAGTAATAAATAACATATACACAGGATATCGAATGCATGCACACAAGCATCCTAGCATCTAAATACAGGTAAGGCAGGACATAATGGCAAGTATGTATGCGATATGGATATACTAGCAGGTATGAATGCAATGCGAATCAACTCGTGATCTGAATGTGTAAGTATAAGAAATCATGTTTTTCCCTTTAAAAATGTCTTTTGAAATACTAGCACAATACCAATAGAATCAACAAGAACCTGTGTCCAGCATCGACACCTCAAAACTGTCTCAAATCTCATATCAATGTATCTCTGGCCTCAGCCGTCCGGCTGACCCATCTCAAATATCAATATCTCATCATCTAGCGGCCACGGTCGGTATCCTCTGGATATCCGCCGTCCCAAACAGTCACCGGTAGGTAATCCGTCCCCTGCCAGGCTCAACGTCAACACCACATTCCTCTTGCCTCGGGGTACCTTACCGGGCCCACCATGTACCCGTGACGGTTCCTCCACTCCTCGACACGGATCTCGAAAACCACAGCAAACTCATGGTGGACGACACTTACATCACTAGAAAACCGCAATTTACATATTTTAAAAAAATATAATAAGTTTAGAAATTTTGCGGCTTTCCCCCGAAATCCAGAAATATCATAAAATCTCAAGAAATCCTCATAAGTGTATATGTCAATGGTGATGAATGCATATGGTATCAATAATTAAGCTACGATGTATGATTAATAGACTAGGCATGAACAATTAATATGATGAGGTACATGCACATGAATAGCAATCCTACGATTTCATTTTAAGGAATTAAAGGCAATAGCACAGGTTTAAGCATCAATTAGTAAAAGGTTTCAATTTAAAGGTTATCTAGTGTGGTGGCATGGCAATTACCAGGATGTGTGTGTAAGCATGAATAGTGCTCGTGCTGCATATAAAAACCCTGGCAATGGTGCAGGTGTCCTATAAAACGGTTTCGTATAGGTATGTCAATATAGGGCATGAATATAGCAAATAATCATACAAGTATTACACCCCTAATTACTAACATTACTAAGAATCTTTTAAGTTACTAAAACTATCGGGCGGCTTGTGCCATCCAACGATTGTCCCCCGTAGATGTTACATCTACTCACCGGAATCCCTAGCTAGTCACGTCCAATCACCGCTTTCCCCTTTCGTGCCGCGTCTGACATCTCCGCGACCGGACCTGGAATTTACATCAATACCAAACATAAGGTTACATATCAAGAATGACGCAAAACCCAAACGAAATTACTAACGTTCACAAGCTAGGTACAACGTGCACAAAGTGCGCGGAACACACGCGAAAATCGCAAAAACTGCAAAAAAAATCGCCGATTTGGTCGTCCGGCAAAACTAAAACCTGACTACTCAAAAATCCGCACTCACGCATCCTAAATGTCATAGGATAAGCCAACAAAATACTCTAGATATCGCAATTAAATTTCCACAATAATATAATAAAAACCTAGTAAGCTAGAAGTTTGCAAATTTGGTGCAAACATCGACAATTTGCGACAAAGTTATCACGGTCCAACACAACCATCCATTCCACACAACTAGTTAGCCACCAAAAACACAATTTTAACTTATTTACCATGCTACAAAACCCACATTCCATACACAAACCTCTTCTTGATTTTGGTAATTAGCAAGGCAAAGAAAAATTCACACAAGTTAACTTAGATTAGCAATACATCAAGCCACTTAAGCAAACTGACCATATAGGTTGGTTAAGTAAACCACTAGATTAATTAACTAGATTTAATTAACTAAAATATGGTTTCAAGAAACCCTAATTAACTCAACCATTAACTATAAAAAAAACTAGAATGAAAATAGCACTAAATTAACACTAAAACAACTAAATTAAAGAATTCTAACCATAATAACTTAAAAGAGTAGGAATTATACCTCAAAAGATCAATCCCTATGTTGCTAAAACCTCCCAAGATGCCATGTTTCTCCAAGATTTGAACCAATTTGGGTTTGAGAAAAGAGGGAATAAGGTTTGTGTTGAAAAAGTGAAGGATTTGTTGATTTTTGGAGCAATTTTGGATGAATTTTGATGAAGAAAAGAGATGAGACAAGGAGGGGGAATGGGGCTGCTGCAACTGCAGAATTCTCGGCTGGAAGAGATGGGAAAAAGTGGTGTGGGTGATGTGGGAAAAAGCCTAAGTCAACCCTCTCCAATCAAAGCACACATACTTCCAAATTTACCCTTTTAAAACCCTTTTAAAACCAACACTTCTTCACATGGTTTAAAGTCAAAAAGAGGCAAGAAATTTTTTGGACCTGATCATGGTGGGGCCGGCCTAGGGCTGAGGGAAGAGAGAGAGGGGTTTTACAAAAGAAATTTTATGCAAAAAGACCCCCTACAAGTAAAAAATTGCAAGTTTTAGCTTAAAATTCAATAAATTCGTTTCCTATAATAAAAATTAGTTAAAAATCAAAATAAAATACTAAAAATTTATGTTACAACTAGATTTTAATTAACATAATTTTAAAGATTAAAATTAGCCCAGAAAAATTTGTATTTATCGCTAATTGAATGTATTTTCTTACCGGCTTAAAATAATATTAAAAAATTGAAAAATAGGGAAAAAATTTTAAATGACCAAAATTTCATAAGTAACTCATTAGCTACTAAAAACAAGCAATTACCTATCCATTTTAGGTATAATTAGTCCTAAACTGCAAAATAACGAGAAAGACGGTTTTCGGAAAAATATCGAATTTTCACCGATTTTCAGGAAAACACTAAAACGACTTTTCAAGGCGTTACAATCTTCCCTCCTTAAAGAAATTCGGTCCACGAATTTAAAAATATAGCTACGCGTACCTTCAAAGAGATGGGGATATTTCTTCCTCATCTCGCCCTCGGTCTTCCAGGTAACCTCCTCGCTGCTCGGGCTACGCCAAAGGACCTTGACGGTCGGTATAACTTTCGATCTCAACTTCTTCACCTGCCGATCCAGGATGGCCACCGGCTGCTCTGCAAAAGAAAGGTCGCACTCCAGCTGGACTGTCGGGTGCTGAATTGCATGCGAAGGGTCGTGAAGGTACTTGCGGAGCATCGAAACATGGAAGACGGGGTGAACATCGGGAAAGCTGGGTGGAAGGGCCAAACGATATGCAACAGCGCCGACACGCTCGAGGATCTCGAAGGGACCTACGAATCCAGGGCTAAGCTTTCCCTTTTGCCCAAAACGCATCACGCCCTTCATCGGAGAGACTTTCAGAAAAACATGGTCGCCAACTGCGAACTCTAATCTGCGACGGCGTCTGTCTGCATACGATTTCTGCCTGCTCTGAGCCGCTCTTATCCGGTCTCGGATCAACTGTATCTTCGCTGTCGTCTCCTCAACAAGTTGCGGCCCCAAAATACTGCTCTTGCTGAGCTCTGTCCAACAGACGGGCGATCTGCATCTCCTCCCATACAATGCCTCGAAATGTGCCATCTGAATAGTATCCTGGAAGCTGTTGTTGTAGGAGAACTCCACTAGAGGTAAATGACGATCCCAGCTACCGCCGAAGTCTAAAACGCACGCTCTGAGCATGTCCTCGAGAGTCTGAATGGTCCGCTCTGACTGTCCGTCGGTCTGCGGATGAAACGCTGTGCTGAAGCTCAAACGAGTGCCCAAAGCCTCCTGAAGTCTCTGCCATAGTCGGCTGGTAAACTGAGTGCCTCGTTCTGACACGATACAAGTCGGTACGCCATGCAACCGCACGATCTCGTCGATGTAAAGCTGGGCATACTGAGCGAAACTGAAAGTCGTCTTCACTGGCAGGAAGTGAGCCGCTTTCGTCAATCTATCCACGATCACCCAGATGGAGTCGTACCCTCGACTGGTCCTGGATAGACCCACAACGAAGTCCATCGAAATCTGCACCCATTTCCACTCCGGAATGGGTAACGGCTGCAGCTCTCCCGCGGGCCTCTGGTGCTCGGCCTTGACTTGCTGGCAAGTCAGGCATCTCGATACAAACTCCGCAATGTCCCTCTTCATCCCGTCCCACCAGTAGGTCTCTCTCATATCGTGGTACATCTTGGTGGAACCGGGGTGGACACTATACACTGATCGGTGTGCCTCCTCAAGAATGTCGCGCCGCAATCTATTAGCATCTGGTACGCACAGTCTAGATCCATAGCGTAAAATCCCCTGATCGTCAATCACGAACTCGGAAAATCTGCCCTGTCCCATCTGTGCCATGATCTCTGAGCAACGGTCGTCACTGTGTTGTGCCTTATATATACGGTCAAGCAACTGTGGGCGTGCACGAACATGCGCGAGCTGTCCCCCTGTCTGAGTGAACTCGAACTCAACTCGGCTGTCGCACAACATCTGCCAATCTGCTGACGACTGCCTCTGCACTGCGCGCAAAAAGGATAGATTACCCCCAGGCCTCCTACTCAACGCATCTGCCACTACATTCGCCTTGCCGGGGTGATATAAGATCTCGCAGTCGTAGTCTTTCACCAACTCCATCCAACGACGCTGTCTGAGATTCAGGTCTCGCTGCTGAAATATGTACTTTAAGCTCTTGTGATCAGAGAATATCTGACACGACTCGCCGTATAGGTAATGTCGCCAAATCTTCAGTGCAAAGACCACTGCAGCCATCTCCAAATCATGAGTAGGGTAGTTCTGTTCGTGCTTCTTCAACTGCCGAGAAGCATAAGCGATCACCCGGCCATGCTGCATCAATACGCATCCTAATCCCACTCGCGAAGCATCACAGTAGACCACAAATCCGCCTGATCCCGAAGGCAAAGATAATACCGGCGCCGTAGTCAAACGAGTCCGTAGCTGCTGAAAACTTCACTCGCACTCCTCCGTCCAGACGAAAGGAACTCCCTTCCGGGTCAAACCGGTCAACGGTGCAGCTATACGGGAGAAGTCCTGAAAAAACGCCTGTAGTAGCCCGCCAGGCCTAGAAAACTACGGATCTCAGTAACCGATGTAGGTCGGGGCCACTGCTGAACAGCCTCAATCTTCTTCGGGTCCACACAAATGCCGTCTCTCATAACCACGTGACCCAAGAATCCGACGCTGTCCAGCCAGAATGCACACTTGGAGAACTTTGCGAATAGCTGGTGCTCCCTCAGAGTCTGTAACATAAACCGCAAGTGCTGCTCGTGCTCCTCTCTGCTCTGGGAGTACACCAAGATATCGTCGATAAACACGATGATGAACAAGTCAAGATACGGCCTGAATGTACGGTTCGTCAAATCCATGAATGCTGCTGGGGCGTTGGTGAGTCCGAACGACATCACCAAAAACTCGTAGTGGCCGTAGCGCGTGCGGAAAGCTGTCCTCGGTATATCCTCCTGTCGAACTCGCAGATGATGGTACCCTGATCGTAAGTCGATCCTCGAAAAATAACCCGTGCCCTGTAGCTGGTCGAACAAATCATCAATGCGTGGCAACGGATACCTGTTCCGAACGGTAACTTTGTTCAGCTGGCGGTAGTCGATACATAAGCGCAACTTCCGTCCTTCTTCTTGACAAACAGGACCGGAGCACCCCACGGAGAAACACTAGGTCGAATAAGCCCCTTATCTAACAAATCCTGCAACTGATCCTTCAGCTCTCGAAGTTCCGCCGGGGCCATCCGATAACGCGGTAAAGAAATAGGCCCCGAGCCGGGAATCAAATCAAAGCAGAAGTCAACATTGCGCTCAGGTGGTAGCCCAGGTAGCTCATCAGGGAAAACATCAGGGAACTCAAAAACAACCGGGACCTGGTCCAACGGAACCTCTGCAGCTCGAGTATCACAAATAAACGCTAAGAATCCCTGACATCCCTTCCGCAAGAGCTGACCAGCGCGAAGAGACGAAATCAAGCTGGGAAGGGTGACGCTGCGGTCTCCCTGAATAACAAGGACTGGCTCTCCCGGAAAGCTAAATCTGACTGCCTTCTCACGGCAGTCCACCGAAGCATAACAAGTGGCTAGCCAATCCATGCCCAGAAGCACATCAAAGTCCAACATATCGAGGAGAATCAAATCAACCGATGATTCCCTCTCCCCGATACGAACGGAACACAAACGAAATACAAAACGAGCGACAAACGACTCGCCTACCGGAGTACTAACAACAAGCGGATGATCTAACGACGACGACTCACGGCCCAACATCGGTGCAAAGTGTGTAGAGGCGTACGAATGTGTGGAACCTGGGTCAAATAATACCCATGCGTCGAAAGAACATACGGATAAGGTACCTGTCACAACGGTATTGGATGCTTGCGCATCCTGCGGTGTCAAAGCAAATACTCGGGCCTGGCCTCCACCGATAGCGGGCTGACCTCGACCTCGGCCTCTGCCTCCTCGTCCTCTCTGAATCGGACCGCCGCGTCCACGGCCTCTGGGTGCACCTAACTGGCGTGGAGCATCACCGGTGGTAGGAAGCAGGGCTCTCTGAGGAGGGGGTGGTGATGGTGGTAGGGTCACATGTGGAACTGTCGCCGCTCCCTGTCGTCTCGCCGGACAGTCTCTGTTACGATGATGCAGGCTACCACACCAAAAACATCTTAACCATGGCTGCTGATCGTATGGGTGAAGGCGATATAACTGGCCCCTAAAGAATCCGCCACGGCCTCTGCGAACCCTCCTAGGTGCTAACATATCAGTGCGAATCCGACTCGGTCTCGAAACGACCGCATGGGGAGTAATATCCGATCTCTGTGCTCGATTGACCTCTACTAACGATTCCAACATCTGTCGTAACTCCTGCATGCCTCCCATCATCTGTCGCAGCTCCTCCATACCGGACTCAAGCCTATCCATACGGCCTGGGGAAGGTGGATCGGTCTGTCCCTACGGCGTAGGCATACCACCCTGCTCAGTCCTAGTCTCGGACGAGCCAGCTCGAATCTCGTCCCGGGCGGCAGCCCTCTGTGCCCTCGTAGCCTTCGGCGGCATAGTGGCTGGTACAGAAAAAGGATAATAAGAACAGTGCAAAAGAATCATAGGATACACGGAATTGAAGAAGGAATTTCAAGCAAGTATCCTAAAGTCAATTAGGCGGAGTACCGTATCGCAAGTATGCCGCGGACATACGCACGCTACGTTACCCTGCTTAAGTCACTTACTCCATCTACCAAGGGTCATCCTACACTCAAAAAGGTAAAACCTATCGCTCTGATACCAACTTTGTCACGACCCGCAGGGTACGGAACGTGACTGGCATTTAGGTTACGAAACGTCTCAAGACGTCCGTAAAATAAGTAAGCCAAAGCCCAGAAACCAAAACCAAATAAGAAAAAGAGTGAAGAAAACCCAATCAATTGAAAGCGAGTTTATCGAATAAGTCATATAAAACCTTTTTTAAAAAAACAATATCAATTTTTCCGAAAATTTCGGCAAAGTCTCCTTTGTAAATACTGGCCCCCAAAATGGGTACAAGAAGAATATATATGAATCCAACAAATAAGGCATCCCCAAGAGGGAGCTAGCTCTTCGCCACAAGGCGGTCACAAATCCCACGCAATATAAAGCAACAACATGCGAAATAATCATAATGAAACATAAGAAAAACAGCACGTCGACTCAAGTGAGTTCGACCCCAAAATACAGCATAAAAGTCCACAACCTCACGTCTCATCTCTAGGTCAATATACAATAATACTGGTAGATACAGTAGATGGAGTACACTAGATACAAGGAATATACAAGGTGGTACAAAAATAATAACATAACCCACCTATGAGCAAAACCTCGAGTCCAGGCAAAAGAGGCAAAAGAAGCAAGCGCACCCGCCGCTACTGTACTGACGGAGCGGACCTGCAAAAGGCTATGGCACAACGGGGGTGAGTTGCCAACTCGTGAGTAATAAATAACATCTACACAGGATATCGAATGCATGCACACAAGCATCCTAGCATCTAAATACAGGTAAGGCAGGACATAATGGCAAGTATGTATGCGATATGGATATACTAGCAGGTATGAATACAATGCGAATCAACTCGTGATCTGAATGTGTAAGTATAAGAAATCATGTTTTTCCCTTTAAGAATGTCTTTTGAAATACTAGCACAATACCAATAGAATCAACAAGAACCTGTGTCCAGCATCGACACCTCAAAACTGTCTCAAATCTCATATCAATGTATCTCTGGCCTCAGCCGTCCGGCTGACCCATCTCAAATATCAATATCTCATCATCTAGCGGCCACGGTCGGTATCCTCTGGATATCCGCCGTCCCAAACAGTCACCGGTAGGTAATCCGTCCCCTGCCAGGCTCAACGTCAACACCACATTCCTCTTGCCCCGGGGTACCTTACCGGGCCCACCATGTACCCGTGACGGTTCCTCCACTCCTCGACACGGATCTCGAAAACCACAGCAAACTCATGGTGGACGCCACTTACATCACTAGAAAACCGCAATTTACATATTTTAAAAAAATATAATAAGTTTAGAAATTTTGCGGCTTTCCCCCGAAATCCAGAAATATCATAAAATCTCAAGAAATTCTCATAAGTGTATATGTCAATGGTGATGAATGCATATGGTATCAATAATTAAGCTACGATGTATGATTAATAGACTAGGCATGAACAATTAATATGATGAGGTACATGCACATGAATAGCAATCCTACGATTTCATTTTAAGGAATTAAAGGCAATAGCACAGGTTTAAGCATCAATTAGTAAAAGGTTTCAATTTAAAGGTTATCTAGTGTGGTGGCATGGCAATTACCAGGATGTGTGTGTAAGCATGAATAGTGCTCGTGCTGCATATAAAAACCCTGGCAATGGTGCAGGTGTCCTATAAAACGGTTTCGTATAGGTATGTCAATATAGGGCATGAATGTAGAAAATAATCATACAAGTATTACACCCCTAATTACTAACATTACTAAGAATCTTTTAAGTTACTAAAACTATCGGGCGGCTTGTGCCATCCAACGATAGTCCCCCGTAGATGTTACATCTACTCACCGGAATCCCTAGCTAGTCACGTCCAATCACCGCTTTCCCCTTTCGTGCCGCGTCTGACGTCTCCGCGACCGGACCTGGAATTTACATCAATACCAAACATAAGGTTACATATCAAGAACGACGCAAAGCCCAAACGAAATTACTAACGTTCACAAGCTAGGTACAACGTGCACAAAGTGCGCGGAACACACGCGAAAATCGCAAAAACTGCAAAAAAATCGCCGATTTGGTCGTCCGGCAAAACTAAAACCCGACTACTCAAAAATCCGCACTCACGCATCCTAAATGTCATAGGATAGGCCAACAAAATACTCTAGATATCGCAATTAAATTGCCACAATAATATAATAAAAACCTAGTAAGCTAGAAGTTTGCAAATTTGGTGCAAACATCGACAATTTGCGACAAAGTTATCACGGTCCAACACAACCATCCATTCCACACAACTAGTTAGCCACCAAAAACACAATTTTAACTTATTTACCATACTACAAAACCCACATTCTATACACAAACCTCTTCTTGATTTTGGTAATTAGCAAGGCAAAGAAAATTTCACACAAGTTAACATAGATTAGCAATATATCAAGCCACTTAAGCAAAGTAACCATATAGGTTGGTTAAGTAAACCACTAGATTAATTAACTAGATTTAATTAACTAAAACATGGTTTCAAGAAACCCTAATTAACTCAACCATTAACTATAAAAAAAACTAGAATGAAAATAGCACTAAATTAACACTAAAACAACTAAATTAAAGAATTCTAACCATAATAACTTAAAAGAGTAGGAATTATACCTCAAAAGATCAATCCCTATGTTGCTAAAACCTCCCAAGATGCCATGTTTCTCCAAGATTTGAACCAATTTGGGTTTGAGAAGAGAGGGAATAAGGTTTGTGTTGAAAAAGTGAAGGATTTGTTGATTTTTGGAGAAATTTTGGATGAATTTTGATGAAGAAAAGAGATGAGACAAGGAGGGGGAATGGGGCTGCTGCAACTGCAGAATTCTTGGCTGCAAGAGATGGGAAAAAGTGGTGTGGGTGATGTGGGAAAAAGCCTAAGTCAACCCTCTCCAATCAAAGCACACATACTTCCAAATTTACCCTTTTAAAACCCTTTTAAAACCAACACTTCTTCACATGGTTTAAAGTCAAAAAGAGGCAAGAAATTTTCTGGACCTGATCATGGTGGGGCCGGCCTAGGGCTGAGGGAAGAGAGAGAGGGGTTTTACAAAAGAAATTTTATGCAAAAAGACCCCCTACAAGTCAAAAATTGCAAGTTTTTGCTTAAAATTCAATAAATTCGTTTCCTATAATAAAAATTAGTTAAAAATCAAAATAAAATACTAAAAATTTATGTTACAACTAGATTTTAATTAACATAATTTTAAAGATTAAAATTAGCCCAGAAAAATTTGTATTTATCGCTAATTGAATGTATTTTCTTACCGGCTTAAAATAATATTAAAAAATTGAAAAATAGGGAAAAAATTTTAAATGACCAAAATTTCATAAGTAACTCATTAGCTACTAAAAACAAGCAATTACCTATCCATTTTAGGTATAATTAGTCCTAAACTGCAAAATAACGAGAAAGACGGTTTTCGGAAAAATACCGAATTTTCACCGATTTTCAGGAAAACACTAAAACGACTTTTCAAGGCGTTACACACTTGGTGCACAAAACGCGCGCGACATCGCCACAAACCACAACTAGGGGTTTCTATACATGGCAAACAACCATCCTAGAATCTAATCGTACTAATCGCGCATTCACATCACACTAATATTTTAGAAAATAGTTGTAGTTCATCACAACCTCAAACCAACTAAAAGCTATTTCTTCTAAAATCCTAGTAAGCAACCATAGGGTATTTTAGTGCAAAACTAGGTGTTTTTGCAAACCTAGTAGCCATAATCACACTTAAATATCCTAATCAAGCCACACAAATATTAACTAATTTTAACCTCACTTTTTACACACTAAACAATGAATTTAATTTGCATAAACACTTAATTAAGATAATTAAAAGAAATATTAGTAAAGTAACGACTAGATTAGATTTGTAAAGCTATTAAAATGTTAAACTACACTTAGCCACCCTAATTAAGTGATGAAACCTTAACTTTAACCTCAAACCCTTCTCTTTATAATTAAATCTTGCAAATAAAAGCATATTAAGACCTAATTAAAATTATATTAAAAAAATAATTAACAAAGTAACAATTGGATTATGTTTTATACCTCAAAGATTTTGGAGATCTAACTTGCTAACTTGGCCACCCAAAATGCTATCTTGCTCCAAAATCCAAGCTTAGATTTGAACAAGGAATGCTTGTGATAATTTTGATATTAATTAGAGCTAATTTTTTATAGATTTTTGAATGAGTTTGGAGATAATTTGCAATGATGAGAAGAAGAAGAAATGGAGGAGGGGGGCTGTTCTGGCCTCTTAGCCAAGCCAAGTGAGGGAGAGGGTGAGGTGGGGGAGGGGGAGAGAGAGAGAGAGAGAGTCTGTGTGTGTGTCTAAGTCAAAGCTCACCATACCACATATAATATACACCATACCACTTTTCTAATTTTAATTTAATTTATTTTATTTTCCATCAAAGTTATCTTGGAAATATCTAAAACCATTGAGAAAAATTTTAGAAAGAAAGAACATGTTACAAAATAAGTGTTAAGTTGTCATGGTGCACTAACATGTAATTAACTCATACTAATTTTTAATTATCACTAATTTAGTGTGTAAGTGAAATTAAAAAAATAATAATTAAAAATAATTTATTAAGGAAAACATTTAAGTAAAGTAGAAATTAAATAAGTAACTAGTTAAACACCCATAAATAAGCAATTACAGAATTAAAATGGGTATAATTGTGTTTATATGGAAAAATAATTATAACTATGTTTTACGGAAAACAAGTGTTGTATTACTAATTATCAAACAATTAACTTAAATGATTTCTAAAGCGTTACAATCTTCCCCCTTAAAGAAATTCGGTCACTAAATTTAAAATCTAACTACGCGTACCATCGAAGAGATGGGGATACTTCTTCCTCATCTTGTCCTCGACTTCCCACGTGTCCTCTTCGCTATTCGGGCCACGCCAAAGAACCATTACGGACGGTATGATCTTTGACCTCAGTTTCTTCAGCTGCCGATCCAGAATAACTACTGGCTGCATGGTGAAAGAAAGGTCGCGCTCCAGCTAGATCGTCTGATACTGAATTGCGTGAGAGGGGTCATTAAGGCACTTGCGGACCATCGATACGTGAAACACGGGATGAACATCTAAGAAGCTGGGTGGAAGAGCCAAACGATAAGCAACTGTGCCGACACGCTCGAGAATCTCGAAGGGACCCACATATCTGGGACTAAGCTTCCCTTTCTTTCGAATCTCATCACACCCTCCAATGGAGAAACTCGCAAGAAAACATGATCACCTACAGCAAATTCCAGTCCGCGATGACGTCTATCCGCATAAGATTTCTGCCTCCTCTGGGCCGCTCTCATTCAATCCCGAATCAACTGGATCTTCTCGGTCGTCTCCTGCACAATCTGCGGTCCCAAATGTAGGGTTAGCATAGCACCTTGTTAAGGTTTTGGCAAGCATCAATCATGCTACTTTAAAATTTTTGGGGTGCTAAACAAACCGTAACCAAGATCTTAACTAGAGAATTAGGGTTAACATGTATGTAAACAACTTTACATCTAAGAGAGAGGGATTACAACCTTTGTAGTCCGATCCTTCGCTTCATAAGCTCCGAGTAGTAGTCCCTTTGCCATGATCCATGATCTCCCGGACTCAAGAGAAGCCCCACAAGTCGAATGATCCATCCTTGCATGAAGTCTTCTTTTTCGAAGATGATCTACCTTGAAGAATCTCTAACCCAAGCTTACACTTCACTAAACAACTTATTAGAAATGTGAACACCCTAATCTAAGTGGCTAGAATAGATGAGGATGATGAAGTAGAAATTTAGCTCTCTTTTGTTTTCAGTTTCTCACACTAATTCATCACATGCAAAAAGCTGGCAAGCTTTTTCAAGGAGGAAGAAGAAGAAGAAAGCTTTTGTGATGAATAATGAATTATTGTTGTGGCTACAAATCCAACCATAGGTTAATAATGAAGGGCTTAACTCATGTAGAGAATAAACCTAACGTAAAGGGTTTGGGTTGGGTTAATAAATATCTATACAAAATATCTTAGCAAAAAACAGAAGAAAGCTTCATGAAGCTTCATGAAAAAGCTAACCCAAATGCTAACACAAATCAAACCCTAACTTGTTTAATGGTTACAAAACATGCTGTATTTGTAACCCTAACTTGTTACAATATTATATATCACATATATAATATATTTTGCAACAAAAGAAAATAATACAATTAACATATATCGCATATATATCAATGTATTATCCGGTGAGAAAATGAATCAATAAAGCGAGCTTATATTAGTTAACGTAATATAATATATCACATATATAATTATACATTAAATTATCGAATCAACACTTGATCCGACAATCCGGTTATATTGCATATAACCGACTAATATAACATGTACAGATTTATCGAATCAACACTTGATCCGATGACCCGGCTATATCACATATACCCGGCCGATATCATATATCACGAGAATAGAATACGGTATCTCATATCGTATTATTCTCAGTCTCGCACATATCACATATGTGCTCCTACTCCGTTTTGCCTGAGCCAGGAAACCTCTGTGTAGGACTCTAAAGAATCGTCAATACGCCGGCAGTAGGTGATGATCATATCAAACACCCACAAGCTGCAAGCGGTCAGCTAAACGTAACAGCCACCCGTGTATTGAGCAATCAGAAGATCAACAAGGAAGCCTGTACATTCTCCTGCAAATCTAATCAGTAACACTCCCGTAGAGTCCGATCACTTCGTCTGATATGTTGCATATCTAGTCTAGGGGTGGTAAACGTCAGACCCCAGTAACCGATAAGTCGTGTCGATGTAAGGCTCATAACGGGTCAAGAAACTACTGATAACACTTACCAGTAAATCTTCATATCAGCCCTGGCCAGGGACTTCCAGTTATAGCCAATAGAACACAGCACAACATCAACTCCTTATACCGGTGTTAGTTATATGTATGCCCTAGAGGCCATTACTATACATGAGATGTATGTTGTAGTGGATGCTTGGACATATATAGGGAGTACTTTCTTGCTCGACATGATAGTATGCTATCTGGTTACTCTTTACCTTAACGTGTACGCTCATTGTCTCTCTGTTACATGTTGGTAAAGCCCTTAGGATGTTTACTTGACTACCTGGACTATGATGCGGATCATACTAGTGGGGACATGGTTGTCCATAAGTACATCCTTCAAGGTTCCTAGTCGTGGGTATATCGAGACGTGGCATCGATATACCAGAGTAGACTAGCGTATACCTTCTCGACCCATGTAGATGGGCGATGGATGATCCCATATCAATTGGTGTTTGGCATCAGAGATGATATACGGGTGCTCAGTAGAGACTGGGTACACTGGACGGACTCGCCGAGAACACCAAGATGGTATTATACCTTACGTCAGATGGCAGTTCTCTGGTGACACTGGTACAGGTTAGTCTGTAGACCCGAGATCGTCATAGAGTCTTGTGTGATTCCCACTGTGCTTTGATTTCCACCTCACCACATCCAAGAGGGCGTGCAAAACGGTGGTTTTTAGGAACAGTCCCGAGTCACATGGAGACAATGAGTGATAGGAGGGGTTTCGTCTCTCCCGGTATTAGGAATTGATGTTGCGCTATGCTCGATTGGCCATAACAGGGAAGTCCCTGGCCAGGGCTGGTTTAGAGATTTACTGGTAAGTGTTACCAATAGTTTCTCGACCCGTTATGAGCCTCATATCGGCATGACTTATCAGTTATTGGGGTCTGACGTTTTACCACCCCTAGACATGATATGCGACATATCAGACGAGGAGACCAGACTGTACGGTAGTGTCACTGTCAGGCTTTTTGCAGGAGTTGGAGTGGGCTTGCTTGCTGATCTTTTGATCTCTCAATACCCGGGTAGCCGTTACGTCCAACTGGTACCGCTGACGTCTTGTGCGTGCTTGATATGATCATCACCTACTGCCGGCGTATTGACAAGTCTTTAGAGTCCTACATAGAGCTTTTACTGGCTCAGGCAAAACGAAATAGGAGCGCATATGTGATATGTGCGGGACCGAGAATAATACGAGTATGCGATACCGTATTCAATTCTCGCGATGTTTGTATCGATCGGTTATATGCGATATAACCAGGTTATCGAATCAAGGGTTGATTTGATGAGTCGATACATTGGTTGTTAGTCAGTTATATGTGATATAACCGGATTATTAAGTCAAGAGTTGATTTAATAATTTAGTGTACAATTTTATTTGTCATATACTAATTTACATTAATTAACATTGGTTCACTTAAGCATTTATTTTTCTCACTTGTGCACAACTTAATATATATGTGATATATATTTATTTGTGTTCTTTTTGTATCATGGTTGTTGATACAACTATCATGGGTGTATGAGACATACACCATTATAAATATAATGGTAAGGTTTTTAATATTCAAAGTAAATAAAAAATTAGTGGATATTTTTTAAATGCATGAAGCTTGTAGAAGCTTGTGAGTGCTTTGACAAATTCAACCCTTTTTGTTTTGCTTTGGATATTAATTAACCTAACCAATATATTTAGCCACGGTTATGTCTCTACATGAGTTAGTATATGATACACACTCACCCATGTTTAGCTCATCCCTCTCTCTTGATTAGTTTTCATATTCATTTTGAGCTCATCTTCTTCCTCCTTGATTTTCTTTCTAGGGTTTTAAAAAGAGAGAGAAACAATGTGAGAAAAAAGAAATTCTAAAGTGTACCCATTTTCTATTTCACCATCCTCTACTAGACTAGCACTTTAGTTTAGGGCGTTTGCTTTACTAATTCTTTGGTTAGTGAAGTAGAAGCATGAGTTCGTATTCCGTCGACGTAGATCATCTTCTGCCTCGAAGACTTCAAGCAATACCGTTGCCTCTTCTCATGGAGCCGTCCGAAAGTCCGGGTGTTCGATGATCGCAGCGAAGGGACTACAACAAGGAGCTTTAGAAGTGAAGGACCGATCTACAAAGGTTGTATTTCGTATTCACTTAGTGTTAAAGAGTTTAACTTGCATGTCTTACCCTAATTATCTAGCAAAGATCTTGTTTAGAGTTATTCGGCACGGCTAAAATTTTAATCGGGCATGGTTGATACCTTGTAGAACCTTATTAGAGTGCCTAGTAACCCTACAGTGGTATCAGAGCCTAGCTAGATCATTAGGCGGCGTGTATACGAAGTTAAAACTCCGAACGAACTCCGAATCCCCCGATTTTACCCCTCTCTGGACATTTTTGAAAATGTTGGCTTTTTCTGGATTAAAAATGCTTAAAAAAATCAGCAGGCAATTATAAGGGAAACTGTGAAAAACGACAACGTTTGGCACCCAAAGCGTCGCGGAACCGTGCATGAGCAGGCTCCCGCGGCGGTTCCGCGGCCATAAGGTAACGTCACACTTATCTTTTTGCACAGTAATGTTCCTATTTAATTTCCTGATGTTTCTGAGAATTTTTAATTTATACTCAAGTGTTGAGTTTTCTGGGTTGTATTGGGAGCTCATTGATTCGATCGGAAAGTTTAACTTCGTCTATGTGTTATTCCGGGTAATTTTTAGAACGTGTTAAAAAGTTCGAACGGATATCAATAACTCACTTTTTCCCGACCCGGAAAATCTCCAAGTGTTGGATTTTTCCGTTGTTTAAGAACGTCTAAATCGTGCAAGTTACGCGATGGACCCTCTAGAAGACAACAAACGTTAACTCGATTATGTGACCGTCTTGAACTACCTTTTGAACCTTAGGGTTTGGGGCAGTACGGCGTTGCCACATGTGAGGCGTTGGCTTGACCCTTCTACGGCTGGACCATTGGTACTGTGGCATGTGATGGATATTTTTAAACTCCCCTCAAGTGTTGAGAACTATTTGGGAAATCTTGGGTGTTTGATTATTCGATCGGAAAGTTTAACATTGTCTATTTATCTGGAATGTGATACAATATTTGGAATCCACAAGTAGTTATGAGATAACTAATTTGGATGTTATAAACATAGCAGTTTAGTCTCAAATGATCGGTTGCCACGGAATTTTGATGCGATCAAAAGTTCGTCGCAATCACGTAGCGTACGCGGATACTCGCCGGGTAAACTTAATAGACAGCCATGCCCCATAGCCCTGACCAAGTGACTGTAGGAGAACCCCGTCGCCAAAAGCATCCGTTCGGGTGCTCGCGGCAGCGGTGTTCCGCCTTAGTGCACTTCGTCGACGGCATCCGGGGGTGCGTCCGTCTACTAAAGTTTGCGACGAGCATTCGATCAAAATATCGGGAATCTTGTTGAATTTCCCGACTAGATATTGAAAAGTGTTTTCGATATAGATACTAAAATGCGGGGTTTATAATTGTTAGTCATGCGATGTCTAAGGAGGTTGCAGATTCCAACTGTTGTAGTTTACACTTTCTTTTCTGCGACCGTAAGTGTAATATGTGATATCGCCGGTTTCGTTGCTGTATGTCAACGACAATTGGGGTGCGCATATTTATTTACGTTGATGACATGTGATGTTATGTGTTGCTGGATATGTTATATTGGATCGTCGCGTTTTTGAATAGCCGGGTTTTTTTATGTGAGATGAGGGTTTTTATTTTCATTCATGTAAAATTTAAAGTATGTAATATTCTTTTATTGGGGCACTTCGGGGATGAGGTTGATGTCACCATTTGTATATTATTTACTTTTCCGCACTAGGATAGACTCAAGGAGGAGAGCACAAGTAACCGGGTTCTGGAGTCCAGTGGGAGACCAACTCGAGGAGTCGAGTCCGGGTCACCTAACTCTAGAATTAGAAGGGTTGCTTGCCGCTCTCGTAGGGGTCTAGAGGTGTGGGTTTGGCTATTCATCGCGACCGTGGAATCCGTGTTTTATAGAGGCTCAAAATAAAACACGGACGTCCTAGTATATCTAATGTTTCATATGTTTCTTCTGCTGCGATATCTGTGATGTGATCATTTGATATGTTGTGATTGATACTGTATATAGTATATATGATATATTATATAGACGTTACTTATGTTTTACACCCGCGCTAGCCCTGTCCCGCTCTGCCGTTAGTCACCTAACCTAACGGTGCACGAGAGAACATTGAGGCGAATGCGGATGGCATAAGTGTACGTCGTATTTATCTGTGATGTTTAGGTGCTTAAATGATGGGACTTCATTAATATGTTTAATGAAAGAAAAGAAACCTAAAAGATGTTGTGGAATCGAATTTTCAAAAAAAGGTAGCTACAGTTCTTTCTTTGCATCGCGGTGTTCCTTGTAGAACATCCTGCACCTTATTCGATAAGGAAATGGCCGAGATCCCTTCACCGGGAGTGACCCTTTTAGCAATGATTTGCAGATACTACACCCCTCGGTTTTGTATTTTGATTGCTTCTCTAGTTCTTGCTATTCATAGCGATATATATGATATATCCTGCACCTCATTCGACGAGGAAAGAGCCGAGATGCCTTCACCGGGAGTGACCTCTTTAGCGAAACTAGCAAAAGCCTAAAAAACACTCCATTTTAAAATCATTTGATTCTACAACGATATCAAGTTTATTAAGCAATAGGTTTTCAGAAAAACCTGTCGTAGCCCTCCGTCATTTCAGATAAGTCCTGCTTAGTATTCGTGCTGCGTTTGTTGACCTTGTCAAGGCGCGGTGTGCGGTAGCTGAGCAGTATTTATCTGCTTATGCATATGATGCAGATTGGATTAGGGTAGTCATACGGCCTTGTTGACCTTGTCAAGGGTCGTGTGGGTGGGTTTAATTCAATCAAGAAATGACGGGTTGAACTTGACTTGCGGTCTATGGTTTTTTGACCTTTTCAAGGTCATAGATCGTTCGGGAAAAAATTATCGGGAATTTCAAGTGTTGAAATTTGCAATGAGATTGCATACCTTCTATGAGATAGTTGGATCCCGATACCCGCTGCGAGTAATTGTTACTCCTGGAGGAGTTTTACACATTACAATTAGCCGATCAAGTAGGTGTCTAGAAATGTGTCAACGGGGTTACGCCTTTGGGAAAACGAGGTTTACTTTAATTAGGTCCATGCGAAAGCACGGGGTACCTCCCTCAAAGTACCGACACTGGCCTGGCTAAAAGATTGACGAAGTTGTAGGGTGTAATTAATCCCGGTTGTCTTTCCTTTTAGGGTTTGAAGGAAGATTTGATAAAAACAGTTGGAGCCATCCTGATTAGATAAAATTATAACCAATCTGATCTTGCAAGAGCATACGCAGAGTGTTTTCTTCTCTCTCTCTCTCTCCAGGTAGCGACCATGGCACGCCTTAATCAAGATAATAATATGGATGTATTGACCGAACCCGCTTGTTATACTGAGCTGGGGAACGTTGGTCCCGCTCCAACTTATAATTGTTATAAGACAGAGCAGGAAATTAGGGATTACCAGAATTCCCGTGCCGCCGAAACGAAGAAAGTGCATGTTGATGCATCTTCTTCGGGTGTGTTCATTACAGAGAACTGTTTCTCAGTATCCTTTACATCCTGGGTATGTGATACCGGATCAGGATCCCACATATGTAATTTGTTACATGGGTTACAGATAGGTAGAGAACTGAGAACGGGTGATAAGTTTCATGAGATAGAAAACGGTGCAAGTGTTGCAGCCAAGTCTGTTGGTCACTATCACCCTGTATTTCCAGAATACATTGATTCTGAATGAATGTTATTAGATACCGAACCTGATATACAATATCATATCAGTCTCTTTATTAGTAAAGAAAGGATATAATTTTGTATTGTTGGATAATGTTTTGAACATTTTCTATATCAAGAGTTGATCGGTTCAGGCACGTTATCTAAAAGCATTAACGTTCTAAATCAAACTACAGTTCTTAGTATACAGAACACACACAAGAGGAAGAGTTCAGAAATGAACGAATCCTTCTTGAGGTATTGTAGACTAGGTTATATCAATGCGACCCGACTAGCTGAAGTTACATATAGATGCATATTTAAATTAGTTTAAATTTACATCTTATGAAACTTGCCGGTCATGTCACAGAGATAAGATGACCATAACTCCGTTTATTGGAAACGGAGAAAGAGTTAGTGAACTCTTGGGATGATACATGTTGATGTATGAAGGTCCCCTGTCTACACATTCCAAGACTGGTTCTTTGTACTTCATTACATTCTCTGATGATCTCTCAAAATTCAGACATATGTTCCTGTTGAAACACAAGTCCGAAGCTTTTGAGATATTCACAGAATATAAGTTAGAAGTAGAGAACCAAAATGGGTATAAGTATTATGTCCTTTGATGTGATCAAAGAGGAGAATACTTGAGCACGGAATTCCTGGATTATTCTAAAGGAGAATGAGATTCTCTCTCAGCATTACTCCTCCGTATACACCATAGCACATCGGTGTATCGGGGTGGAGCAATCACACCTTATGTGATAAGGTATGCTCTATGATGAATACTACTGAGTTACCTATTTCCTTTTGGGAGTTATACACTGGAGAAGTTGCATACCTATTGAATAAGGTTCCGATCAGATCAATAGCCTACCACTTCATATGAGATATGGAAAGGGAAGAGCCCATATCTTAAGTTTGTTAAGATTTGGGGTTGTCCAGCCTATGTCTAAAAGCATGATCTGGACAAGCTCGAGGCAAAGTCAGTTCTGTAGAAGTTTGTTGGATATCCCAAGCATTCGCAAGGGAATATCTTCTACCAAACCGAGGAACAAGAGATGTTTTGTTTCTCAGCATACCACCGTTGTGAAAGGGAATTTCTTGTGAAGAAATTAGTGGACATGAGGTAGAACTGGAAGGAGTTCCAGCTATACAAACTGCAGCTTATGATTTGGTAGAACCAAAGGATTCAATAGTTTCCAACGAATCTCAGCCTCTCCACCGATCTAGTAGGGTTCCTCACCCACCAGAGAGATACTTCAGTTTCTCTATGACAGTGGGAGCGAGGAATGCATCATGAGATGATGACCCAACTAGTTTCGAGCTGGCCATCATGAGTGGGACTCTGTAAGAATGGCTGGATGCTTAGCGATCTGAGATGGACTCCTTATACACCAACAAAGTATGGACTTTGGTTGCTTTATCTGAAGGGTTGAATCCCCATCAGAAGCAAGTATATCTTGAGAAGATTACTTGGTGTACATGGAAAGGTTGAGACTTTCAAAGCTAGACTTGTTAAAGGTTTGCATCATTGACCAGGTATGGATTATGATGAAACCTTTTCTAAGTAGCTATGCTTAAGTCCATCCAGATCCTACTTGCCACGGCTACATACCATGACTACGATATCTGACGGTTGGGTGTCATGACTGCTTTTCTAAATGATGTTTTAGAAGAGAGCGTCTATAAGTACACAGCCAGAGGGCTTCGTAGACAGTGGGAGCAGTGGAAGCGTGTACAAGTTGCTTTATGGGATAAAGCAGGCATCGCGGAGTTGGAACGTCTGTTTTGATGTAGTAGTCAAAGAGTTTGACTTCATCAAAATGGTAGATGATCCTTGTATATACAAAAAGGTAGTAGGGAGTATGGTGGTGATCCTTGTAGAGTACGTGGATGACATACTCTTGATAGGGAAGGAGTTTCCTATGCTATGCTTGGTCAATCTCCGCTTATCACAATGGTTCTCCACATAGGATAAAAGTGATACCTACTAAATCCTGGGTTTTGGATCTATGAGATAGATCTAATTGGATGTTAGGATACTCACTAGTTATAGTGAGATGGTATCAATTGATCCTGGGGAGAATCACTGGAAAAGTTCCAGGGTGATAAGGACGACTGAGTGTCAGTCGCAGGCATTGTCTTTACCCTCGCTAAAGGGACGGTATGTTGGAAGAGTTCCAAGCTAGATACCGTGGCATACTAGACGATAAAGGACAGATACATCGCTACCTAAGATGCTACCAAAAAGGAAGTCTGGGTGTATATTAGTTCATGAGATGAACTTCATTCCTACCATTGTATGATAATGGAGTTGTGGCTTATGCCTAGGAACGCCCGTCCCATCAGTGATCCAGATATATTCTAAGGCAGTGTCACCTGATCATGGAGATGGTTGATCTCCAGGGAATCGAGGTTAGGAGAGTAGACTCAGAGGACAACACGGAGGATCCACTCACAAAGGCCTTTTCCCAGAGAGAGACTATTATGGGATGGATGAGTATGAGATACTACAACCACTGTTATCAGATGGCCCTAGTGCAAGTGGGACATTGTTAGTTATATGAATGCCCTAGAGGCCATTACTATACATGAGATGTATGTTGTAGTGGATGCTTGGACATATATAGGGAGGACATTCTTGCTCGACATGATAGTATGCTATCCGGTTACTTTTTACCTTAACGTGTACACTCATTGTCTCTCTGTTACATGTTGGTAAAGCCCTTACGATGTGTACTTGACTACCTGGACTATGATGCGGATCATACTAGTGGGGACATGGTAGTCCATAAGTACATCCTTCAAGGTCCCTAGTCGTGGGTGTATCGAGACGGGGCATCGATATACCAGAGTAGACTAGCGTATACCTTCTCGACCAATGCAGATGGGCGATGGATGATCCCATATCCATTGGTGTTTGACATCAGAGATGATATACGGGTGCTCAGTGGAGACTGGGTACACTGGACGGACTCGCCGAGAACTCCCATATGGTATTATACCTTACGTCAGATGGTGACACTGGTATAGGTTAGTCTGTAGACCCGAGATCGTCATAGAGTCTTGTGTGATTCCCACTGTGCTTTGATTTCCACCTTACCACGTCCAAGAGGGCGTGCAAAATGGTGGTTTTTAGGTACAGTCCCGAGTCACATGGAGGCAATGAGCGATAGGAGGGGTTTCGTCTCTCCCGGTATTGGGAGTTGATGTTGCGCTATGCTCGATTGGCCATAACAGGGTAGTCCCTGGCCAGGGCTGGTTTAGAGATTTACTGGTAAGTGTTACCAGTAGTTTCTCGACCCGTTATAAGCCTCATATCGGCATGACTTATCGGTTATTGGGGTCTGACGTTTTACCACCCCTAGACTTGATATGCGACATATCAGACGAGGAGACCGGACTGTACGGTAGTGTCACTGTCAGACTTTTTGCAGGAGTTGGAGCGGGCTTGCTTGCTGATCTTCTGATCGCTCAATACCCGGGTAGCCGTTACGTCCAGCTAGTACCGCTGACGGCTTGTGGATGCTTGATATGATAATCACCTACTGCTGGCGTATTGACGAGTCTTTAGAGTCCTACATAGAGCTATTACTGGCTCAGGCAAAATGAAATAGGAGCGCATATGTGATATGTGCGGGACCGAGAATAATGCGAATATGCGATACCGTATTCAATTCTCGCGATGTTTGTATCGATCGATTATATGCGATATAACCAGGTTATCGAATCAAGGGTTGATTCAATAAGTCGATACATTGGATGTTAGTCAGTTATATGTGATATAACCGGATTATTAAGTCAAGAGTTGATTTAATAATTTAGTGTATAATTGTATATGTGATATACTAATTTACATTAACTAACATTGGTTCACTTAAGCATTTATTTTTCTCACTTGTGCACAACTTAATATATATGTGATATATATTTATTTGTGTTCTTTTTGTCTCATGATTATTGATACAACTATCATGGGTGTATGAGACGTACACCATTATAAATATATTGGTATGGTTTTTAATATTCAAAGTAAATACAAAATTAGTGGATATTTGTTAAATGCATAAGCTTGTGAGTGCTTTGACAAATTCAACCCTTTTTGTTTTGCTTTGGATATTAATTAACCTAACCAATATATTTAGCCATGGTTATGTCTCTACATGAGTTAGTATATGATACACACTAACCCATGTTTAGCTCATCCCTCTCCCTTGATTAGTTTTCATATTCATTTTGAGCTCATCTTCTTTCTCCTTGATTTTCTTTCTAGGGTTTGAAAAGGAGAGAGAAACAATGTGAGAAAAAAGAAATTCTAAAGTGTACCCATTTCCTATTTCACCATTCTCTACTAGACTAGCACTTTAGTTTAAGGTGTTTGCTTCACTAATTCTTTGGTTAGTGAAGTAGAAGCTTGAGTTCGTATTCCCTCGACGTAGATCATCTTCGGCCTCGAAGACTTCAAGCAATACCATTGCCTCTTCTCGTGGAGCCGTCTAAGAGTCCGGGTGTTCGTTGATCGCAGCGAAGGAACTACAACAAGGAGCTTTAGAAGTGAAGGACCGATCTACAAAGGTTGTATTTCGTATTCACTTAGTGTTAAAGAGTTTAACTTGCATGTCTTACCTTAATTATCTAGCAAAGATCTTGTTTAGAGTTATTCGGCACGGCTAAAATTTTAATCGGGCATGGTTGATGCCTTGTAGAACCTTATTAGAGTGCTTAGTAACCCTACAACCGGGAGAGACAAAACCCCTCCTATCGCTCATTGCCTCGATGTGATTCGGTACTGTACCCAAAAGCCACCATTTTGCATGCCCTCTTGGATGTGGTAAGGTGGAAATCAAAGCACAGTGGGAATCACACAAGACTCTATGACGATCTCGGTTCTACAGACTAATCTGTACCAGCGTCACCGTAGAACTGCTATCTGACGATAGGTATGATACCATCCAGGAGTTCTCGGCGAGTCCTTTCAGTGTCCCCGGTCTCCACTGAGCACCCGCACACCATCTTTGATGTCCAACACCAATGGATATGGGATCATCAATCGCCCATCATATGGGTCAAGATGCGTATACGCTAGCCTACTCTGGAGTATCGATGCCCTGTCTCAATACACCTTCGACTAGGAACAGTTATAGGATGTACTCGTAGAATACCGTAGCCCCACTGGTATGATCTGTATCATAGTCCTAGTAGTCGAGTACATATCCTAAGGGCTTTATCAACACGTGATCACAAAACAGTATTTGTTAACATGTTAAGATAAAGTGAAACCAGATAGCATACTATCATATCGAGCAAGAAAGTCCTCTCTATATATATCCAAGCATCCATTATAATATACATCACATGTACAACAATGGCCTCTAGGGCATATACATAACTAACAATCTCCCACTTGCTCTAAGGCCAGCTGTTGTAGTATCTCATACCCAACATCCCGAAGAGTCTCTCAAATTGTATCTGAGGAATGGCCTTTGTGAGTGGATCCACAGTGTTGTCCTTCGTATCAACTCTCCTAACCTCGATCTCCCGGCGATCAACTATCTCCCGGATCAGGTGATACCGCCTCAGAATATGTCTGGACTTCTGATGGGACTTGGGTTCCTTGGCCAAAGCCACATCTACATTGTTATCACAATACAGAGGTGTTGGATACTCAATGGACGGAACCACACAAAGTTCAGTGATGAACTTCTTTATCCAGACATCCTGTTTGGCAGCATCGTTGGCAGCGATGTATTCAGCCTCCATTGTCGAGTCTGCCACGGTTTCCTATTTGGAACTCTTCCAACACACCGCCCCTCCATTGAGGGTAAAGACAAATCCCGAGTGTGACTTAGAGTTGTCTTTATCACTCTGGAAGCTCGAATCGGTAAAGGACTCCACCTGGAGTTCTCCGTTACCTTACACCAAGAACATCTCTTTAGTCATTCTCAAGTACTTGAGAATGTTCTACACAGCTGTCCAGTGATTCTCTCCAGGATAAACTTGATACCTACTCACTACACACAGTGAGTATACTATATCAGGTCTGGTATATAGCATCGTGTACATGATAGAGCCTACTTCCGAAGCATAGGGTATCCCTTGCATGCGAACTCTTTCCAAATCAGTCTTGGGAGACATCTCTTTGGAGAGAATGAGTCCAGAGATCGTGGGTAAATTCCCACGCTTGGATTCTTCCATACTAAACCTCTTTAGTATGGTGTCAATGTACCTGGATTGGGACAATCCCAGTATCCGTCTAGATCTATCTCTATAGATCTTAATCCCCAAAATGTAGAAGGCATACCTAGATCTTTCATTGAGAATCTATGTGATAAGAAGAGCATGACCGAGTGCAGCATAGGAATATCATTTCCTATCAAGAGTGTGTCATCCACGTACAATACGAGGAAGACTACCTTACTCTCTGCAACCTTCTTGTATATACAAGGTTCATCTATGTTTTTGATGAAGTCAAACTCTTTGACTACTACATCAAAACAGATGTTCTAACTCCGCGATGCCTGCTTTAACCCATAGATGGATTTAAGCAGCTTGCATACCTTTCTGCTGCTCCCACTGTCTACGAAACCCTCTGGCTGAGTCATATACACGCATTCTTCTAAATCACCATTTAGAAAGGCGGTCTTAATATCCATTTACCAAATTTCGAAGTCATGGAATGCAGCAATGGCAAGTAGGATCCGGATAGACTTAAGCATAGCCACTGGAGAAAAGGTTTCGTCATAATCCACACCTGGTCGTTGACGAAAACCCTTTGCAACAAGTCTAGCTTTGTAAGTCTCAACTTTTCCATCTACACCAAGTTTCTTCTTAAAGATCCATTTGCTCCCAATGGGTTTTACCCCTTAAGGAGCAACTTTTAATGTCCATACTTTGTTGGTGTACATGGATTCCATCTCAGATCGCATTGCATCCAGCCATTTCATAGAGTCACCACTCGTGATGGCCTGCTCGAAACTAGTCGGGTCATCATCTTCCATTATTCAATCCTCACTCCCACCATCGATGAGAAAACCGTAGTATCTCTCAGGTGGATGAGGAACCCTACTAGATTGGCGGAGAGGCGGGGGTTCGTCGGGAACTACTGAATCCTCTGGTTCCACCAAATCTTCTGTTGCGGTTTGTGTAGCTGGAACTTCTTCTAGTTCTACCTTCTTGCCACAATTTCCTTTGCAAAAGATTCCTTTTCTAAAAAGGTGGCTTGTCGAGAAACAAACACCTTTTGTTCCTCGGAGCGGTAGAAGATGTACCCTCACGAATGCTTGGGATATCCAATAAACTTGCACAGAACAGACCTTGCCTCGAGCTTGTCCGGATTTTGTGTTTTCACATAGGCCGGACAACCCCATATCTGAATAAAATTAAGACATGGCCTCTTCCAATTCCATATCTCATATGGAGTGATAGGCACCGATTTGGTTGGAACTCTATTCAATAGGTATGCAGCTGTCTCCAGCGCATAGCCCCAGAAAGAAATATGCAACTCAGCATTGCTCATCATAGAGCGCACCATATCTAATAGGGTGCGATTCCTCCGCTTTGATACACCGTTGTGCTGTGGTGTATAGGGAGGAGTAAGCTGAGAGAGAATCCCATTCTCTTTTAGATAGTCCAGGAACTCATTGCTCAAGTATTCTCCTCCTCGATCAGATCGAAGGATCTTAATACTTTTACCCGTTTGGATCTCGACTTCGTGTTTATATTCCCTGAATTTCTCAAAAGCTTTAGACTTGTGTTTCAACAGGAACACATGTCCGTATCTTGAGAGATCGTCAGTGAATGTAATGAAGTACGAAGAACCATTCCTGTCATGTGTAGACATGGTGTTAGTTATATGTATGCCCTAGAGGCCATTACTATACATGAGATGTATATTGTAGTGGATGCTTGGACATATATAGGGAGGACTTTCTTGCTCGACATGATAGTATGCTATCTGGTTACTCTTTACCTTAACGTGTATACTGATTGTCTCTCTGTTACATGTTGGTAAAGCCCTTAGGATATGTACTCGACTACTGGGACTGTGATTCCTACTGTGCTTTGATTTCTACCTTACCACGTCCAAGAGGGCGTGCAAAATGGTGGTTTTTGGGTACAGTCCCGAATCACATGGAGGCAATGAGCGATAGGAGGGGATTCGTCTCTCCCGATATAGGGAGTTGATGTTGCGCTGTGTTCGATTAGCTATAACCGGAAATCCCTGGCCAGGGTTGCTGAGATTTACTGGTAAGTGTTACCAGTAGTTTCTCGAACTATTATAGACCTCATATCGACATGACTTATCGGGCTACTGGGGTCTGACGTTTACCACCCCTAGGCGAGATATGCGACATATCAGACGACGAGTCCGGACTGTACGGGAGTGTTACTGATTGGATTCACAGGAGAACTAGCGGGCTTGCTTGTTGATCTTCTGATCGCTCAATACCCGGGTGGCCGTTACGTTTAGCACACCGCTTGCGGCTTGTGGATGTTTGATATGATCATCACCTACTGCCGGCGTATTGACGAGTCTTTAGAGTCCTACACAGGGGTTTCCTGGCTCAAGCGAAACGGAGTAGGAGCACATATGTGATATGTGCGGGACCGAGATTAATACGATATGAGATATCGTATTCTATTCTCGCGATTCGTGACATTGATCGGTTGTATGGGATATAGCCGGGTTATCAGATCAAGTGTTGATTCGATAAGTTGTTACTTTTGATATTAGTCGGTTATAGCCGGATTATTAAATCAAGAGTTGATTTAATAATTTAATGCATAATTATTTATTTGATATATTACATTGCATTAACTAGTATTAGCTCACTTATGATTTATTTTCTCACTAGTTTGTTCACATTGTTTATATATATGATATATGCAAGTGTACATATTTGTATCATGCTTGATGATACATCAAAGTTGGGTGTATGAGACTCATACCAAGATTAGGGTAAAGATTAGGGTTATTGTTTTATCTTAAGATTTAACAAAAGGGTTTAACTTAGTCAATGTAATCAAGCTTGGAGAAGGTTTGACAAAGTCCACTCTTTTGTCATTTCTTTTGATATTCTTTAACCTAACCATTAACTTATACCCTTGGTTAATTCTCTACATGAGTTAAGCATGAGGGCTTAACTCAACCATGGTGCCATTATTTATTTGGATAAGTTTTCATTTGGATGGAATTTATTCCTTCTTCTTCTTCTTCATCATCAAGCTCCATCCAAAAGCTTACTAGCTCCAATGGTGCCATGAGAAAAAGAGTGAGAAAATCAATTCTAAAGTTAGCCCACTTCCTACTTCTTCATCCTCTACCACTTGCCATGTAGTAGAGTGTGTTATCTTCACAAAGTTCATGACCTAGTGAAGGAATAGCTTGAGTTAGTGTCTCCCCGACGTAGATCATCTTCGGCCTCGAAGTCATCGTAGCAAGCACGTTCGTTCTTCTCGTGGAGCTTCTCTAGAGTCCGGAGTTCACGATCGTAGTGATGGGGATGTCTACACAGAGCTATTGAAGTGAAGGACCGGATCTACAAAGGTTGTAATCTCTTTCACTTAGTGTTAAAGTTGTTTACATGCTAGTTTTCGCCTAAAACCTAGTTTAAAGATCCGTATTAGAGTTGTTCGGCATGGCTAAAAATTTAATCGGGCATGGTTGATGCCTCGTAGACCCTTGTGCGCGTGCCTAGCAACCCTACACATGGGACCGCATACAACACTATGTATCAGTCCTAAGAGTTCCGTAACTCTTTCTCCGTATCCACTAAACAGAGTTTTGGTCATTTTGCCTTTGAGACATGACTGGCAAATGTCATAAGATGAAAATTCGAACGGATTCAAATATCCATCCTTATGTAACTTAGCTAGCCGTGTTGCGTTGATATGACCTAGTCTATAATGCCACAAGAAGGATTCCTTCATTTCTGAACTCTTCCTCTTGTGTGTGTTCTGTATATTAAGAACTGTGTTTTGATTTAGAACGTATATGCCATTATTTAACAAGCCTGATCCAATCAACTTTTGATTTAGGAAGATGTTCATAACATTTTTCTGTATTACTAAATTATATCCTTCTTTACTTAATAAAGAAACTGATATAATGTTGCATATCATGTTCGGTATATAACAGCATTCGTTTAGAATCAATATATTATCACTTGGTAGGACAAGGTGATATTCGCCAACTGCTTTGGCTGCAACATTTGCACCATTCCCTACTCTTACAGAATGATCACCCATTCCCAGTTCTCTACCTTTCTTTAGCCCATGCAATATATTGCATATGTGGGATCCTGATCCGGTATCTAATGCCCTGGACGTAGAGTGAACTGAGAAACAGTTCTCGGTAATTAACACATCCGAAGAAGATACATCAACATGTTTATTCTTCATTTGGGCAGCGCGTGAATTCTGGTATTCCCCTATTTCCTGTTCAGTCTTATAACAATTATAAGAAAGAATGGAACCAACGTTCCCCTGCTCAGTATAACAAGCGGGTTCGGTTAATACATCCATATTATTATCTTGATTAAGCCCTGACATGGTCGCTACCTGGAGAGAGAGAGAGAAGGAAAAATACTTTAGCGTGCGCTCTTGCAAGATTAGATTGGTTATTATCTTATCTAATCAGGATGACTCCCACTATTTTAATCAAATTTTCCTTCAAACTCTAAAAGGTAAGATTAGCCGGGATTAATTACACCCTACAAGTTTGCTAATCTTTCAGCCAGATCAGTGTTGGTACTTTGAGGGAGGTTCCCCGTGCTTTCGGACGGACCTAATTAAAATAAACCTCGTTTTCCCGGAGGCATAACCGTGTTAACACCTTTCTAGACACCTACTTGATCGGCTAATTGTCCTGTGTAAAATTCTCCCAGGAGTAACTCTTACTCACAGTGGGTATCAGGATCCATCTATCCCATAGAACGTATGAAATCTCATTGCAAATTTCAACACTTGAAATTCCTGATAATTATTTTACCCCTAGCGTCTTATGACCTTGACGGAGGCCAAACTACCAATAAGGCGCTAGTCAAGTTCAACCCGTTATTTCCTGATTGAATTAGACCCACCCGCACGACCCTTGACGGAGGCCAAATAACGCCGTACGAATACCCTAATCCAATCGCATCTCATGCTTCAGGTAAGTACTAAATCAGCTACCGTACACCACGCCTTGACAGAGGCCAAACTACCATAGCACGAATACTAAAATAGCACCTATTTGAAATAACGGAGGGCTGCGCAGGTTTTTCTGAAAACCATGATCGTAATGAACTTGATATCGTTGTAGAAACAAGTGATTTTGAAAAGGAATATTTTTGAGGCTTTTCTAGTTTCGCTAAAGAGGTCACTCCCGGTGAAGGGATCTCGGCTCTTTCCTCATCGAATAAGGTGCAGGATATTTCATAAATACCGCTGTGGAAAGCAAGAACTATAGAAGCAATCAAAAACTAAACCGTAAGTTTGTAGAATCTGCCAGTTTTGCTAAAGTGGTCACTCCCGGTGAAAGGATCTCGTCTCTTTACTTATCGAATAAGGTGCTGGATATTCTTCAAGGAATACCGCTATGCAAAGCAAAAACTGTAGCCACCCTTTTTGAAAATTTGATTCTACAACATCTTTTAGGTTTTTTTTCTTTTGTTAATCTCATTAATAAAACCCATCATTTAAGCTTCCTAAGCATCACAGAATAAACGAAAGCAGCAATATTTATATATCAACATATAGTATAAGCATTTGTCTTAGGCAGTAATATGATCTCATCACAGAACATTGCAGCAGAAGTCAACATATGAAATATTGGATATAGTAGGACATCCTTTTTTTATTTTGAGCCTTTATAAAACACGGATTCCACAGTCGCGATGAATATCCAAACCCACATCCCTAGACCCCTACGAGAGCGGCAAGTAACCCTGCCAATTCTAGGGTTAGGAGACCCGGACTCGACTCCTCGAGATGGCCTGCCATTGGACCCTGGAGCCCGGTTACTTATGCTATCCGCCTTGGGTCTATCCTAATGCGGAAATTAAATAATATACAATGGTGACATCATCCTCAACCCGGAAGTGCCCCAATAAAAAAAAAATACATGCAAATGAATTTTACATGAATGAAAAAGAAAACTCTTATCTCACATAAAAAAAACCTGGCTATTCAATACACAACGATCCAATATAACATATCACGGCAACACATAAACATCACAGATAACTAGGTGAAGTTAGATAATTTGACAAACACAACGAATTCCCAAAATACCCCAGTGAGCTCAACACTTGAGAAGAAAATAAAAATTCCCAGTACCATGCCCCAGCACCTATGGACTGTCGCTGAAGTGCCCATCCCAAGCCTCCACAGTGGCACCGCGGAACCGCCGCCAAAACCAGGTTTTGGCCGCAGTTATGCGGTCACTGTAGTGAGTTAGGGACACTTTCTTAAGGTGGGTCCATAAAATTACCTGCATGATTTTCTGAGTATTTTTAATATGAAAAATGTCAACTTTTTGAAAAATTTCCAAAAAAGGGGTCATTTCGGGGTTTCGGGGTTCGATCAGACTTCTAACTACGTCTAGATAACTCCTAATGCTCGAGCTTGGCTCTGATACCACTTTAGGGTTAGCATAGCACCTTGTGAAGGTTTTGGCAAGCATCAATCATGCTACCATAAAATTTTTGGGGTGCTAAACAAACCCTAACCAAGATCATAACTAAAGAATTAGGGTTAACATGCATGTAAACAACTTTACATCTAAGAGAGACGGATTACAACCTTTGTAGTCCGTTCCTTCGCTTCATAAGCTCCGAGTAGTAGTCCGTTTGCCACGATCCATGATCTCCTGGACTCAAGAGAAGCTCCACAAGTCGAATGATCCATCCTTGCTTGAAATCTTCTTTTTCGAAGATAATCTACCTTGAAGAATCTCTAACCCAAGTTTACACTTCATTAAACAACTTATTAGAGAAGTGAACACCCTAATCTAAGTGCCTAGAATAGATGAGGATGATGAAGTAGGAATTTAGCTCTCTTTTTTTTTTAATTTCTCACACTAATTCATCACATGCAAAAAGCTAGCAAGCTTTTTAAAGGAGGAAGAAGAAGAAAAAAGCTTTTGTGATGAATAATGAGTTATTGTTGTGGTTACAAATCCAACCATGGGTTAATAATGAAGGGCTTAACTCATGTAGAGAATAAACCTAAGGTAAAGGGTTTGGGTTGGGTTAATAAATATCTATACAAAATATCTTAGCAAAAAACAAAAGAAAGCTTCATGAAGCTTCATGAAAAAGATAACCCAAAAGCTAACCCAAATCAAACCCTAACTTGTTTAATCTCCACAAAACATGTTGTATTTGTAACCTTAACTTGTTACAATATTATATATCACATATATAATATATTTTGCAACAAAAGAAAATAATACAATTAACATATATCGCATATATATATCAATGTATTATCCGGTGAGAAAATGAATCAATAAAGCGAGCTTATATTAGTTAAAGTAATGTAATATATCACATATATAATTACACATTAAATTATCGAATCAACATTTGATCCGACAATCCGACTATATTGCATATAACCGACTAATTTAACATGTACAGATTAATCGAATCAACATTTGATCCGATGACCCGGCTATATCATATATACCCGGCCGATATCACATATCACGAGAATAGAATACGGTATCTCATATCGTATTATTCTCGGTCCCGCACATATCACATATGTGCTCCTACTCCATTTTTCCTGATCCAGAAAACCTCTGTGAAGGACTCTAAAGAATCGTCAATACGCCGACAGTAGGTGATGATCATATCAAACACCCACAAGCTGCAAGCGGTCAGCTAAACGTAACAGCCACCCGTGTATTGAGCAATAAGAAGATCAACAAGCAAGCCTGTACATTCTCCTGCAAATCCAATCAGTAACACTCCCGTAGAGTCTGATCTCTTCGTCTGATATGTTGCATATCTAGTCTAGGGGTGGTAAACGTCAGACCCAAGTAACCGATAAGTCGTGTCGATGTAAGGCTCATAACGGTTCGAGAAACTACTGATAACACTTACCAGTAAATCTTCATATCAGCCCGGGCCAGGGACTTCCAGTTATAGCCAATCGAACACAGCACAACATCAACTCCCTATACCGGGAGCAACGAAACCCTTCCTATCGGTCATTGCCTCCATGTGATTCGGGACTGTACCCAAAATACACCGTTTTGCATGCCCTCTTGGACGTGGAGGTGGAAATCAAAGCACAGCGGGAATCATACAAGACTCTATGACGATCTCGGGTCTACAGACTAACCTGTACCAGTGTCACCGGAGAACTGCTATCTAACGATAGGTATGATACTATCCAGGAGTTCTCGGCGAGTTCGTTCAGTGTACCCAGTCTCCACTGAGCACCCGTACACCATCTTTGATGTCCAACACCAATGGATATGGGATCATCCATCGCCCATCATAGATAGCCTACTCTGGAGTATCGATGCCCTGTCTCGATACACCCTCGGCTAGGAACAGTTTTAGGATGTACTCGTAAACTACCCTGGCCTTACTAGTATGATATGTATCATAGTCCTAGTGGTCGTGTACATATCCTAAGGGCTTTATCAACACGTGATCACAAAACAGTATTTATTAACATGTTAAGATAAAGTGAAACCAGATAGCATACTATCATATCGAGCAAGAAAGTCCTCTCTATATATATCTAAGCATCCATTATAATATACATCACATGTACAGAAATGGCCTCTAGGGCATATATATAACTAACACCAAAACATTGCTTTCACTGAGCTCTGTCCAACAAACTGGTGATCAACATTTCCTCCCATATAGAGCCAAGAAAGGTTCCATCTGAATCGCCTCTTAGAAACTGTTATTATAGGAGAACTCTATCAAGGGTAAGTGACGATCCCAACTAACCCTAAAATCCAGAATGCAAGCTCGGAGCATATCCTCAAGAGTCTATATGGTCCGCTCTGACTGACCGTCGGTCTGTGGATGGAAAGTTGTTCTGAAACTCAATCCGGTGCCCAAAGCCTCCTGAAGTATCTGCCAAAAGCGACTGGTGAACCGAGTGCCTCTGTCGGACACAATGCAAGTCGGAACGTCGTGTAGTCACAAATCTCATCAACATAAATCTGAGCATTCTGAGCGAATCCAAAAGTGGTCTTTACTGGCAGAAAGTGAGCTGCTTTCGTCAATCGACCTACGATCACCCAAATAGAGTTATACCCTCGACTGGTCCGAGGTAGACCTACAATAAAATCCATAGAGATCTGCTCCCATTTCCACTCCGGAATGGGCAAAGGCTGTAACTCTCCTGCTGGCAACTGATGCTCGGCTTTGACTTGCAGACAATTCAAGCATCCCGAATAAAAATCTGTGACATCTCTCTTCATCCCTTCACACTAGTAGACATCTCTCAAGTCATGATGCATCTTGATTGAACCCGGATGAACAGTATATGCAGACTGATGCGCCTCCTCTAAAATCTCGTGTCTCAGTCCCTTGGAATTTGGCACACACAGTCGAGTCGCAAATCGTAGTACTCCCTGATCATCGATCACGAACTCTGAATCTCTGCCCTGTCGAACCTGCTCTATGATCTCTGACAAACGGGAATCACCGGGCTGTACCTCACGGATAGGGTCAAGTAACTTTTGGCATGCACGGACATAGGCAAGCTGTCCCCCGGTCAAAGTAAACTCGAACTGCACTCGGCTGTCACATAAAATCTGCCAATCTGCCATCGACTGTCTCTGAACTGCGCTCAAACAAGACAAGCTACCTCAGGGCCTCCAACTCAAAGCATCTGCCACAACATTAGCCTTTCCCGGTTGATAAAGAATCTCGCAGTCATAGTCCTTTACTATCTCCATCCAACGGTGCTGTCTCAAATTCAGATATCGCTGCTGAAAAATGTACTTTAAGCTCTTGTGGTCCGTGAACATCTGGCATGACTCGCCGTATAAGTAGTGTCTCCAGATCTTGAGTGCAGAAACCACCGCAACCATCTCTAATTCATGAGTGGGATAGTTATGCTCATTCTTCTTCAACTGCTTATAAGCATAAGCGACGACCCTGCCATGTTGCATCAACACACAGCCTAGCCCCATTCGAGAAGCATCGCAATAAACAACAAAACCACCTGAACCTGAAGGCAAAGATAATACTGGCGCATTAGTCAAACGAGTCTTCAACTGCTGAAAGCTCAGCTCGCATGTCTCATTCCAAAGAAACGGAACTCCCTTATGGGTCAACCCGGTCAACGGTGCAGCTATACGAGAAAAATCCTGTACGAAACGTCGATAGTATCCGGCCAAACCCAAAAAGCTACGAACCTCCATCACTGATACGGGTATGGGCCAGTGTTGAACGGCCTCGATCTTCTTCGGGTCCACACGTATACCATCTCTCATAACCACGTGACCCAAGAAATCAACGCTGTCAAGCCAGAAGGCCTACTTGGAGAATTTAGCGAATAGCTGATGCTCCCTCAAATTCTGCAACGAAATCCTCTAATGCTGTTCATGCTCCTCTCAACTCCGGGAATATACTAAGATGTCATCAATGAACAAGGTAATAAACTGATCAAGAAACGTCCTGAATATGCGGTTCGTCAATTCCATAAATGTTGCTGGGGCATTAGTGAGCCCGAACGACATCACCAAGAAGTCATAATGCCCACAACGTGTGCAAAAAGCAGTCTTCGGAATGTCATCCTTCCGAACCCGTAACTGATGGTAACCCGACCGCAAGTCAATCTTCGAGAAATGTCCAGCACCATGGAGCTGATCAGACAAATCATCAATGCGAGGTAGGGGACATCTATTCTGCACAGTAACCCGATTCAAGTGACGATATCAATGCACAAACAAAAACTGTCGTCTTTCTTCTCGACGAACAGGACAGGAGCTCACCAAGGTGACACACTTGGACGAATACGCCCTTTATCCAACAAATCTTGCAACCGATCCTTCAGCTCTTTAAGCTCCGTCGAGGCCATCCGATATGGCGGCATAGAAATAGGCCCCATGCCTGGGATCATGTCAATGCAGAACTCAATATCGCACTCTGGCGGTAAACCAGGCAGCTCGTCAGGAAAGACATCGGAAACTCCCTCACTATCGGAACCTGGTCCAGCGGGACCTCTGTGGCTCCAGCATCATGTACATACCCATAGAATCCCTGACATACTTTCCTCAAAACCTAAGTAGCGCGAAGAGAAGAAATTAAACCGGGAAGGGTGATGCTACAGTCTCCCTGAATAACAAGAACTGGCTCACTCGGAAAACTAAATCTGACTGCCTTCTCACGGCAGTCCACGGATGCATAACACGTGGCTAGCAAATCCATGCCCAGTAGAACTTCGAAGTCAAACATATCGAGAAAAATCAAATCGATAGAAGAATCCCTATCTCTAATACGAGAAAAACAAACACGATCAAAAAAATATCGAGCGACAAAAGACTCGCCTACTAGAGTAATAACAATTAGCGGCAGATCAAGTAAGGACGACTCTTGGTCCAATCTCGGTACAAAGTGCATAGATACAGGTTCAAACAACAAAAGAAATACGCGCATCGAAAGAAAACAATGAAATAATACCTGTCACGACTATGTTCGACGCCTGCACGTCCCGAGGAGTCAACAGAAAAGCTAGGGCCTTCCCTCTACCAGCGACCAGCTGTCGTCTGCCTATGCTTCCTCGTCCTCTTTGAATATGACCGCCACGACTATGGCCTCTCTGGGCATCGATCTGGTATGGAGAAACAACAGGCATAGGAGGTAATGCGCTCGGAGGAGGTGGTGAAAGCGGTATGGTAACATGTGAGCCTGATGCCTCACCCTATCGCCTCACGGTACAATTTCTGATAAGGTGATACGGACACCCACACCTGAAACATCCTGGCGATGGCTGTTGATCATGCGGGTAAAAATGATATAACATCTAACTGCTTTAGTCAAGCAGTCACGTGCCTCTTCCATCCATTCACATTCATTCGTTTTAAAAGAATCTTGGGCCCTTGCGCCTACGGGTGAGAGAAGCAAATAGCCCATAAAGAATCTGCAACGGCCTCTGCGAACATGCCTAGGAGCTGACATATCAGTACGAATCAGCTTTGGTCCCGGAACAACCGTAGGTGGGGCAATATCCAATCTCCATGCTCGACTGATCTCTATCAAGGATCCGATCATTTGGCGCAAATCCTGAATGCTTGCCTCCTGCCTAGCTATACGAACAATAGAGGGTGGATCCATCTGTCCATGTGAGATAGGCGTACTGCCCTAGTCGGTCCTCGCCTCAGACGAGCCCGCTCTAATCACATCTCTGACGGCAGCCCTCTGGGCCCTCATAGTCATTGGCAGCATAGTGGCTGGAGAAAGAAACAGGATTGATAAGGACATTGCAATAGAATCAAGAGGACATCTCCTAAGGTCCCTTAGGCGGAGTATCGTATCGTAAGTATGCCGCGGAACATACACATGCTACGTCACTCTACTTAAGTCACCTACTCTATCATACCAATGGTCATCCTACACTCAGAAAGGTAAAACCTAAAGCTCTGATACCAACTTTGTCACGACCCAAATATATAGAACATGACTGGCACTTAAATTACGCAATGTCTAGAGGAGTAACCTAATCTAAGTAAGGCAAAGTCCAGAAATCTAAACCATTTAAAGAAAATATAGTGAAGGAAAACTTGTTTAATAGTTAACATAGAAAAATCACTTGAAAGTGTTTATAATAAGCTCAAGTTTTTATAAAAATTTCGACAGTGTTTCCTTTGTAAATACTGGCCCCAAACGGGTACAAACATGAATATATACATGTAATGAACAAAGGAATCCCCAAGCGGGAGCTAGCTCTTCGCCGAACGGCGGAATCACAACTACGCGTAAGATATATCATCCAAGAATGAAACCAACACTTAAAAACAAGAAAACTGAAACCAAATATAAGTCGTCTCACACGAGCTCGACACTAGATACCAAAAATACAAGTCTCACAGTTTTACTGTCTAGTCCAATATACAAGGGATAGATGGAGTATACTAGATACAAAATAAATATACATGCTGGAATCAAAGAATATCCTCACAAAAACCCACCTATGCGCATAAGTCAAAAGTCCATGCAAAGGAACATAAGAAGAAGAAGTATGCCAACTACTACTATGCTGACAGGTCGGACTTACAGGATACTGTGGCACAACGGGGGTGAGTTGCCAACTCGTGAGTATTAAGTAACATCTAACAAGGCTATCATAAGCATGCAAGCAAATGCGTCACAATCCTACATATACAAGTATGATGCGATGCACTAGTATGAATGCAACTTGAATGAATGAATCAACGCGAAACGTGGATGTATCTCGTATAAGAAAATCTGTATCCTTTTCTTAGTAAAACTTTTGTATGATAAAACAAGAGTATCATCAGTGAAATCGACAGAAAATCTGTGTCAAACATCGACACAAAATATGTATCTCAAAATCTCAATAGCCGTCTCTCAGATCGGCTCTCAAATCTGTCACATCACACGACTCCGGTCGGTATCCTCCGGATAACCGACGAGCCAATAATAACTGGTAGGTAGTTGTCATGACCTGAAATAGCACGTGACTGGCCCTTGAATCATATGAAGTCTATAGGACCTCATCTAATTCAAGTAAACCAAAAGCCCAGAAATTTAAAACCATTTTAAATAATAAATGAAGGAAAAACAGTTTTAAGAAGTGAAGAAACATGTTTTAAAAACAAGGTTTTTAAATAAGTAATCCGAATATGAATTTTTAAAATCTCTGGTCTTTTCTGAAAATTTCGGTAGAGTTTCCTTTGTAAATACTGGCCCCGAACGGGGTACAACATGATAAAAGCATATATACACTGATAGAAGGCATCCCAAGCGGGAGCTAGCTCTTCATCAACCGACGGTCACAACCACGCAAACAGTAATATACAACGCGGAAGGGCGAGGATCAAAACTCAAAAGAAACTCAAAATCAGCAAGAAAACCATAATACTACATCGCGCGACTCTAAGGTCGAAATAATACACAACTGGTTTTCTAAGTCTGAAACAATATACAAGTTTGGTTGAAGGAATTACTAGATACAACTGAATAATACATATACAATGGTGGTTCTGATGCAAAAGAACCCACCTACTAAAGCAAATCACCCGTAAGGGAAGCAGTGTGCCAAAAATCCCCAATGAAACTTGTACGGCAAAACCTGCAAGAACTGTGGCACAACGGGGGTGAGTTACCAACTCGTGAATAGAAAACATCACAGAGCAGAAATCATATGTATGACTCAATCCTAGGTCAATACGATCAAATATATATATATATAAAGCTCAAATGAATAAGTCTGAAGCATGAAAAGGTGGCCAGGGTAAACATCTATACATAAGTGTAATCTTATGTGCTCGTGTCAGTACCTCAGGTAACAACATATCATAAATATAAGGTATGATCAATATAATCAACATGAATCAAGGTCGACTATATCATGCAGTCTATAAGTATGTGGATATCATCCAACTATGTAATCAATATCTGTATGTATGTGGATCTCGTCCACGTGTCTCCCAAAGACAATAAGCATCATGCATGTAAATATCATAAAGTATATGCATGGAAGTATGAGGATGTAAATCAACATGTGTCGCTCTCGACATATCAAAATCATGGAACTTGAGTGTCTAGCATCGACACTCATGAAACAAGTGCCTAGCATCGGCACGTAAATTCTCATATATATATATAGGGATCCGTCAGTCCGGATCGGCCCGCGGGCTCCGTCAGTCCGGATTGGCCCCTCTCATCTCTCAACTCCGTTCGGTATCCTCCAGATATCCGGCGAGCTCAAATACAATCACCGGTAGGTAGTACTCCCCTGCCAGGCTCACCGTCTAACTTATACGAGTCTTCTTGCTCCGGGCTACCTCACCGGGCCCACCATATACCCGCAGACGGTGCCTACCGCTCCTCGAATCGGGTTTCACATGCCACTTTCAGAACCGAGAAAACACATGGTGGACGCACTGAAATATCATATCAAGGGTAACCGGGTTTTTAAAACAATGCATACTCTCCTTTGAAATACTCACGATTCCCAAATCCAGAAATATCATGGAAACAACATATCTCAATGCGTATAATCATAAAACATGATGTATGCGACATGTAAAAGAAATGTAAGCATATCAGTATATCATGCAACATGGAATAGTAATATGCATATATTGAGGGAAACCGCTCTTTTAAAATGAATCGGTTTTAAAAAGTATCTTGCGATTCCCAAATCTCAAATTAATCCAGAATCATCTATGTATATGCAAATACGTATGTATGCAAGAATGGGTGTACAATATGTATGTACACAAGTATGGGTATACAATATGTGAGTACACAAGTATGAATGTACAATAGATATGTGCATGAGTATAGGTGTACAATATGTAAGTACACAAGTATGAATGTACAATAGGTATGTGCACAAGTATGAGTGTACAATAGGTATGTGCACAAGTATGAGTGTACAATATGTAAGTACACAAGTATAAATGTACAATAGGTATGTGCATAAGTATGAGTGTACAATATGCAAGTACACAAGTATGAATATACAATAGGTATATGCACAAGTATGAGTGTACAATATGTAAGTACACAAGTAAGAATGTACAATAGGTATGTGCATAAGTATGAGTGTACAATAGGTATGTGGACAAGTATGAGTGTACAATAGGTATGTGCACAAGTATGAGTGTACAATATGTAAGTACACAAGTATGAATGTACAATAGGTATGTGCACAAGTATGAGTGTACAATAGGTATGTGCACAAGTATGCCATGCAAGAGGGTTATATCCTGATGCAATAATCCTACTGTGTAGTGACATGGCAATTATCGATGATGAAGTGTATGAGCCGGCAAGCAGGTGTACGTGGAACATACACATCATCGATAATGGTGCTGGTGTCCGGACAGAATGGTTTTAATATAACAATAAATATGTTTCAATATGCAATGCGATGCGAAAAGCAAGAATATGCGGCAAATGAATAATAAACACAACTGTGCAGTATCTACATCAATGCATCTATGTTATACTGTTTTGCTATTTGAAAGAAGACGAATCGAGGTTTTTAGGAAAATAAGGGCTACGGTGTTTTTAAGAAAAGATGCGTCTTTTGAAAATATCCGTAGAATTTCTTTGCCTTTCCTTAAAATACTCCCGATTCGTTAGTTTTTGAAATAGGTATGACTCGGGTCTAGTCTAACATCAACTATGCACACTACAGATCTAACTAACTAGCTAATCGGGAGGGGTATGGAAACCACCTAAATCTGAATCGATATATATATAAATATAAATATAATAGTCAGTGATTCCGCCTCGAGGTACCGCGTACGATACAATATCATATGACATCCTCGAGTCATGAGTGTGGATCTTATCATCAAATAAAGCTCGTATAGTAAATCATCGTACGACATCCCAAATCTGGGTACGGGTCAAAATCGCATTCATCTCATCAATTATCTGGTATCCTTATCGTCATATCTCATGATCTGGTTTGCTGATCTCGTCTTGTACAACTGATACCATCTATATGGATATTTGTGCGTGTATGAAAACACGCCTAAAGGCCCGCTAAAATCTCATGTCCTATCCGAAATACGAACCATATCATATCACCGATCTCATGGCACTATGCCAAATCTTATCGACTAATCTCCAAATATCATCCTCTATCCTCATCATTCAGGTATAAGTATAACAGATAAGCATTTGTGTGCTTGTGGGTGTAAACTTATTCTAGGGTTCGCAACTAGGAAACTATATTAGTTGACTTCTAAACTCTAATCTATCCATAGTACACCTAATCACATCTAGAATATCCATAACACACTTAACGCTATCATACATATATATATAGTATACTAGACATCGAACTGCGAGGGTGCTATACGCCATCCACCCGACTTCCCCCGTAGATTTAATCTACTCACCTGCATCCTGCGTGTCGGTGTCGATGTCACCTTCATCTTCTTCATCATATGAAGCCCATGTGAAGGTACCTATAAGATAACACAATCGCAAATGCACATTAAAATCACATCGGGAAAACCAACACGACACGCTAAGGCCTATAGGTTAAAATCTATGGACTACGCTTTCAAAACCATCAAACAACCCTCGATATCGTCGTACAAACGTCAAGTGGTCGAGGTAAAACACAAATACGCAAATCCAGAATTTAAAATACGAGAAACGAACTCTGAATCAAAACAGCAACACAGCAAAATGGTCCCAGATTTCACCCTATGTCAAATTGGTCAATTTTGCATACGCCAAGGGTCTAATTTACAGATGTAGGAGCTATAGAACAAGAACGAGCCATAAAGCTCCAGGTCTGGCCGTAAATTGCGGCCAGAGGGAATAAATCTGCGGCCAAGTTGGGGAGTTAGAGGCTAGGGTTTTTAGGGTATGCTCTAAATCACCTACATGTATCACTGTCCTTGCAAAATAATTTTCAGGTAGCCCAAGTGTTAGCAGATTTCATTTTACATCACAGAATCCACAATTTTCCAATATCGGATTTTCTAAATCCGTATTCTGGGGTTCTAGTCTCTGGTTTAGTCTTGAATTCTAGCGCTAGGGGGTTTGTGTGGCCTCTACTGAGCTCAATTTCACATCACAACTCTCAAATTCCAATAACCCTAACTAGAATTTTCCAAGCTAACCCAAATCACACAATATCGGTTCTAATCTAATATGGGGGTAAAAGTAATGGAAACACTATGCTAAAGGTTCAGAAAATACCTCATTTGGCAACTCAAGAAATTTCTTGAGTTGCCCCAAGTGTCCAAAATTTGATTTTTCTTGGTCCATGGGGTAGCTAGTGAGCTCATGCATCTTTTTAATGAAATGGGATTTGGGTTTTGAGATGTTTTTCATGGAGTTTTGGGGGAGGTGAAGATGGAGGAGGAGGGGGCAGTAGTAGCAGCACCAAAAGAAAGAGAGGGAGAGGATAATGATGAAGAGAGATGAGAGGAAAAGAGAATGGTCAAGGTCAAATACCCCCCCACCTTTCTCTCTCTCACCCATACCTAATTCTTTATTCTTTTTCCCTTTTCTTTTCTATTTTCTTTCTCTCCTCAATAGCAACCCCAAAACAATAGCCATGCACCCAAAACATGTAGTAAAATGCAACAAGTGTTAATAAAAAGATATGGTGCATGTTTGCACAAAATACGCTTAAAATGCGATTAGCGATTTTTAATCGCGATTAGCACTAAATTAGCATATAATTAATCATAAAAACTTAAAAATTGCATAATTCCATAAAACACCATCTTTTTAGTAATTTCCATAATTCTAAAAAAATTTCCCCCATTTATCTGTATTTAATTATACCGCCCTATTAAAATATTCAATATTTTATTATTAAATTATAAAAATTCCCAAAAATAATATTTTATTTTTTTGAAATGTTACAATCTTCCCACTTAAAGAAATTCGGTCCCCGAATTTAAATTTTAAACCCCCAAATTCTAAAACATTTCAATAAGAAATTCAAGTCGTCGGGGCTCTGAAATCATCAATACATAAAACGTAACATAGCGCAATGCATGCGCATGAACAATGAACAGATAACTCAAAATCAAAACTCCGTCAAGCATCCCGTGATCACCGGAGTCATAGTAAAGACACAAATGTTAAATCCAAAATAAAACCAATATGATATAAATCAGAACTATACATGTAAACATCAAATCTATACATAAAAATATCTGAAGGAAATGCATGCCAAACCTTTTCTTGTTGCTGTGCTATGCCCGTATGGCGGCACAGTGGCGGATGACTATTGTAAGAAAATAGCTATATATGTATATATCTTTTGTTTAATATGTACGTTCCGCCGTTTTGAAAACGATTTAGAAGGGTTTCCTTGTTTTAAACGTTTCGTGTCATATCAGACACGTAAGTATACACCGAGACTATAGCTCTCTTTTTGGAAATCCCTTCGATAACTATCAATGCATGCAAAATATATCCAGGTACTGTCTCCTGACTAGTCCTGCTCAGTACGAAAACATATAGCAAATATCATAAAAACGTACTGCTCCATAAGAAATAAATCCCAAAATGTATATAAGAATACCCTGTGCTCCTGTGCGTCTGGTGCGCATGGAAATCAAAATCCATATATGTGCCATACATGTGCACAGAAACAACATCTATGTGCAACGGGTGTGCAAAAAACATCTGTCATAGGCAACGTGTGTGCCTGACAGCAAAATCAGGTGCATCTGACATGCACGAAAAATCCCGATTTAGTGCATCTGGTGTGCACCAAAATCGCATCTCAAAACATGCGCTCAACATGCGCGAAAATCCAAATCAGGTGCATCCATCATGCACGAATAAAATCTAAATCATGCACATTCAACATGCACGAAATCACGAAATCCAATATCAAGCGTCGAACATGAGCAAAGTCCAAATCAAATGCACGGAGTGCAAGAAATCAACATCAAAATCAGAATCAAAATCGACGATATACAATACGGCTCAATCAAAATCAGGTATACCGCGGTATATAATCTCACAACCATGTGCATCAGTGTGCACAAATCAACCAAAACACTAAAAGTGTATGAAAACTATGCCGAAAACATAAGTCAAATCACATGCATAACATAGGCATGAAATCGAAATCAACATATCGAATGACATCAAACCGAAGTCAGGTGCAACAAACGCACGAAATATAAATCTGGTGTTATAAACACACGAAACATAAATCTGGTGCAACAAATGCACAAAATATAAATCTGGTGCGATAAACGCACGAAACATAAAACTGGCGCATCCTGTGCAAGAAATACAAATACAGTGCATCCTGTGCACATAACCCCAAACAATAACTCAAATGCGTAACTAGCAACACCGAGTGTACCAAGGTGTAAAAATCATAAACGTGTGCAACTGTGTGCACAAAACACATATCAATGCACTACAAGCACATATAAGCTATACCGAGTGCAAAAAGCCAACTCGTGTGCATACCACGTGCACAAAATCGACCCAACGGTATGAAATCCATGAAGTAATAAGGATGTGCAACCAAAGCACAAAAACAATATCAGGTGCAATAACTGTACACAATTATGAATACCCAGTAGG
>CM057341.1:568031873-568332309 GCA_030015575.1 Agapanthus africanus
TCGAAACTTAACTATAGACTGTAGCGGAATTGAGGATGCTGAGATAGATGAATGGCATCAAAAGAGGAAAAGGCTGAATGAGAAATAACGGCTTTTTATAGTATGTGAGAGGTAGCATCAAGTGTCGGTAAGATGATACAAAGTTCAATGGTTGGTGCTTTGTTTAGACATGAAAACAATTGTTGAGACCATAAAGAAAGATATGAAGGCTACTATTTTGACTCAAGGCATTGTGTCCAATGGAGGTAATCGAAGAAAAGGGATTTCTATAGCCACCCACAGTGCTATGAAATGAGTGTGTCACCGTGTGCCAGGGTGACACGCACCATATATTCGGATTATCGGCACTTGTGTGACTGCATAGGAATTTTGATATTTTCTTTAATTTTAATTCCAGAAATTTTGCACTAATGACAAGTTTCCATCTTCACTCACTATTCCAATTTATTTTTCTAATTATGTAAATTACATTTTTTTAATTATTCGGGGAAGCTATTACTCTTCTAAGGACCAAGATTGCAGCAACATCAGCCGCACAGGGGCAGTTGAAGTTCCATTGCTCCGACCTAATGGTCTGCACCAGCCTCCAACAATAACAGAAAAACATGGTAAAAATGAGAAATGAGGGACGAGGAGAGAAGAAGAGAGAAAATATTTATATAGCGAGAGAAGTTGATGAGGATCAAGATTAATTAAGAACTTCGGAACAAACTAGAATTTGAATTTCTTACATTATAATTTGAAATAAATTTAAAAACCAATGAGGAGAACTAGCTGAGATTTTTCTAAATTTTTAATGGAATAAGGGTCTGCCGACTGCCGTGGTAGATTTGTTTGCCGGATAAGTGAGAAGAGGTGCCGGAAGGTAGTAAAAGAAGAAATGCAATTGAAAGAAAGAGATAGGAGAGAGGGCTAAAAAGTGGGTTGGATTATAGGTAAGTCAAACAGGATAGGCAATAAATTGCCTTTACCAGCCGCCCGCATTTAACTTTCACCTTGCATATGCGATCACGCAACCAAAAGGCGCCCACACAATTCAAATTAGTTCTCCTTGGACTATCTTAGCTTGATAATCCCTTGCACACAAATTTGTGTGCATCACAACAGCACATGAGATAAGATGTCGAATATGCTGCTACATTAGTCAAGTTTTCAACATCGGCCACCCCAAAGAATTTTCACAAATGGCTCTATATTTGTCATGGTGATTTCTTTAAAAAAAAAATTCTATTCATGGTATGACAGCTATGTTCAGATTACAGAGCCAGGTTCTATATATTACTCCTTAATTTATTATGTCTGCAGTAGTTTTACCATATTAGGATGTCTACTGTGGGATATAAAGAGCTTCATGAAGCTAACTTTTCCATATCTTGCTAGCATGATGAAAACTTTTCCATATCTGACTACGTAGCGAAACAAGCCTGTTCCAAATATTGTCTTATTGTTGATTAGGCTGTTCCAGCTATTTTCTTTTTGCATGTGGCTTTTATTTCTCATACAAAATTGCAGACCTATTTTACATGCTTATATTATTACTTCAATAGAAACTATGCTAGCTGTTATTTTATGTACTTTATCCCTTTTGCTGTTTTTTCCTCTTTGCTGCTATCAAGTCAAATCTTATGTTCAAAAGTATACGGCAGACACTTTAACCTTACCTGTTGCATTTCATGCGTATGCTTGGTACTTTTGTATGATGATGGTAATGCTGTTTCTTTTAGAATACTGCATTCCAGTTAGTATTATAGTAATTATGTTTTACACATGAGATGATAATAACAACTATTTGGAAGGAAATAATTTCCAGCAAGGTTTGTGCTGTTCCTTTTCTGCATAATCTTATGTTCTGTTTCATCTTTGAAGGTGAGGAGCCATTGGCACGTGAGGCAGAACTCCAGCCTCCTCATAAAATTGATGAGAACATGTGGAGGAATAGGGAACATATTGAAGAGATACTATTTTTGCTTGAGAAGTCTCACTGGCCAAAATCGGTATTACAAATCGGCATATTATAATTACAACGATTTGCATCTTCGAGCCACAAAATCTTTCTTGGTGATTTGTTTTATTAAAAATGTCCTTGAATTATTGCTTTCTGCTTCAAACTCTTTTTTTTTATGATTATTCATCAATAATTATCCTTTTTTTGTGTGCTTTGGTGTCAAGAGTTTCCTTTTCTTGGAATCTTTGACCTTGAGTAATTTTTATACCTGACAATTGAGTTTCTTCAATGTAGGTTCAGCAGAAAGCCACACTTGAAGAAGTTGAGATTGCGGCAGCTGCAGAAGATCTTGAAGCCATGCTGAGGAAAACCTTAAAGACATTGGAGCTTTTCCATCTAAAAAATGCCGACAATGTATTTAATACAGGTTAGTTATCCATTACAAGTTTGCTGTTTCATTTTAATTTGAAGCACCTCTTTGGACTGCTTTCCGTTTGCTCGTTTTATTTTTCTAGTCGTTATTTGTTTAGAACTAGCTTACCAAGTTTAAAGAATTATTTTAGCTATTGTTCGCAAGGAAATTTCTGATATAATAATATGCAACTCTTTCCCTGTGTTGGAACAACTGGTACTCTGTTTGGTTTCAGTTGAGATGGATGACAATCTCATAATGTACTTTACTTTAATGAAGATAAGTAGTTTCCAGTGTAAAATAGTATTGGTAGTTATGTTAGAGAATGCAACTCTTTCCAGATCTAAGAATATGAATGGTTGATGTGGTTTCACAAGATTTCGCTGCATGAACTGAGAGTGAGATTTCTACTTCATATTAGGCATATATGCACGTTTGTAGGTGCATGTCTTGGTCATAGTAACTAAGATAATTTTTACTAACAGAGAGAGTTGGCACCAGGCTGATTGCCAGGTTAAAAAGATAAAAAAAGGTTCTGGTCCTTGTGGAGCATTTTCAAGTTAGAGTTGTGGTCCATAGCTGACTGTAGTTCGATGTGAATAGTTAGTATAGTGATATTAATGAACTGCACTCTGAGGAGATTTTCTTTGTTGTCATCTTCTCACAATTGTCATAAGATGGATTAGGTTTGCGTCTAGATTGTCTGCATTTCACTGTAGTTGTGTTTCCCAGCTTAAAAACTTTGGATATTCTTATGAACACCAATTACTGGTAAACAGAACCACTCTGCCTAAGCTCAATCTATGCACAGTGTGGTGCTTTATTGCCCTGCTTCAAGATGTCAAATGTTGCATTGTATAAATTATGTTCTTAAACTTTTTGTTTATGTTATCAGTAAATTATAGTGTTGATTTACACAATTTATTAATTTATATTATTTACTCTAAATTTGTAACTTTCTAGTAATTTTCTTTTATTACTTTATAAAAATCCCCCGTTCTTTTTGCCACTAAAGTCTTCTGAAGCATGAGCCTCGCCTCACCTTGCCACTTTGCTCGCTCTTCCTCTTTCCACAACATTGAAGTTCCAACGGTTAAACGATAAAAGAGAAGATTTATATACTTTATTATGTGATCAAGGTCTCTTTATATAGGGATTACAATTACTTGATGTCCAAGTATCATGGTATGGTGTACCCGAATAACAATATATTTAAACTATTCCAACACCCACCTTCAAGCTGGAGTATAGATATCAGTGATGCATAGCTTGGACAATAGACGAACAAATGCGGGCCTTAGAAGAGATTTCGTTAAAATGTCTGCAATCTGTGCATGAGTAGAAACATGATGGAGTTTGATTTCGTTTTCAACAATTTCTTCCGGATAAAGTGGCAATCCACTTCAATGTGTTTTGTCCGTTCCTTGAACACTGGATTCTCTGAATTATGAATTGCAGCTCTATTGTTATAGAACAAGGATGTTGATGTTGTAGAACCAACACCGAGATCTCGAAGTAATGAGGAGAACCATGTCAATTCTGAAACGGCATGGGTCATAGTCTTATATTCAATCTCGACGAGCGTGCAACAATATGTTCCTTCTTGCTGTGCCAGGTAACTAGGTAACTAGGTTCCTCGCAAAGAAAACACAAAATTCACTTGTGGAACGACGACCATCCACATATTCGGCAAAATCGGCATCATCATAGGTTATAAGAGACAGATTAGAACAAAGTTCATAGAGAAAATCTTACTCAAGTACACGCTTCAAATAACGGAAAATACGCTCAACGGCCTGATGATAGGAAACTAAAGGCATCTGCATAAACTGGCTCACTGTGCTGACTGCAAAGGATATGTCTGGGCGAGTAACCATGAGATAGATCAGCTTCCCAACTAACCGTCTATACCAACCTGGATCGAAAAATGGCTGGTCATTTGGTGAGTTAATGCGAAAGAGTTTTACTGTTGATGTTAGTGTTATATGCCCTAGGGGCCATTATTATATCATGCTGGTTTGTATATTACTTAATGGAAGCTTGGGATATATACGGATATAGTAACAGTCTTGCTCGAAATGGTAGTATGCTATCAGGTTTGTTTCTACCTCAATATGTGCATGTGTTTCTTTTAGCATATCGCTTATACATATTGGTAGGGCCCTTAGGATCTTTTGCTTGACTACCGGCGTTGTGATGGCAGTCACACTAGTGGGGGCTGGGTAGTCTATAAGCATATCCTATACAGGTCCCTAGTCGTAGGATTATCGAGACGGGGCATCGATACACCCGAGTAGACTAGTGTATACGCTTCTCATCCCAGTAGGGGAGATGGTCTGTCCCACAACTATTAGTACGTCGTACTGGAGATAGTATATCGGTACTCATTAGGTTATGAGTACATTGGACATGACTCGTAGGGAGCTGTTGATGGGTGTTATACCTATCGTCGGGTAGCAGTTCCCAGGTGACATGAGTGCAGCTTAGTCCGTCGACTTGACACTGTTACTTCGTCTCGAGTGTGTTCCCACTGTTCTTAGATTACTACCCTACCACGGCTCAAAGGAGTCGTGCAAACAGGTAATAGTTGGGTGCAGTCTCGAAGCACTTGGAGGCAGTGGCGATTAGATAGATGTCGTCTCTCCCGGTATTGGGGGTTGATATCACACTGTGTTCGGAAAGCCATTACACAAAGTTCTTGGCCAAAGCAAGCGAGATTTTCTGGTAGGTATTCCAGTAGTTTCTCAGGGTGTTTTGGGCTACACCCTGACACGACTTATTGCGCTATTAGGGGTATGACGATTACCTTCCCTAGGCCCGATATGCGATACTCTTAGACGAACAGACTGGACTGTACGTAGATTGTCACAGATAGGCTCAGTAGGAGTTCGGATGAGTTTGCTCATCGACCTTCTTATCGACAGATACCTGAGTAGCCGTTACGTGCAGCTAGTACCGCTGACGTGATTGTGGTTAAAGCTACTGCCAGCGTAGTGTCGAGTGTTTAGAGTCTCACACAGAGGGTTTCCCTGCATCGGGCAAAAGATGTAGAAGCCATATGGTTTTACGGCAGGGTTTCGATCACATACGTGTACTTGTGCACGTATGATGTTTGTTGGATATAGTGCCCTCAAAGTCAATTATTGGTCACAGGTACGAGATTGCAATGATTGAAGGAGGACCTTTACCGATATGACAGTCTTGCTCGAGATGATAGTATGCTATCTGATTTGTCTTTATCATCGTATACATTCTTTAGTTCACTATTGCATGTTGATAGAGCCCATAGAATTCTTGCTTGACTGCCAGCAGTATGATGGCGATCATATACGTGGGAGCTGGGGTCTATAAGCACATCCTTAAAGTGTCCCTAGTCATGAGAGTTTCGAGACAGAGCATCGATACTCCAGAGTAGACTAGTGTATACAGTCGAGACCCCGACGAGGGGCGGTGGTCGGTCTCACAAGTCATTGGTATCAGTTGGTTCACCTAAGATGTATACAGGTGCTCATTGCGTTATAAGTACACCGGACATGACTCGCCGGGAACATGCTAGTTGGTATTATACATATCGTCAGATAGCAGTTCCCTGGTGACATGTGTACAGGTTAGTCTGTCGACCTGAGATCGTTATTTGTCTCGTGTGAGTTCCCACTGTGCTTTGATTACTACTCTGCCACGGCTCAAAGGAATCGTGCAAACAGGTTTTAGTTGGGTACAGTTCCGAGCCACATGGAGGCAGTGAGCGGATCGTTAGGGATTCGTCTCTCCCGGTATTAGGGGTGAGATCACGCTGTGTTTAGGAGAGCCATTACACGAAATCCCTGGCCAGGGTAATCGAGATTTACTGGTAGGTACTCCAGTAGTTTCTCAGGGTGTTCTGGGCTACTCTCCGACACGACTTATACCGCTATTGGGGGTCTGACGTTTACCGGCCCCCTAGGCCCTATATGCGATACTCATAGACGACCAGACCGGACTGTACGGATATTGTCTCTGTCAGGCTCAGTAGGGTTTCTGGATGAGTGCGCTGGTCAGCTTCCCTTCCGATCAATATATGGGCAACCGTTATGTACAGCTAGTACCTCTGACGTGCTAGTGGTTATACCCAGTGCCAGTTTATTGATGAGTCATTAGAGTCCCCCACAGACAGTTTTCCAAGTTCGGGCGAAACGTTGTAGAGGCCGTATGGTTTTATGGCAGGGTTCGAAAATATTCGTGCACTTGTGCACGGATCAGGATCGGACGGACAATACTAGCGGGCTTTGGTTTAAGCCAGATGCCAGTATTATAGTGTATGAATATTTTTGTCTCATTGCATTTGTATTCGGTCGGAATACAAATGCAGGTATGTATTTACAGTTGAGGTGTAATCCCGTAATTAGTTACGGGATTATTTTGGGAGTTGCCAGTTTTCTTTAGCCGTCTTAAACACCACCCTCTTTGTTTAATTCATGTGAGCGTTGACCGTTGACCATTCCCTAGCCATTTCCTACAGTGATCACCCATGCTGCATTTAATGAGCATGGGTGAAGGGATGGGGGCTGATCTGGGCTGCAAGGGGGTTCCTTTCAATTTCACCAAGTTTTAAACTGCAGGGGGTTTTCTGTGGTGATGGAGAGAGTGTGGGAAAGGGTTTGATTTTATTCATGGTGGCTGAGTTTTGTTGGTGGGGGGCTTCTTTGCAATTTCGCCAGCTACAATGTAGGGGTGTTTTTGTGGTGACTAAATTAAAGTGGCTGTGCATTGTTTTGAGGGGGTGGGAGGTCTTTTTTGGGTGAATGATTTTAATATGGTGGGGGTAAAATTATTTGTGCTGATTGATTCACCACTCATTTTTTTTCTGCTCTTTTTCACAGAGAGCTATCCCCTCTCTGGCCGAGCCCCTTCTATTCTTTGCAAGCTTGATTCTTTTTAAAAAAATGATAAATCTCATGCTCACATGTTCACCTCCTTGGCAACTCCAATTTACCTCCACCCAATCACATGGGTGCGTTGAGACAATATATTCCACACTCACTCTACTTCATTCTTGGACATGTCGGCTAGCAAACTTCATGTCCGAGTTGCCTCGGTTTGAGGCGGGAGCCCGTATAAAGATTCGATGATGTGGTGCCACTTCGACGGGCGTGATCGGGGAGCAGACTTCGTCGGCGCAGCAGCGAGGAGCTTGGCGCGCAGATTGAAGACCGAAGGACACGGATCGATCGGTATAATATTTCCAAACTCTTATAAATATTGCTAGTTTACGGTTAATGGAAAGATCCGGGTATTTGGGTCGCGGTGGCGCCGGTTCCGTAAAAAGTTTTGTTCCGCATTTGGCGTCGTTTAGACGGCCGGGGCGCCGCCGCATCCCAACATGGTATCAGAGCCAAACTATTAATCTCTTACTAGCTTGTTCTAACATGTTTAAAAGCTCGATCGAACAAAATTTCCAAAACCGCAATTTCAGTTCTAAAGTTTCTGTCGAATTTTTGTCGTCGAAAAATTATTTTGAGTGTTTCAGAAAAACATGCAGGCTTTTCTAAGACATATGTAGAAATTTGGTAGTGTGATTCCTCTGTAACGCCGCAGAACCGCGGCCGTACCCACGTTTTGGCCGCGGTTCCGCCGCTGTTTTGATGTTTCAGTACTCCATTTTTCTACATGTGGTCTTTCACATGGAATTGTGGTTTCTGGAATATTTTGTTTGGGCCCAGATTTGTTAGAGTACTGGATTTGTACTTGGAGGCCCACTTCAGGAAGTTTTGTCTATCGAGATTTTAAATGTGTTAGTTTACGGTACTTACTTTATATCTGCGACCGTGAATGTCATTCGAACGGTAAATCTTGTCTAATTGCTATAGTCCTTTTAGACGGATTTGCGAACGTGACATTCACGTTGATGTTCTGTGTTGTGCTGTGTTGCGGATTTGTCGTGGTGGATAGCCTGGATGCAATATTAGTACTGTTTGGTTATATTTGTACATTTGATATTGCGGGGCGAGCGTCCGACTTGTGGACCGCCGTCACTGCCTGTTTGTATATTATTCTTTTGGGGCACGACCGGGATGAGGTCGGTGTACCCGTTGTATATATTTTCTTTTCTGTACTAGGATTACCCCAAGGTGGGGTGCACGGATAGCCGGGTTCTAGAGGGCAACGGACCCGCATCTCATGGCGTTGAGACGGAGGGGGCTTTACTTTAGAATTGGCGGGCTATTCACCGCACTCGTAGAGGGTATAGGTTGACCCAAGGAGGGGTGCTCAAGTTACCGGATTCCGTGAAGTGCTGGGTGGTCCATTCACGTTGTTGAAGGGGGCTGCCTCGTTTCAGGTTTTGGCGGGTAAGTTGCCGCACTCGTAGGGGTCTAGGATTTCATTGCACAGACTATCCACACGACCAGGGGAACATCGGGTTTCATTTGCGGCTCTATAAAACCCGGGGATCCCAGATTATCTGTATTGTTCTGTGATGCTTATTACTTTTCTGTGATGTTGCATTTATCATACCTGAAGCGATTATTATATATTGATATATATACTAGTAGATTTGTATATGTTTTGCATCCGCGCTAGTCCAGTCCCCGCTCTGTCGTTAGTTAAGTAACCTAACGGGTGATGACGGGACCCAGTGGCGAATGCGGATGGCATATACGTACATCATTTTTTCATTCTTTTCTGGTGTGATCAATTGATGGGACTGTGTTGATTCTTATCAATGCAAGAAAAACAAACATATATTTGATGTTGTTGGAACCAAATTTTCAAAAAGCTGTTATTTCAAGGACGTTCTCTTTTGTTTTGCACAGTGGTATTCGGTTATGAATATCCAGCACCTCATTCGACGAGGCAAGGGCCGAGATCCCTTCACCGGGAGTGACCCCTTGGACAGAGATTTGCGTCGGGGTAATAACTTCACTATAGTCTATTACTTTTTGTTTTGTATCGTGGTATTCAGTTTGGAATATCCTGCACCTCATTCTACGGGGAAAGAGCCGAGATCTCTTCACCGGGAGTGGCCTCTTTAGCAAAGGTTTTCGCCACTATATTTTTATAAAACCACTTGGATTCCTTCAACGACATCAAGTTCATTACGCTAAAGGTTTTTCGCCAAAAACCAGCCGTAGCCCTCCGTCATTTCAGATTAGTATTGCTTAGTATTCGTGCTACGTATGTCGTGCTCAGCCGAGGCGTAGTGTGCGGTAGCTCTGTAATGCTTTTCTGTTGCATGGATATGCGATTGGTTAGGATAGTCGTGCGGTCATTTTGGCTCAGTCAAGGACTCGTACGGGTGGGTCTAATGCAATCAAGATAATGACGGGTTGAATTTGACTAGGATCCTTTGATATGTTGGCTCAGTCAAGGTCACTTGGGTCCTAGGGGTAAAAAATCACATCGGGAGTTTCAAACATACAGGAAACTTGCCAGGCTTGCGCATACCTTCTGGAGTGTGATGACGTGAGTGGCTTCCATCATGTTATCATGCGATGATAGTTGGATCCCGATTCCCACTGATGAGTTGGTTTACTCCTCGAGTGATCCCGACTAATTCTTCTTTCAGGTTTGGAGGAGAATTTGAGAAAACAGTGGGAGGTTTCCTGATTAGATAAAGTGATTAACCATTTTGATTCAGGTTAGAGTGCACGCCGAGTATTTCTTTTCTCTCTTTTTGACTGCGACCATGGCCCGACCCTATGCTATAACTCAGTGAACCAATTGACCGAACATTCTTAAAACACTGACTTTTGGATTGTTTGAGTTGCATACATCATTACCACTCCTTCTCTTACTCTTTGCATTTCTCCAGAACACCTCGTATCACTACGAACATCCACTTTCATTGGATAAATCCATCGTATGGTTATATACGAACTCGAAGGAATTTCTTCGAGGATGGATTCTAGTTCTGAAGAGATTGAATAAGATTATTCAGTTGGCTTTTCCATTTACCTTCTCTCAGGTTGTGAGGGCTCGTAGGATTAGGAGAGGGTACACCTATTACGCTTATTGGATAGTCTTCTTCCAAACCATAGGCAGGCGCCGAAAGGTAGGAAATGAAGAAAACCAATTAGCCTAAGTTGGGTGTACAGAAGGTAATAAGTAAAGACAAAATAAAGGGATTAGAAAGAGGGCAAAGTAAATTGCGACTGCTATCATTCACGACCGAACCACGTATTCCATAGCTACTCCTAATTCACCTTTGTATTTCTCCAGAATATCCCGTATCACTACGAACATCCAATTCCATTGGATAAATCCATCGTATGATTATATACGAACTCGAAGGAACTTTTTCGAGGATGGATTCTGGTTCAGGAGAAATAGGAATAAGGTTTATTCAGTTGTCTTTTATCCTTACCTTCTCTCAGGTTGCGAGTGCTCCTAGGTTTAGGAGAGTACACCTATTATGCTTTTTGGATAGTCTTCTTCCAAACCATTGGCTGGTGCCGAACGGTAGGGAATGAAGAAAACCATTAAACCTAACGATGGTGTACAGAAGGTAATGAGTAGAGACAAATAAAGGGAATTGGACAGATGGTGACGAAATATACGGTTACAGTCATGAATCTGCATTATGGAAGAGGCATTACTAGGAATATCCGGGTTCCCTTTCGAAACATATTCATGTTTCAGTTTCACTGTGTATTGTTAATAGAAAACTGATTTCCCAATTAGACACTTGCTCCAGGGTATGTATTTATTAGGTATGATTCTCACATCTGTATGGTTTTACAGATGATGAGTGGGAGTAAGTTATTGGGAATTAGGTGATCATCCTCATTATATCGGAATTCGTTGCAATTGGTGATATTTGAGGAAATTGCCTGGATACAGTTTTCAACCTACGACGCACAGAGTTTGAGTTATTCAACTCAGGGGACTTATACAAAGTATTGTATATTGTCCAGTGTCCATTAAGACAAAGGGGTTGGTCCTCGTACTTTATTCTATTTACTTGTCACTTCTCATGTTTTAGATAGGTGTTTCGTAGAAATACAAGGTTCAAGTTTGAGAAGTTATAGGTACCGGAATAAAGTGGAGAACCATGTGTTGCAAGTATCGGGATTCTTCAAGGTAATCGAAGATATAGATATTTGTGTTTGGTATTCAGTTGATAGTAATGATTTTGAGAACTTGCTTCTCTTTCAGGTTACTCATAATTGGATGCACTCCTAAGTTGAGTAATGCTGATCGGTCTCTCTCCATTTAGTTGACATGCACTAGAGACAGCTGCGTGATTTGAATCTGGTTCCAATTAAATTAGTGCCTCTATTTCTATATTGCATATAGAATGGTTCATATCTTAACGTTGTTAAGGTACGGGGAGTTGTCCGGATTATGCTTAAAACCAGATTCTGGATGACTCAAGGCACGTTTCTGTAATGGCAGTTTGTGGGTTAACCCGGGCTTTGACGAGGGTTAACTTTTTACCATCTGGAAGATCAATAGTGATATTGTTCTTGACTCGCCACAGTTTTAGAAAATGTATTTTTTCAGAAAACAATAGTGGGAGTATGGTAGAACTGGAACTAATTCCAGAACCGCAAACGATTACTGAAAATTTAATAGGACCTAAAGATTCAATCAGGTTTGACATTTCATTAGTCACTCCGCAGATATGGTGGGTAACCTCAGGCGCCCGAGAGGTACTTCGGTATTCTCAAAGACGGTGAGAGGGAGGTTCTTGTTTATCCAGACTTGCCATTACTGCTGTTCCAGACCATGAGATCCGGCAGGAGGATGAGTATAGTGTCATTCTAAACTAGCTTTAGAAGTGCATGTGTATATGACTCTGCCAGAGGGTTGTCGTAGTCAGTGGGAGCAGCGGAAGCATAGTGGACAAGTAGCTTATATCTATTTATGGACTAAAGCAGATATAGTGGAGATAGATCATCTATTTTTGATGTGACAGTCATGGGCTTTGACTTCATCAGAATAGGGGATGGATCTGTTAAGAAGGTAGTAGGGTGTCATGTCCTCGTATTTGGATGACATACACAGAGTAGGAAGTAAAATTCCTATACTACGATCGGTTATACCGTGGTTGTCACACAGTAGTTTCTCTACATAGGATATGGATATAATATCATATGTTGTTTTTTGCACTAGATGCAATAGGTTGATATATTATTCCAATCCTGGAGAAATGTTCGGAAGCAGCTTATGAACATAAGTGGTTGTTTTAGGGATTTGATAACGACAGCCTCCTTCGGGAGACAATTATCATTCCAGGCTTCCAAGGTGACCCGGATGACAGCGTGACTGTCAGAGTTATAGTTTTCCCTCTGACGAGGGGCAGTAGTTTGGACAGGTAGTCCAAGCGGATACTGAGGGAGGCATGGCGCAGGATACTGATTAAATTCAGTTGACAATACAGTCTAAGAAGTTTGCTGGATTTGGAGTTCATTTATGAACTGGGTCCCATCAGATATCCAGACATATTCTAAGACAGGTATTGTTCATTTCGGGAGATGGCTTTCTCCGCGAACTTGAGAAAAAGAGAGACATGGAAAGAAACATCAGGACGGATCCACTCACTGAGGCTATTTCTCGAAAGCAATAGTTTTACAAACGAGCTTTGTGAAACTGATTAGTAGAGGAGTTGGATGTTCGGTATCACACGAGCTGTGAGTATGCGACATCGCAATAATTAGCCTTAAGTGCAAGTGGGAGATTGTTGGATATAGTGCTTTCAAAGTCAATTATTGGATCACAGGTACGCGATTGCAATGATTGAGGGAGGACCTATACCGATATGATAATCTTGCTCGAGATGATAGTATGCTATCTGGTTTGTCTTTATTATCGTATACATGCTTTAGTTCACTATTGCATGTTGATAGAGCACATAGGATTCTTGCTTGACTGCCAGCAGTATGATGGCGATCATATACGTGGGAGCTGGGGTCTATAAGCACATCCTTAAAGTGTCCCTAGTCGTGGGGGTTTCGAGATAGGGCATCGATACTCCAGAGTAGACTAGTGTATACAGTCGAGACCCCGACGAGGGGCGGTGGTCGGTCTCACAAGCCATTGGTGTCAGTTGGTTCATCTAAGATGTATACATGTGCTTATTGTTTTATGAGTACACCGGACAGGACTCGCCGGGAACATGCTAGTTGGTATTTATACATATCGTCGGATAGCAGTTCCCTGGTGACATGTGTACAGGTTAGTCTGTCGACCTGAGATCGTTATTTGTCTCGTGTGAGTTCCCACTGTGCTTTGATTACTACCCTACCACGGCTCAAAGGAATCGTGCAAACAGGTTTTAGTTGGGTACAGTCCCGAGCCACATGGAGGCAGTGAGCGGATCGTCGGGGATTCGTCTCTCCCGATATTAGGGGTGAGATCTCGCTGTGTTTAGGAGAGCCATTACACGAAATCCCTGCTCAGGGTAATCGAGATTTACTGGTAGGTATTCCAGTAGTTTCTCAGGGTATTCTAGGCTACTCTCTGACACGACTTATACCGCTATTGGGGGTCTGATGTTTACCAGCCCTCTAGGCCCTATATGCGATACTCATAGACGAACAGACCGGACTGTACGGATATTGTCGCTGTCAGGTTCAGTAGGGTTTCTGGATGAGTGCGCTGGTCAGCTTCCCTTCCGATCAATACATGGGCAACCGTTACGTACAGCTAGTACCTCTGACGTGCTAGTGGTTATACCCAGTGCCAGTGTATTGATGAGTCATTAGAGTCCCCTACAGACAGTTTCCCAAGTTCGGGCGAAACGTTGTAGAGGCCGTATGGTTTTATGGCAGGGTTCGAAAATATTCGTGCACTTGTGCACGGATCAGGATCGGACGGACAATACTAGCGGGCTTTGGTTTAAGCCAGATGCCAGTATTACAGTGTAGGAATATTTTTGTCTCATTGCATTTGTATTCGGTCGGAATACAAATGCAGGTATGTATTTACAGTTGAGGTGTAATCCCGTAATTCGTTGCGGGATTATTTTGGGAGTTGCCAGTTTTCTTTATCCGTCTTAAACACCACCCTCTTTGTTTAATTCATGTGAGCGTTGACCGTTGACCATTCCCTAGCCATTCCCTACAGTGATCACCCATGCTGCATTTAATGAGCATGGGTGTGGGGATGGGGGTTGATCTGGGCTGCAAGGGGGCTCCCTTCAATTCCACCAAGTTTTAAACTGCAGGGGGTTTTCTGTGGTGATGGAGAGAGTGTGGGAAAGGGTTTGATTTTATTCATGGTGGCTGAGGGAGGTATTTTTTTTGGGTGAATGGTTTTAATATGGTGGGGGTAAAATTATTTGTGCTGATTGATTCACCACTCATTTTTTTTCCTGCTCTTTTTCATAGAGAGCTATCCCGTCTCTGGCTGAGCCCCTTCTATTCTTCGCAAGCTTGATTCTTTTTAAAAAAAATGATAAATCTCATGCTCACATATTCACCTCCTTGGCAACTCCAATTTACCTCCACCCAATCACATGGGTGTCTTGAGACAATATATTCCACACCCACTCTACTTCATTTTTGGACATGTCGGCTAGCAAACTTCATGTCCGAGTTGCCTCGGTTTGAGGCGGGAGAAAGATTCGATGACGTGGTGCCACTTCGACGGGCGTGATCGGGGAGCAGACTTCGTCGGCGCATCAGCCAGGAGCTTGGCGCGCAGATTGAAGACCGAAGGACACGGATCGATCGGTATAATATTTCCAAACTCTTTTAAATATTGCTAGTTTACGGTTAATGGAAAGATCCGGGTATTTGGGTCGCGGTGGCGCCGGTTCCGTAAAAAGTTTTTGTTCCGCATTTGGCGTCGTTTAGACGGCCGGGGCGCCGCCGCATCCCAACAATGTTCGGGCGGATAATACTAATGGACTTTGGTTTAAGCCGGATCCTAGTATTATATTGATGGATTATTTTTGTCTCTTTGTATTCGTATTTTTCGGAATATGGATATAGGTGTGTATATACGGATGATGAACATTCTTGTAATTTACTCAAGATTGCTTCTAGAAGAAGACACCTCATTAGGGTTTTTAATCTTTTGATTAAAAGATTAATGACGTGAAGGAATTGAGGTGGATGTTTACATTGAATGAGGCATGGCTACTTGGTGATTCCTGTGGTGACTCATGTCATGACTCACTCTTTAGATATTTGTGAAGCATGCTAGATATTTGGTGAGATATTTATCTCATCAATTATTATATGCTTCATCTATTCATCACAAATGAGCCATCTTTATTCCAATGTATATTCTACACTCTTTTCTTCAAGCTCCCCTCCTTCCTCTAACCTTAAATTTCTCATGTGTTGAAAATCCTAGGGTATTTAGAGACATACTAATCCATCTATACTCTCTACATCATCTAGGACATCTAGTTTAACGAATTAGATGCTGTAGTTACCTCGGATTTAAGGTTGGAGCTCAGACTATATACTCTCGGGTGGATCGTCTTTGACTCAAGGAGGCCGACGAGGTTGCCCGATCCGTTATGATCCTTAGAGCTTACGACGAGGAGGAGGACAGCGATAAGAAGACCTGAAGGACATGAATCTGTGAGGTATAAACTTCTTTCCGAGTAGTTAACCTCATACAGTTTTATTAGCTAGGGTTTAGTATCGATCCTGAAGTTCAAGTCGGTGTTGCGACACGCGTAAAAATTGTTTTTTTTACGTATTCCGCCTTCCCGCGAGCCCGCGGGATGTGCGACATTGACTTACAGTTGAATCCATTGGAGTATTAGCAGGGCGACAACTAATAATTCCTGTTTCTTTAAGAAGATCAAGAGTCTACTTCTGCTGTGAGAGAAATAATGATCTTTTATTTCGAGATAACTATATGCCAAGAAAGAAAGTACCGTAGAGGACCAAGATCTTTGGTGTGAAAATATGAGACCAAATGAGTTTTGACCTTAGATATCTTCGGAATCATCTCTAGTGATTATGTTATCAATATAAATAAAGAGAATAACCATTTTTTCTTTCCGTCTATATATGAAAAGAGATGGATCTGTCGAGTTTCTTGTGAAATTTATCTTTATTAGGACCATGCTGAATTTATCGAATCATGCTTGAGCAGATTGTTTTAGCCCATAGATAGGTTTTTAAAGATGACATACAAGAGATCCCCTCGCGCTCAAAACCAGGAGGCTGCTTCATATAATCCGTCTCAGAAAGATTGCTATTAAGGAAGGCATTCTTGACGTCTAGCTGATGCAGAGGCCAATCGCGGATAACCGCAAGAGAGATCATGACATGAACAATAGTGAGTTTGGCCACTGGAGAAAAAGTCTTAGTATAGTCGACACTGTATTGCCGAGTATAACCTTTGGCAATAAGGCGGGTCTTCAAATGAGATACATTGTCATCAGGATTATATTTGATAGCAAAGACCCATCGACAACCAACCACCTTTTTTTTTGAAGGAAGGCTGATCACAAGTATGATTAGATCTCAGTGCTTACAACTCTTCCATCATAACCCTATGCCAACCTTAATGACTCATAACTTCATGTACAGAGTCAGGAAGGGAAACATCAGACAAGGAAGATACAAACTGACATAGAGCTGGAGTAAGACGATGATATGAAATAAATGAAGTAAGATAATGAGAAGTAGTGCATGTTCGTTTATCTTTGCGAAGAGCAATTGGTAAGTCGTTGGATAAACCATCAGAAGGAGGGATAGGGAAAGGTTCGTCAGCTTCCGGCTGTATATATGGAGGAGGAGATTTAGTATTTGCTGTTTAATTTATCACTGCTCCCGTCGACGCCGATAGACTTGCGTAACCGGAGGAGAATGAGAAACTTCGACAATAGTAGATTCGGTTTGAATTGGTTGGTCATCTAGAGGTATAGGAAGTGGTGGTGGACGTGAGAAGGACTTCCTGCTTGGGGGTAAAAGGGCCGATCCTCAAGAAAGCAGACATCACGAGAGATTACGACAGTTGATATAGAAGAAAGCATGCAAACATAAACTTTTTGAGTCCTTGAATAACCAGCAAAGATATGTTTGACAGCCCTATGATCCAATTTATTGCAATTTAATCGGTGAGTATGAACGTAGCAAACACATCCAAATACTTAGGAGAAACGGAAAAAGGGTCTTGGTCGGGAAATAAAATAGAGAACGGTGTTTGGTTTTGGTTTTGAAGAATCGTGGAAAACATGCGATTAATCAAAAAATATATAATAAGGTAAAATTCTAAAGACGTTTTGAGACATGCATGTTAAGCATAATAGAACGAACAACGTCAAGCAAGTGGCGGTTTTTTCTTTCAGTAATGCCATTTACTTCTTTACCTCCACCAATTTGCTCTGATACCATGTTAAATGATAAGAGAGAAAATATTTAGATATTTTATTATGTGACCAAAGATCTCTTTATATAGAGATTATAATTACTTGATATCCAAGTATCATGGTACGGTGTACCCTAATAACAATATATCCTAAACTATTCCAACACCAACCATTATGGATTTCTCCAAATTTTTATCACAATTAATTAGAAACAACGTTTTCATTTGCCTCGGGGCACTGAGGTGCACATCTAAGGAGTGAGGCGCTGGGTTGCAGTGCTATCGCCTCACAAGTCATGTGACTGTGCAACACATAAGATAGGAAGTCACCTTTATGCATCTCGATTGTGCCATGAACTATCCACAAGGCACATCAAGTTGCTTATGTTCATTTTCTCTCTTCTTTACCCATTTCGCTTCTTTTCCTCCATCTTTTCTAAATGAGGTAGCATCGGTCCCTTCAGTGGCATCAGGGTACTTTAAGAGTTATATGACCACTATAAGAGCTAATGGAGATGGCACGCATTTATTAGTTTAATGTCAAAGCCATGCAGATTCTTTGATTGTTTAATTATATGCTTGATTATTTTTATTATGGGGCTAAATGGCATATACATACCCATTGTTAAATACCAATGTTTCAAAATGTGGCACTTTAATACGTGAAGTTTTGCTTTTTGGCACCTTGCTAATGCAACCTATCCGTTCTCCAGAAATATGTAATTTTTTTCTATATTTTGGAATTTACACATTTATGGAGAATGGGCTAGTAGCAAAGTGTCAAAAAGCAAAACTTTATATATTAAAGTGCCACATTTTGAAACATAGGTATTTATCGGCGATTTGGGTGAAACAATGGGTATTTATATTGTTTTAAAATATGTTTAAAGATAACTATAAACTTTTTGGCATTTAATATTTTTAGTAATTAATGATGTCAAACAAACCAACAACCCATTAATCCATTAATAAATTAGCTAACTTATTAATTACCTTAATACTAAAATCCCAATAATCAATTGGTGAACCGGTACCAAGTTTAAAAATCTTGTTATCGTAATTTGTACAGTCATTTTGGGATCAAAATAAGCCATTCTGAGGAGAGATAATCTGAGCTTCAAAACCATATGTTACACCATGATGTGAACCTTGATTTGTTCAGTTTATGGAGCTAATTTACTAAAAGAGGAACTGACCTTGAAAGTTCAGGATGAGGGTTGTGTTGTTTTTGTTTGCGCTCTCCCCCCTCTTGATCCCATTCTCTCTCTCTCTCTCTCACACACACACACACGCACATTGTCAAATTCTAATATTATATTTGATAACTTAATGAATTGTGTTTTATGGTGATTACAAACTGTTGATTGAGAGTTAATTTTTCGGTTGGCGTCTGATTGATCTTTATTTTTTTGGATAGCATATGCAATGCTATTTTATGAACTATCGAAAATGGCCTTGTCGGGTTTTTTTTGAGAATCGAAGCCAAAAAACTATTATAGTCCTAACATTTTCGATAGTTTGACCAGATAGTCTCTCTCTCTCTCTCACACACACACTCGCATGCAAATTATGAATCAGATTATTTGATAATTTTAAGTGCCCAGATCCATTGATAAATTACTGAATTGAGTTTCGGGGTGTGGTTACAGATTATTGATAGAGAGTGTATTTTCTGGTATTGTTCTTCTTCGTATAATAAAAGCAATCATGAAATGATCTTTAAAGAATTTACTGTGAAATGAATTCTATTTTGGTTGAAGTGAAAATTTGACTAGATAGTCCAAGCAACTCCTGACTTTTTATAGGTGTTATTCCTGAAATATGTAGTAGACAAGTCTACTAATTTTATTATGTAACTACTAGAACGAATATGAGATCTTCAATTTGTCGGTGTATTAAACACCACCAATTTTTAATTGTAACATATATTCTAGTGCCTACTCTTATTGTTAAAATGATAGAGCTTTTTATCCGACCACTTATTTGCATGTAGATTTATATACTTTCTCCTGTAAGTTATAAGACCTAAAGATTACTCAGACATGGATATTCAAATGCCATTTGCTATATGTATTTTAATGAATGTGTTTACGAGTTTTAAGTTCGAATTTTGCCTTTATCTCATCATTGCATGACCTTTATCATACTTAACAACTATTCTATATTGTTTCATGATCAAGGATACGTACATCAAAATAACCTCTTATTCTGTTATGGTATATATTTAAAGAACATGCTAATTTCAGCATTTTCTAGGTTTTTAGATTCCTATCTGATGATTTAAGCCATTTCTAAGATACATTCTTGACCATTGATCAGGGGGTCTCTAAATATTTGCAGTTATGACCTACATGCCACAAGATTTCCGGGGCTCTCTGATCAAACAGCAGAGAGAGCGCTCGGAGAGGAACAGGCAGGCTCAGATTGATGCTTTGGTTAAATCTGGCCGGAGCATACATGATCGGTATGCTTTGCTATGGAAACAGCAAATGGAAAGGTGGGATCTTTTCTATTAAATCTTTTTCGCTTGGTGGCTTACGCTATTAATATTTTATTTTCCAATCCCAACCTAAAATTGCGGACCTTGTTGATGCATGTAACAACACAGACGGAGGCAGCTTGCTCAGCTTGGTTCTGCACAAGGTGTCTACAAGACACTTGTTAAGTACTTGGTTGGGGTACCTCAGGTGTGTCTGGCAGTGCATAGTTTTTTCTTAAAAAAATATTTGTGAAGTATCGGGTTATCGTATTTGAGGTTTGCTGCTTACAATGTTTGGAAAAAATTGACATAGTTCTTGCTTTATAATCTGGGTAATTTATGTTGGTACCTCTGTTTCTGTGAAGTAATACCCTAGGAAGCGAGGACCTGTAGATTATCAAAGACCATAATTCTCATCACATTTAGGTTAAAAAATGATTAGCAGGGTTGATATTCAATACCTGAAATTTATCAAGTGCTGGAGTAGGCATGATGCTGCTTAATATCAAGTTCGGATTGCTCCAAGTTTGATTCTTATTGGAGCGAAACTAGCTACTGGTTTAAACTAGACAGTTTCTTATTTAGGCTTATTACTTAAATTTCTCATTTATTTTGTCATTTTAATACGCTCTGGTAAAAAAAGGGTGATAAGAAGCCTTGAATATTCAATAATGGAAATTTCTAAATTGGAGTCTAGGCTTGGTGGTGTTTAGTATCAAGTGCTGTTTATTCTAAATCTGTATCTAGTGGAATATGGAAGACTGTGCGGCTCTCAGTTTCTTCGTTATTTCCTTCTATTTTGTTATTTCATGTTGTATTTCTTTTCTTATTGCAGGTTTTGTTAGATTTTATAAAACAAATAAATGATGATCAAGGGTATGTTTAGACTTTTCTTGATCTCATAAATGGATTCTGTCCGCACTCTACATTAAATCAAAATAATCATCTCTAATATGAGGCAGTTCTCCACTTCGTGTTTTTATGTAGGCCCATGGAAGAACAACGACATCGTTATGGACCATCCCTCTACAACCTTACGAAAATGGTCCTAACCATCCGTCTGGTCCTATTACTGTCATGGGGCCGTTTTGAGGCAAATAAAATGTAAGATGTCTTGTTTAACTTAATTGTTTTGTTTTAAATTTTTTAGTGAACATGTAGCAGATATCAACTTCGAGTTGGCTACTTTTCTTGAATGTTCTCTTCATCATTTCTTTTGTTTGAGCAGACAGAAGAATCGGTTGTCTGTTATTCAGCAAGCTGTGCAAGTGTATACTACTGAATTTGAGAGATTCATCAAATTTACTGGGTAAGTATCCTCATACATTCTGACTACTTTTTTAAAACTTACCGACATTAGCCATGATGTTCATTAATTGTTGCTTGTGCTTACTGTGAGATACAACCTCCGATCCTTGACCTGTCATCATACCGTATTCTGTGAGTCTAAAGATGGCATCACAAAATAGTGCATAGATATTACTAGAACTAAATGTTTTTGCTTATTGGGTGTTGATGATTATGGCATCATATATTTTAATTCTAGAGTGTCAAATAAGGTGATCTATCGATTAATTTAGTTTCACTAATCTAACTTCTATCTCTCATATTTGATGATTAACAAGTAAATGAAGCTATATTAATTTTCTTTTATATTAAATTTCACAATAAAACTCCCCCTCCCCTTCCCCCTCCCACCCCAAATTTACGACCTTGTGCTACCACTATGTCATTAAATCTTAAAAAAAATTAAACGCGTTTGCATCGTAAAAAGCTTTTGATGAGTAATATGACCAGTTAAAGTCTGGGAAGAGTTTTGGATAGTTGACTAACCAAGACCAAGAGAAGCTTATTTGGTTAGAGAGAAGAATAAGGGGTTAAAAGCGGATAGGTACCGTGGTCATGTCCTGGAAGGGGCCTATTTATCAAGAAAAACTGAAATAAAATTTAATAGAAAAAACGTTTCCAGAGTTTTGGCCAATGGTAAGGGTTCTTTCATGGTGAGCTTCTGCATGGTGGAGTTGCATATTGTAGCTGGACCTGGAAATGGCAGTTCTGTGATGTTTTTTGGAGTTGAGAAATTTTAATGGAAGCAATAAGTAGCTTTTTGTAACTTAGATCAAGTCTGATTGCGTTATTAATAAAAATCTATCCCCCTAAGGTAACAAGTTGCAAGAAGAACTTTTGTAATTTTCTGGTATTTGCTGGGCTGGTGGAAGTCTGGCCTGGGTCAAGAATATTTAAAAGCCCTGAACTTAGCACAATTTTACTTACAATCACAGCAAAACTATTGTTATTTGATGTCAGACTCGAGGTTTCTTATGGTTTTTTGATCTGGATCAAAGTCTACATTGCAGATAATATGAAGGTTGTTTCTCAAGAAATATTTGTGTATTTATAAAATATCAAGCAGCATTTTCAAAACCTTTGAAATCTCAACCCAAATTCTTTAAATATCCAACTTTATTTATTTTAAAAAATTTGGCGGCACCTCCTTTGTAAAAACTAGTCCCAAAAATGGGTACAACAAAGATATAAGTAAAGCATCTCCAAACGGGAGCAAAAACACGCCCAAAGGCGAAAAACAACCACCACAACAGATATACGACGCCGTAGTGAAGAAATAGAAGATGATATAAATAAAACTGCATAAAAGACCTCCAAGTCACAAAATAATATACAATATCGTCCTCACATCAAGTCTCTAAGTCATACATGAAAGTGGTAGATGGAGAGTACATGATACAACGAATATACAATGAACATAAACGGATAACCACAAAACCCACCTAAAACAAAACTGCACACGGTGAGCTGTATCCGCAGCAAAAGATGATACGATAGATGAAAATAGTCCTGCCTCTGACTACTCTGAGGAACAACCTGCAAAACACTGTGACACAACAGGGATGAGTTGCCAACTCGTGAATAGTAAATAACATATGCAGGTAATCGCAAGTATGTACGTACAACGTGAATCTAACATATGCTAACTAATAGCAATAAAAGGTCATATGAATGCAACAATTATGAAAGGTACACTAGCAGGTACAACTAATACATGAAGCAATAATATGACAATCTGTATGCAACAATCATGTAAGGTACTCTATCAGGTACTACTAATACGTGAACAATAATATGACAATCTGTATGCAACAGTCATGTAAGGTACTCTATCAGGTAATGCTAATACGTGAACAATAAATGACAATACAATAAATGCTGAGTATGGGATAAAACATGTCATCCCCATAGAATCCTGACCTCGTAGTAGGACCAAAGTCCATCAAGACAATCCAAATCCCAATTTCCTCAAATGAGCCCCCAAATTGGCTCTCATATCATGTAAGTCTCATATATCTTGAATGTACAACATCAAGTAAATCTCATATATCCTGAATGTACAATATCAGGTAAATCTCATATATCCTGAATAAGTATATTTGCCTGAAACATTATGATGTATATGAATTAGATATGTATACATATATATTAGCGTTCCATTCCACTAATATATATATATATATGCATATATAACAGCGTCCCATTCTACTGTTATATATACTTAGGAGTAAAAATATCATGAAACCAAGTGTCAAGTATCGACACATAAATACTGATCTATCAGGTGCTGTCACCACGATTGGCCCCCCGATAGGTACGTATCATACGCTATCCCGAAAACCCGAGTGCCTAGTTTCGACCCTCGCCTTTCGACGTATCCATACGTACATGACTCCCGTCGGTATCCATACGATAACCGCCGAGTCATAGGTACTGTCACCGGTAGGTACTTGCCCACCTTCCAGGCTCAACGACATTGTACATTGATCTTCATGCCGAGGCGAACCGTACCGGGTCTCAACATGTACCCTCACAAGGCCCACGACTCCTCGCATGGGGTATATATATCAGAACCGATAAAACTCATGGTAGCTGCTGAAATATCATATCAAGAGAAACCGGGTTTTTCAAATAATGCATAATTTCATGAACTACCACGGTCCTCAAATCCAGAAAGCATTATGAAAAATCCATATCTCAATAAGAAAATCCATGAATATAATATATGCAACATAAAACTGTAATGTGAGCATATAAATGAAAAGCCGCTATTTAACTGCAACAAGTTAATATATATATCATGCGGATTCCTAATTTCTCTAAGTCCAATATAACATCAAATAAAGGTGAACATGTAACTATAGCCTGATATATGTGTAAACATGTAGGTATAGCAAGGTATATGTATCTACCTATCAGTAATGATATAATACCCTCCATGTACAAGTGTAAATATGTATGCAAGATGTACATGTAGCTATGTCTCATATATGTATATACCTATCACTAATGGTACAATACCATATAGGTATATAGATAACTAGCATGTAAGCATGTCAAGGCATATGTGTAAGCATGTAGGTATACAGGTATGCTATATGTCATATGCACGAAGAAAAATAAGGATCATGTCTCAATATCCCCAAACAATACAATATTACATATGTATAGGTGTTGTGCGTGTCATGGCAATTATTGACGGTGTGGCATACAATCAGTGCTCGTGCAGCATGAGCCGTCAATAATAGTGCAGTGTCCTAAGGGTACTAGTCCAAGCACAACAAGTAAATAAGCAATAAGGTGTATGCGCAAACTCTATATATGTAATAGAATATGCGATTAATATTATAACATCTCTAGCCCAGACGCATAACGCCATGCGGGCGATTCTCCTGTAGATGTTAAATCTACTCACCAACGCTCCTGGCTAAGTAAAGCCTACCACCTGTTTCTCCTTCGCAGCGTCCGAAGTCCCCGCTTGCGAACCTGAAACAATAAAACGATACAAGTATATATTAGTAATAGACCTAAAACACGTACAAACTACGTTTGACCGACGCATCAACACAAAACATATTCTCAAGTGTTCGTATTGTGGCTAACGTGCGTAGCGACACTACGAAACCAACCCAAGAGCAAAACCACACAAAGCGCACGAGCCGTGTCGTATAACGTATCGCGCGTAATTGTAACACAAGAAACTACCTATGTGATCCCAGATTTTGCATACAGAGAAAACCCAAAAAACAAACAGGACCAAACACACCTAAACCAAAACAGACACCTACCCACAAAAACCCACCCCCTAACTCAACCCAAAAACCGAGGTCGCCGGATTTCCCTACCGCGTCGCCGTCCATAGTCTGAGCAGGGGGTCTCGTTCTTCAGGTGAAGTCTTATGGTCTCAGGTACAACACAACTACATTGTTTGGTTTTCTAGTAAACTCTCGGGGTCACAGCAGATCACAGATATCACAAATCGACAGTAAAAATACGATATTTGCACGAAACTTAATTTTAAACGTTCTAAACTAAAACTACAAGACTACACAACACTAAAACAATATAAAGAACAGATAGAAATCATTACCTACTCCCACAAGCTCAAAGATCTTAGCTTTCCAAGCTCCAAGGCATCCAAGAGATAAAACTAGTCCAAAGATGTGATTTTTGTGAGATTTGATGAAGTGTTGTGTAGGTTTAGTGAGGGATTAGCAAGTGTTCAGTTTAGATAAGAGAGAGATGAAGAAAATGAGAAGGGAATAAGTGTGAGAGAATGAGAGAATGAAAAGATAAAGAGAAAGAGAGGTGAGTGTAAGAGGTGAGAGCACATTGCATTAACTCACCATTAATGCATCCACACTACTCAACATGCCATCTCCTCTCACATCCAAAAGAAATACCTCTCTTCTCACACAAAAATCTAGGGGTTTAGGTTAAGTGTCATGGTCACTAAACTAGATTACACAAACACATCCTCACATAAACATGCACATGTGTGTGCATGCCATAACAAATAATAATAAATTATTAATTAAATGTTATAAAATGTGAGAAACCTAAATTGGTAAACTTTTTACCAAAAACCCGGATTATCGTCTAAACTAACACCAATATAAATCTAAGGCGTTACAATCTCCCATTTTATAAAAATTCGTCCCCGAATTTAAAATTCTCACTAAGCGTACCTTCAAAGAGATGAGTACAAAACTCCCAAATCTCGCTCGCAACCTTCCAAGTGATCACCTCACTATACGGCTACTCCCAAGAAAACCCTCTAGAAACGGCAAGACCCTTGACCGAAGTTTCTCCACCAGCCGAACCACTAACATAATTGGATGCCGGTGAACGAAAAGATCGCGTCCAAGCTAAATGGTCTGGTGCCGAATCATGTGAGAAAGGTCATGAAGGTATTTGCAAAGTATCAACACAAGGAATACGGGATGAATACTCAATAATCTGGGCGGAAGTGCCAAATTATAGGCAACGGAACTAACTCGCTTTAAGGATCTTAAAAGGACCTATAATTCTGAGATAAGCTTCTCAAAACTCAACACGTCATTCATCGAAAAGTCCGTAGGAATACATGATCTCCCACTGCGAACTCAAGCCTGCGACCACCACGGTCGGCATAAGACCTCTGTCTGCACTGGGCTACTCTCATCCTGACCTAAATCAACTGGATCATCTCTGAAGTCTCTAGACCAGCTGGGGTCCAAAAATCCTACTCACGCAGAGTCAGAAAAACCAGACTGGCGATCGATACTACCTAACAACAAGCCTAAAAGTTGTCAATTGGAATGTCTCCTGATAACAGCTATCGAAGGAGAACCCTAACAATGGCAAGTGACGTTCCCAACTGCCAACAACAAATAGTACGTACGCACAAGTATATCCTCTAGAGTCTGTATAGACCGCTCTCACAAGCCCTCGTCCTACGGATGGAAAAGCGGAGCTAAAGCTCAACCAGTACCCAAGGCTTCCTGAAGCTTCTACCAAAGACGACAAGCGAACAGGGTGCCTCCATTGGATACAACACATGAAGGAACTCCGTGCAACGCACAAACTTAAAGAAGAACAATTGAGCAAACTGAGCATAACCGGACAAAAACACCCAAATGGAGTCACACCCTGTCTAGACCTGGGTAGACACCACAACGAAATTCATGGAGATATGCTCCCATTCCCACCCTGGAACTGTTAAAGGTTGCAACTCTCCAGCCGGTCTCAAACGCTCAACCTTAGCTCACAACAAGACAGACACCTCGAAACGAAATCCGAAACTTCACTCTTCATCCCTGCCCACCCGTAACTATCTCACAAGTCACGTCACATATTGGTGGAACTTGAATGAACACAGAAAGCTGACCGATGTGCCTGCTCTAGGATTTCGCGTTTCTACCCATCAGTATCAGGTACGCACAAACGCGTCCCTAAACGTAGCACACCCTGTTCACAAATCAAGGACTCCGAATCTTTACCTAGCCGAGTATGCTCAAGAATCTCTGACAAGCGAGCATCGACGGGCTGTGCCTCGCGAAAACGATTACGGAAAAAAGGACGGGCGCGGACATGAGCAAACTGTCCCCTCAGTAGAGGCGAACTTAAGCTATACTCAACGATTGCACAAGAACTGTAAATCTGCAGAAGACTGTCTCAGAACTGCGCACAACTGGGACAAGCTAACCCCGGGCCTACGACTCCAGCATCAGCTACCATAATCGTCTTGCCACGGGTAACGAGGATCTCACAAACACAATCCTTCACAAGCTCCATCCCACGGCGCTGTCTCAACAATCAAAACTCGCTGCAGGAAGATGTACATTAAGCTCTGGTGGTCCGTGAAAATTTGACACGACTCTCCACACAAGTAGTGTCTCCAAATCTTCAACGCACGACCACCGCGGCCATCTCCAGATCATGAGTGGGATATCTTGCTCGTACTTCCTCCAACTGTCGGGAAGCAAAAACGATAACTCTATAATGCCACATCAACGCAAAATCGAGCCCCACTTGCGAAACATCACAGTTAAACAACAAGGTCGCCCAATCCAAAAGCAAAGAAAGAACTGGTGCAGTTGTCAACCGAGTTTTCAACTGCCGAAAACTCCGCATGTATGCCTCAGTCCAAAGAAAAAGAACCTCCTTTCCGGTCATTTCAGTCAACGGTGCAGCGATACACTAGCAATCCTGCACGAAACGGCGGTAAAAACCTGCTAAGCCTAAAAATCTGCGGACCTCCATCCCGTACACAAGTCTGGGCCAAAACTGTACGGCCTCGATCTTTCTCGGGACCATACGAAAACCGTCTCCCGTAACCACGTGACCTTAGGAAGCCAACACAATCAAGCCTGAAGGAACACTCTGAGAATTTAGCAAACAGCTGGTGCTCTCCCAATGTCTGCAAAACAAATCCCGAAGTGCTGCCCACGTTCCTCACGACTCTTGGAAAAGACCAGAATGCCATCAATAACACAACAATCAACTGGTCAAGGAACGGCCTGAAGAAATCTGGTTCATCACATCCACGAATGCTGCTAGGGCATTGGTGAGTCCAACGACACCACCAAAACACATACTGCCCGTAGCGCGCACAAAAGCAGTCTTCGGAATGTCATCACTCCGAATCCGCAACAATGATGACCTGATCCCAAACAAACTTAGAAAATGTCTCGCCCTTTGGAGCAAGTCGAACAAATCGTCAATGCGAGGTAAAAGATACCTATCCGCACCGCAACTCGGTTCAATTGACGATCCATCAATACACAACCCCAAATTGCCGTCCTTCTTCTTGACGAACAGAATAGTAGCTCCCCAAAGCGAAACACTCAGACACACAAACCTCCCAACAAACAACTCTGCAGCTGATCCTTAAGCTCCCTAAGCTCCGCCGGCTCATCTGGAATAACGTCGGAAAACTCTCGCATGATGGAAAGCCGGTCCAACAAACCCACTGTGGCTCTGGAATCACGAATGAAAGCCAAGAATTCTTGATATCCTCTCCTCTAAAGCCGACGCGAAAAAGGCTAAATTCAAGCTGTGATCGGTGGCACCACTGTCCCCCCGCACAACTGTAAGTCCACGGTAGCGCCCCGGCCGTCTAACAGACGCCAAATGCGGAACAAAAACTTTTTACAACTGGCGCTATCGCGTACTATAACCCGGATCTGCCATTAAAGCTAAACTAACAAATTACAAAGTGGGTAGAAACGTTATACCGATTGATCCGAGTCCTTCGGTCTTCAACCATCATCCCACGCTTTGTAGCGGCTGCTCCGATCTCCTGAATCTCCAGTCTTCTCGTCCAGGTGGCACCACGTCGACGGATCTTTAAATGGGCTCCCACCTCTGAACCGAGGCAACTCGATCGTCAAGTTTGCTAAAAGAGACGACCAAGATGATGTAGAGAATGAGTAGAACACTTTGTCTCGTTACGTCCAAGACTATGGACGAACGGTTAATGAAGTTGCCTTTTGGATCGGATTGAAATGAGATATGAAAATATATATGAACTAGATCTCTCTCTTCTCATTTTAACAACCCTTCCTTTTTCCCAAATCAATCTTCTCAAGGGGAGGGGGCCGGCCATATATGTAGAGGGAGGGAGGTGAGGGTAGGAGCAAAGAGTGACCATAACATTAAAGGAGAAGGAATGAGTCATAAAACACCTAGTATGAATTCATTTAAAGCAAAGGATGAATCATAACACATAGTCATCAACACATTAATGCTCCATTAAAGCACTAAGCCACCTCACCATCCTAGTCACCATCCTAGAAGCTTCCACACTCATCTCAAGAAAAGATAAATCCGTATTTAACCGAATGTTAAATACGGCTGATGGAAAACTGGAAACTGGCAACTTCCAAAACTGATCCTGAAACGAATTTCAGGATAACCCCGTATCAGTATAAACATACCCGCATTTGTATTACGACCGAATACAAACGCATCTGAGACAAAGATATTATATCTACACAGTATAATACTCGGATCTGGCTTAAACCAAAGCCGATCAGTATTATCTGTCCGAAAAATGACACGTGCGAAAACACACGTGCATTTTCCGAACCCTGCCATAAAACCATACGGCCTCTACAACGTTTCGCCCGAACTTGGGAAAGTGTCTATGGGGGACTCTAATGACTCATCAATACACTGGCACTGGGTATAACCACTAGCACGTCAGAGGTACGAGCTGTACGTAACGTTTGCCTATGTATTGATTGGAAGGGAAGCTGACGAGCGAACTTATCCATAAACTCTACTGAGCCTAACAGTGACAATATACATACAGTCCGGTCCGTTCGTCTATGAGTATCGCATATCTGCCTGGGGGGCTGGTAACGTCAGACCCCCATTAGCGGTATAAGTCGTGTCAGAGAGTGGCCCAGAACACCCTGAGATACTACTGGAGTACCTACCAGTAAATCTTCTGCTTTGGCCGAGGGCTATGTGTAATGGCTCTCCTAGACACAGCGCGATCTCACCCCCAATACCGGGAGAGACGAATCCCCTGCCGATCCGCTCACTTGCCTCCATGTGGCTCGGGACTGTACCCAAAAAAGACCTGTTTGCACGACTCCTTTGAGCCGTGGTAAGGTAGAAATCAAAGCACAGTGGGAACTCACACGAGACAAATGACGACCTCAGGTCGATGAACTAACCTGTACACATGTCACCAGGGAACTGCTATCTGACGATATGTATAATACCAACTAGCATGTTCCCGGCGAGTCCTGTCCGGTGTACTCATAACCTAATGAGTATCTGTATACATCTTAGGTGATCCTACTGACACCAGTGGTTTGTGAGACCGGCCACCGCCCCTCGTCGGGGTCTCAACTGTATACACTAGTCTACTCTGGAATATCGATGTCCTGTTTCGAAACTCCCACGACTAGGGACACTTTAAGGATATGCTTACAGACCCCAGCTCCTACGTATATGATCGCCATCATACTGCTGGTAGTCAAGCAAGAATCCTATGGGCTCTATCAATATGCAATAGCGAACTAAAGCATGTATACGATGATAAAGACAAACCAGATAGCATACTATCATCTCGGGCAAGACTGTCATATCGGTATAGGTCCTGCCTCAATCATTGCAATCACGTACCTGCGATCCAATAATTGACTTTGAGGGCACTATTTCCAACAATCTCCCACTTGCACTTAAGGCTAATTATTGCGATGTCGCATACTCACAGCTCATGTGATACCGAACATCCAACTCCTCTACTAATCAGTTTCATAAAGCTAGTTTGTAAAACTCTTATGTTCGAGAAATAGCCTCAGTGAGTGGATCCGCCCTGATGTTTCTTTCTATGGCTCTCTTAATCTCAAGTTCGCGGAGAAAGCCATCTCCCGAATCGAGTAATACCTGTCTTAGAATATGTCTGAATATCTGATGAGACCTAGTTCATAAATGAACTCCAAATCCAAACTTCTTAGACTGTATCGATAACTGAACCTAATCAGTATCCAGCACCATGCCTCCCACAGTATTCTCTTGGACCACCTGTCCATAATACTGTCCCTCGTCAGAGGGAAAACTATAACTCTGACAATCACTCTGTCATCCATGTCACCTTTGAAGCCTGGAATGATAACCGTCTCCCGAAGGAGGCTGCCGTCATCAAATCCGTAGAACAAACACTTATGTTCTAAAACTGCTCCCTTATGTTTCTTCAGGATTGGATTAATATAAACTTATCGCATCAAGTGCAAAAAACATCTGGTGTGGTACTTGACATCTCATGATTGACTCAATTGCCTAAGCAAGTGATCTGCCAATCATGCACTTCTCTCTCCTTTAGTCTCTAAGACACCTTTAGAGAGGGTAACTCCATCACCTGCAGGTACACCACCATGCCAGGAGTCATCTATTCTAAGTACCATTAGAATACCGTCAAAGTATCCAAATTGGGAAACTACCTAAATCTAGATCTAAAAACCATAGATCTAGTAACCAGAATGTCTGATATTATATCCATGTCCTTGTGAAAAAACTGTGTAACAACCACAGTACAACCGATCGTAGTATAGGAATTTTACTTCCTACTCTGTGTATGTCATCCAAATACCAGGACATCACACCCTACTACCTTCTCACCAGATCCATCCTCTATTCTGATGAAGTCAAACCCATGACCGTCACATCAAAAATAGATGATCTTATCTCCGCTATATCTGCTCAAGCCTATAGACATAAGCAACTTGCCCACTATGCTTCCGCTGCTCCCACTGACCATAACAATCCTCTGGCAGAATAATATACACGTACACTTCTAAAGCTAGTTTAGAACGACGCTATACTCATCCTCTTGCCGGGTCTCATAGTCTGGAACAACAGTAGTGTCAAGTCTGGGTAAACAAGAACCTCCCTGTCACCGTCCTTGAGGCTACCGGAGTACCTTTCGGGTGTCTGAAGTTACCCACCATATCTGCGGAGTGGCTATTGGAATGTCAAACCTGTTTGAATATATAGGTCCTATTAAATTTTCCGTAATCGTTTGCGGTTCTGGAATCACTTTCAGTTCTACCAAACTTCCACTACTGTTTTTTGAAAAAATTCATTTTACTAAAACTGTGGCGAGTCAAGAACAATATCACTATTGATCTTTCAGATGGTAGAAAAATCAACTCTCGTCAAAGCCAGGGTCAACCCACAAACTGTCATTACAGAAACGTGCCTTGAGTTATCCAGTGTCTGGTTTTAAGCATAAGCTGGCCAACTCCCCGTATCTTAACATCGTTAAGGTATGAACCATTCTATATACAATATAGAAATAGATGCACTAATTTAATTGGAACCAGATTCAAATCATGCGGCTGTGTCCAGTGCATATCAACTTAATGGAAAGTAGCTACTCAGCATTTACTCAACTTAGGAATCCATCCAATCATGAGTAACCTGAAAGAGAAAGGAGTTTCTCAAAACCATTACTATCAACTGAATACCTATCACAAGAGTCTACATCTTCGATCTCTTTGAAGAATCCCGATACTTGCGACATCTGGTTCTCTACTTTATTCTTATACCTACAATTTCTCAAAACTTAGACATTGTATTTCTACGAAACACTTGTCTAAATACTAGAGAAGTCACAAGTAAATAGAACATAGTATTAGGACCTACCCCTTTATCCTGACGGACACTGGACAACATACAATACTGTGTATAAGTCCGCTGAGTTTGAATAACTCGAAACCTGTGCATCGTAGGTTGAAAACTGTACTTATGATTAAGAACTACTTCGTTGTTCAATGCTCCTTACCCAATCGTCAACTGATATAGGTAAATGTCATCGACATAATATCAAAAAGTTATATCTCACTTTATAAAAATAAACGTACAGATATATCATTTTGAAATTGGTGCACAACAACGGATACTCAAAACCAAATACATGCCTGCCGGCAATGACTCAGGCGACTTCCTCAAATATCACCAATTACAACGAGTTCCGATATAATGAGGATGATCATCTAATTCCCAATAACTTCCTCCCACTCATCATCTGTAAAACCATACAGATGTGAGAATCATACCTGGTAAATACATACCCTGGAGTAAGTATCTAATCGGGAAAACAGTTTTCCTTTAACAATGCACTGAAACATGAAAATGTTTCGTAGGGGTATCCTGGTATTCCTAGTAATGCCTCTTCCATAATCCAATTCATGACTTCAACCGTATATTTTATTGCCATCTCTTCAAATCCCTTTATTTGTCTTTATTCATTACCTTCTGTACACCATCGTTAGGCTAAATGGTTTTCTTCCTTTCCTACCGTTCGGCACCGGCCTATGGTTTGGAAGAAGACTATCCAGAAAGCATAATAGGTGTACCCTCCTCAACCTAGGAGTACTCGCAACTTGAGAGAAGGTGATGATAAAAGACAACTGAATAATACCTTATTCTATTAAAGGTGAAATAGGAGTGGCGATGAAGTACGCGGTTTGGTCGTGAATGATAACAGTCGCAATTTACTTTGCCCTCTTTCTAATCCCTTTATTTTGTTTTTAGTTATTGCCTTCTGTACACCCAACTTAGGCTAATTGGTTTTCTTCATTCCCTACCTTTCGGCACCAGCCTATGGTTTGGAATAAGACTATCCAATAAGCGTAATAGGTGTACTCTTCTAAAATAAGGAGCCCTCGCAACCTGAGAGAAGGTGATAATTAAAAGACAACTGAATAAACCAATTCTATTTCTCCTGAACCTGGATCCATCCTCGAAGAAGTCCCTTCGAGTTCGTATATAACCATACGATGGATCTATCCAATGGAAATGGATGTCCGTAGTAATACGGGGTGTTCTGAGAAATATAAAGGGTAAAAGAAGGAGCGGCAATGACTTATGCAACTAAGACAATCCAAAAGCCAGTATTTTAAGAAGGTTCAGTCAACTTGGTCACTGAGTCATAGTCTAGGGTCGGTCAAAGGTCGCTGCCAAAGAGAAAGAGAAAAGAAACACTCTGCGTGCGCTCTAACCTAGATCAGAATGGTTATCACTTTATCTAATCAGTAAACCTCCCATTGTAATCTCAAATTTTCCTCCAAACCTAAAGAAGAATTAGTCGGGATCACCCGAAGAGTAAACCAACTCATCAGTGAGAATCGGGATCCAACTATCATTGCATGATAACTTGATGGAAGCCATTCAAGTTATCAAACTCCAGAAGGTATGCGCATACCTGGCAAGTTTCCTGTATGTTAGAAACTCCCGATATGATTTTTGCCCCATGCTCTTATAGCCTTGGCTTTGGTCAAAATGTTATAAGTCACATGCCAAGTTCTACCCGTCACTATCCAGGTCAATTTGAACCCATCCGCACATGCCCTTGACTTTGGCCAAAATGGCAGAACGACTGTCCCAAACCAACTCATCTATCTATGCAACAAATGAATACCCAGCAGCTACCAAACACTATGCCTTGACTTTGGCCAACATACATAGCTTGAATACTACTGAATACCCAAAAGCAATGACGGAGGGCTACGACTGGTTTTTGGCGAAAAAACCTTTAACGTAATGAACTTGATCTCGTTGGAGGAACCTGATAGCTTTTTATAAAAATATAGTGGCGAAAACCTTTTGCTAAAGAGGTCACTCTCGGTGAAGGGATCTCGGCTCTTTCCTCGTGGAATGAGGTGCAGGATATTCCAACTGAATACCGCGATGCAAAGCAACTTGTAATCGACTATAGTAAAGTTACTACCCTGACGTAAACTTCTGCTCAAGGGGTCACTCCCGGTGAAGGGATCTCGGCCTTTGCCTCGTGGAATGAGGTGCATGATATTCTAACTGAATACCGCTATGCAAAACAAAAGGAAGCATCTTTGTAATAACACCTTTTAAAATTTATTCCAACAACATCAAATATAGGTTTGTTTTATCCTTGCATTGATAAGAATCAATGCATTCCCATCAATCAATCACACCAGAAAAGAACGAAAATAAAATGTACGTATATGCCATCCGCATTCGCCACAGGGTCCCGTCATCACTCGTTAGGTTACTTAACTAACGACAGAGCGGGGACTGAACTAGCGCGGGTGCAAAACATATACATCTAATAGTATATATACCAATATACAATAATCGCTCCAGGCGTGATAATATGCAACATTACAAAAAAGTAATAAGCATCACAGAACAATACAGATAATCTGGGATCCCCAGGTTTCACAGAGCCGCTACTGAAACCTGACGTTCCCCTGATCGTGTGGATAGCCTGTGCAATGAAACCTAGACCCCTACGGTGTAGGGTTCCTAGGCACTCTCAAGAGGTCTCACAAGGCATCAACCATGCCAATTTCAAATTTTACGGGTGCCGAGAAACCCTAATACGGATCGTTAACTAGAAATTTAGGCGAAAAACGAATCTAGTTAACAACTTAACTAAAGATAAGAAGCTACAACCTTTGTAGATCCGGATGTCCACTTCCTTAGCTCCACGTAGGCGTCCTCTCGCTGTCCATCTCGAATCTCGGACTCAATCGTCGGCTTGATCGGAGAAATGGGCGGACTAGATCGTCGGCTTCTTGCCGAAGATGATCTACGTCGAGGCATCACAAGTTCAAGCTCCGACTTCACAAATTTGTGAAACTTGTGAAGAAAACACCCAAAACAACTTGGCAAGAGGTAGAGGGTGAAGAAATAGGAGGTGGGTTCACTTTAGATCTCAAGTTGCCATTGATGGCATCAAGCTTTCTATGTTGAAGAAGAAGATGAAGAAGAAGAAAGAATATGATAAGTGTTGAATTAAAATGAAAAATAATTCAATACTTATCATAAGCTAACCATAGTTGAGTGTAGAGAATAGACCATGGTTACTTGGATGGGTTAGGGTTAAGCATGAAGACAAGAATGGTTAAGAAGTCAAAGCTTCATGAAGCTTCAACTAAAAACAAACATAGCCACCATTCTTATCTAAATCTTTTCCAAATAAATAAATAAACAAATAAATGAAAAAGCAAAACCCTAATCATCTCTTAACCATGGTTTAATCCTTTACACTTAACCACATGATCAATTATCATCAAACATGATACAAATATGTGCACAAAAGTATATCACATATACTTCTTGCACATCAAGTGAGAAAATCCATTTAAAGTGAACCAATACTAGTTAATGCAAAGTAATATATCAAATATATAATTATACATTAAATCATTAAATCAACACTTGATTTAACGATCCGGTCATATCGCATATAACCGACTAGTATCCTATGTATCGGCTTATCGAATCAATCCTTGATTCGATATCTAGGTTATATCGAATATAACCAGTCGATACATCCATCGCGAGAATGGAATACGGTATCACATACACGCATCATTCTCGGTCCTGCGCATATCTTATATGCACTCTTATTTCGTTTCGCTTGAGCCAGGAAACCTCTGTGTAGGACTCTAAAGACTCGTCAATACGCCGGTAGCAGATGATGATCATATCAAGCACCCACAAGCCGCAAGCGGTCTGCTAAACGTAACGGCCATCCGGGTATTGAGCGATCAGAAGATCGACGAGCTAGCCCGCTCACACTCCTGTGAATCCAACCAGTAACACTTACCGTACAGTCCGGTCTGTTCGTCTGATATGTCGCATATCAAGTCTAGGGGTGGTATACGTCAGACCCCAATAACCGATAAATCGTGCCGATGTGAGGCTCATAACGGGTCGAGAAACTACTGTTAACACTTACCAGCAAATCTCTGATCAGTCCTGGCCAGGGATTTCCCTGTTACGGCCAATCGAGCACAGCGCAACATCACCCCCCAATACCGGGAGAGACGAAACCCCTCCTATCGCTCATTGCCTCCATGTGACTCGGGACTGTACCCAAAGACCACCGTTTTGCACGCCCTCATGGACGTGGTAAGGTGGAGATCAAAGCACAGTGGGAATCACACAAGACTCTATGACGATCTCGGGTCTACAGACTAACCTGCACAAGTGTCACCTGAGAACTGCCATCTGACGTGAGGTATAATACCATCTGGGAGTTCTCGGCGAGTCCGTCCAGTGTACCCAGTCTCCACTGAGCACCCGTATACCATCTCTGATGTCAAACACCAATGGATATGGGATCATCCATCGCCCATCTCATGGGTCGAGAAGCGTATATGCTAGTCTACACTGGTATATCGATGCCCTGTCTCGATACACCCACGACTAGGGACCTTGAAGGATGTACTTATGGATACCATGTCCCCACTAGTATGATCTGCATCATAGTCCAGGTAGTCAAGTACACATCCTAAGGGCTTTATCAACATGTAACTATAAGACAGTTTAAAGAGACAAGTGTACATGTTAAGACAAAGAGTAACCAGATAGCATACTATCATATCGAGCAAGAAAGTCATCTCTATATATGTCCAAGCATCCAATATAATATACATCATCTGTACAATACTGGCCTCTAGGGCATACATACAACTAACAATCTCCCACTTGCACTAGGGCCAGCTGCTGTAGTATCGCATACCGAGCATCCCGAAGAGTCTCTCAAACTGTATCTGGGGAATGGCCTTCGTGAGTGGATCCGCCGTGTTGTTCTTCGTGTCAACCCTCCTGACCTCGATCTCCCGGCGATCAACTATCTCCCGGATCAGGTGATATCGCCTCAGAATATGCCTGGATCGCTGATGGGACCTGGGTTCCTTGGCCAAAGCCACCGCTCCATTGTTATCGCAATACAAAGGTATTGGATGCTCAATGGATGGAACCACTCCAAGTTCAGTAATGAACTTCTTGATCCAGACAGCCTCTTTGGCAGCATCGTTGGCAGCGATGTATTCAGCCTCCATCGTCGAGTCTGCCACGGTTTCCTGTTTGGAACTCTTCCAGCTAACCGTCCCTCCGTAAAGGGTAAAGACAAATCCCGACTGCGACTTAGAGTCGTCCTTATCACTCTGGAAGCTCGAATCGGTAAAGGACTCCACTTGGAGTTCTCCATTACCATACACCAAGAGCATCTCTTTAGTCCTTCGTAAGTACTTGAGAATGCTCTTCACAGCTGTCCAGTGACTCTCTCCAGGATCAGCTTGATACCTGCTCACTATACTTAGTGAGTATGCTACATCGGGTCTGGTACACAGCATCGCATACATGATAGAGCCCACTGCCGAAGCATAGGGTATCCCTTGCATGCGAGCTCTCTCCAAATCAGTCTTGGGAGACATCTCTTTGGAGAGAGTGACTCCAGAGATCGTGGGCAAGTTCCCACGCTTGGATTCTTCCATACTAAACCTCTTTAGTATGGTGTCAATGTACCTGGATTGGGACAATCCCAATATCCGTTTGGATCTATCTCTATAGATCCTAATTCCCAATATGCAGTAGGCATCACCAAGATCTTTCATCGAGAATCTTTGTGATAAGAAGAGCTTGACCGATTGCAGCATAGGAATATCATTTCCTATCAAGAGTATGTCGTCTACGTACAATACGAGGAAGACAACCTTACTCCCTGCCACCTTCTTGTAAATACAAGGTTCATCTGGGTTTTTGACGAAATCAAACTCTTTGATAACGACATCAAAGCAGATGTTCCAACTCCGCGATGCTTGCTTTAATCCATAAATGGATTTAAGCAGCTTGCACACCTTCCCGCTGCTCCCATTGTCTACGAAGCCCTCTGGCTGAGTCATGTACACGCACTCTTCTAAATCACCATTTAGAAAGGCGGTCTTAACATCCATTTGCCAGATTTCGTAATCATGATACGCAGCGATGGCAAGCATGATCCGGATGGATTTAAGCATAGCCACTGGAGAAAAGGTTTCGTCATAGTCCACACCTGGTCTTTGACGAAAACCCTTTGCAACAAGTCTAGCTTTGAAAGTCTCTACTTTCCCATCTACACCAAGTTTTTTCTTAAAGATCCACTTGCTCCCGATGGGTTTTACCCCTTCAGGAGCAACTTCCAAAGTCCATACTTTGTTGGTGTACATGGATTCCATCTCGGACCGCATAGCATCCAGCCATTTCACTGAGTCCCTACTCGTGATGGCCTGCTCGAAGCTAGTTGGGTCATCATCCTCCATGATGCAATCCTCGCTCCCACCATCCATGAGAAAACCATAGTATCTCTCAGGTTGGCGAGGAACCCTACTAGATCGGCGGAGAGGCTGGGGTTCATTGGGAGCTAGTGAATCTTCTGGTTCCACCAAATCTTCAGTTACGGTTTGTGTATCTGGAACTTCTTCCAGCTCTACCACTTTGCCACTAATTTCTTTTTCAAGAAATTCCTTTTCTAAAAAGGTGGCATGTTGAGCAACAAACACTTTTTGTTCCTCACTGTGGTAGAAAAAATACCCATATGAGTTCTTTGGATATCCCACAAACTTGCAAAGAACTGACCGTGCCTCGAGCTTGTCCGGATTTTGTCTTTTGACATAGGCTGGACAACCCCATATCTTAACTCGTTTAAGATATGGCCTCTTCCCACTCCATATCTCATATGGTGTGGTAGGTACAGATTTAGATGGAACTTGATTCAATAGGTATGCTGCTGTCTCCAGTGCATATCCCCAGAAGGAAATAGGTAACTCAGCTGTGCTCATCATGGAGCGCACCATATCTAATAGGGTGCGGTTCCTCCGTTCTGATACACCGTTGTGCTGTGGTGTATATGGAGGAGTCAGCTGAGAGAGAATCCCATTCTCTTTTAGGAAGTCCAGGAATTCATTGCTCAAGTATTCACCTCCTCGATCAGATCGTAGGATTTTAATACTTTTTCCGGTTTGGTTCTCAACTTCTTGTTTATGTTCTCTAAATTTCTCAAAAGCTTCTGATTTGTGTTTCATCAGGAACACATATCCGAATCTAGAGAGATCGTCAGTGAATGTAATGAAGTATGAAGAACCATCCCTGGCATGTGTAGACATAGAACCGCATACATCACTATGTATCAGTCCTAAGAGTTCGGTAACTCTTTCTCCGTGTCCCGTAAACGGAGTTTTGGTCATCTTGCCTTTGAGACATGACTGGCAAGTGTCATAAGATGAAAATTCGAATGGTTTCAAATATCCATTCTTATGCAACTTAGCCAGTCGTGTCGCATTGATGTGACCCAGTCTACAATGCCACAAGAAAGATTCGTTCAGTTCAGAACTCTTCCTCTTGTGTGTGTTTGTTATACTTAGAACTGTGGATTGATTTAGAACATAAATGCCATTGCACAACGTGCCTGATCCAACTAACTTTTGGTTACGGAAAATGTTCATAACATTGTCCTGTAATACAAAATTATATCCCTCTTTACTTAATAAAGAAACTGATATAATGTTGCATATCAGGTTCGGCATGTAATAGCATTCGTTCAGAACCAATGTATTACCTGTTGGTAATGCAAGGTGATATTCCCCGACAGTCTTAGCTGCAACTATTGCACCATTTCCAACTTTAATGTCTTTATCACCTTCTCCAAGTTCTCTACCTTTCCTAAGCCCATGTAACTGATTACATATATGGGATCCCGACCCGGTATCTAATACCCAGGACGTAGAGTAAATGGAGAAACAGTTCTCTGTAACGAACACACCCGAAGAAAATGCATCATCATGTACTTTCTTCATTCGGGTGGCATGGGAATCCTGGTATTCCCCTATATCCTGTTCAGTCCTATAACTCTTATAGGAAAGAACGGAACCAACGTTCCCCAGCACAGTATAACATGCGGGTTCGGTCAATACATCCATATTATTATCTTTATTAAGGCATGAAATGGTCGCTACCTGGAGAGAGAGAGAAGAAAACACTTTAGCGTAAGCTCGTGTAAGATCAGATTGGTTATTATCTTATCTAATCAGGATGGCTCCCACTGCTTTTTATCAAATCTTCCTTCAAACCCTAAAAGGAAAGATTAGCCGGGATTAATTACACACTACAAGTTCGCCAATCTTTCAGCCAGGCCAGTGTCGGTACTTTGAGGGAGGTCCCCCGTGCTTTCGCACGAACCTAATTAATGTAAACCTCGTTTTCCCAGAGGCGTAACCTCGTTAACACCTTTCTAGACACCTACTTGATCGGCTAATTGTAATGTGTAAAACTCTCCCAGGAGTAACTCTTACTCGCAGTGGGTATCGGGATCCAACTATCTAATAGAAGGTATGCAATCTCATTGCAAATTTCAACACATGAAATTCCCGATAATATTTTGCCCCAAACGATCTATGACCTTGATAAGGTCAACAAACCATAGACCGTAAGTCAAGTTCAACCCGTCATTTCTTGATTGAATTAAACCCACCAGCACGACCCTTGACAAGGTCAACAAGGCCGTACGACTACCCTAACTCAATCTGCATCATATGCATAAGCAGATAAATACTGGTTAGCTACCGCACACTGCGCCTTGACAAGGTCAACAAACGCAGCACGAATACTAAACAGGACTTATCTGAAATGACGGAGGGCTACGACAGGTTTTTCTGAAAACCTATTGCGTAATGAACTTGATATCGTTGTAGAATCAAATGAAGTTTTGAAATGGAGTGATTTTGAAGCTTTTCTAGTTTTGCTAAAGGTCACTCCCGGTGAAGGGATCGTCGGCCCTTTCCTCGTCGAATGAGGTGCGGGATATATCATATATATCACTGTGCAAAGCAGAAACTATAGAAGTAATCAAAAGTCAAACCGAGTGTGTAGCATCTGCCAGTTATCGCTAAAGGAGTCACTCCCGGTGAAGGGATCTCGGTCCTTTCCTCATCGAATAAGGTGCATGGTATATCATATATACCGCTATGCAAAGTAAGAACTGTAGCTACCCTTTTTTATTTAAAATTTGATTCTACAACATCTTAGGTTTCTTTTCTTTCATTAATCATATTAATGAAGTCCCATCATTTAAATACCTAAACATCACAGATAGATATGACGTACACTTATGCCATCCGCATTCGCCTCGATGTCCCTTCATGCACCGTTAGGTTAGGTAACTAACGACAGTTCATGGCAGGGCTAGTGCGGGTACAAAACATAAGTAACGTCTATATAATATATCATATATACTATATACTGTATCTATCACAGAACATCACATGATCACATCACACATATCGCAGCAGAAGAAACATATGAAACATTGGATATACTAGGACGTCCGTGTTTTCAATACGAGCCAGTATAAAACACGGATTCCACGGTCGTGATGAATAGCCAATCCCACACCCCTAGACCCCTACGAGAGCGGCAAGCAACCCTACCAATTCTAGGGTTAGGAGACCCGGACTCGACTCCTCGAGATGGTCTCCCACTGAACCCTAGAACCCGGTTACTTGTGCTCCCCTCCTTGGGTCTATCCTAATGCGGAAAAGTAAATAATATACAAAAGGTGACATCTTCCGCAACCTGGAAGTGCCCCAAATAAAAGAATATTACATACAAGTTTTTACATGAATGAAAATGAAAAACACTCATCTCACATAAAAACCCCCGGCTATTCAAACACGACGATCCAATATAACATATCCAGCAACACATAGCATCACATGTCATCAACGTAAGTAAGTATGCATACCCCAATTGTCGTTGACGTATAGCAACGAAACCGGCGATATGAACATACTACACTTACGGTCACGGAAAAGAAAGTGTAAAACTACAACAGTTGGAATCCGCAATCTCTTTAGACATCACATGCCTAATCAAATGAAATACTTAGACATCACATGCCTAACAGTTATAAACCCCGCATTTTAGTCTCATTATCGAAAACTCTTTTCAATATCAAGTGAAACTAAACCGCTAGATTTATAACATTCATTCAGTTATCTCATAACTGTTTGTGAATTCCAATTATTGTATCCCATTCCGGATAAATAGAATATATTAAACTTTCTGATCGAACATTCGAACACCCAAGTTTTCCCGAAACCGTTCAACACATGAAATAGGTTCAAAGACATTCACTTCATGCCTCAGTACCAACGGTCCAGCCGTAGAAGGGTCAAGCCAACGCCTCACATGTGGCACGCCGTACTGCCCCAAACCCGAAGGTTCAAAGGGCAGTTCAAGACTGTCACATAATCGAGTTAAGGTTTGTTGTCTTCTAGAGGGTCCATCGCGTTACTTGCACTACTTAGAACGTCGTTAAACTACGGAAAAATCCAACACTTGGAAATTTCCCGACAAGGGAAAAGTTGGGTATTTATATCCGGTCGGACTTTTTAACATATTCAAAAAATTATCTGGAATCCACATAGACAAAATCTGATAATCCGATCGAATCATCGAATCCCCAAAACAACCTGGAATATTCAACTCTTGAATAAATATTAAAAATACCCAGAGAACTCAGCACTGTTAAATAGGAATTACTGTGCAAATTGATAGGGATGACGTCATCAAGTGGCGGCGGAACCGCCGCACGAGCCAGCTCTTGCCGCGGTTCCGCGGCTGCTTAAGCTCCAAATAGTGTCGTATTTGCACAGTAATTCTTACAATTTCCTGCTGAATTTTTTAGGAATTTTTAATCTGGAAAAATCCCAGTTTTTAGAAAAAGTCCAGAGAGCATCAAAAAGTTAGGTTTTCGGGTTCGATCGGGTTTCAAACATCGTCTAGACTTCGCCTAAGGCCCTAGCTAGGCTCTGATATCACTGTAGGGTTCCTAGGCACTCTCAAGAGGTCTCACAAGGCATCAACCATGCCAATTTCAAATTTTACGGGTGCCGAGAAACCCTAATACGGATCGTTAACTAGAAATTTAGGCGAAAAACGAATCTAGTTAACAACTTAACTAAAGATAAGAAGCTACAACCTTTATAGATCCGGATATCCACTTCCTTAGCTCCACGTAGGCGTCCTCTCGCTGTCCATCTCGAATCTCGGACTCAATCGTCGGCTTGATCGGAGAAATGGGCGGACTAGGTCGTCGGCTTCGTGCCGAAGATGATCTACGTCGAGGCATCACAAGTTCAAGCTCCGACTTCACAAATTTGTGAAACTTGTGAAGAAAACACCCAAAACAACTTGGCAAGAGGTAGAGGGTGAAGAAATAGGAGGTGGGTTCACTTTAGATCTCAAGTTGCCATTGATGGCATCAAGCTTTCTATGTTGAAGAAGAAGATGAAGAAGAAGAAAGAATATGATAAGTGTTGAATTAAAATGAAAAATAATTCAATACTTATCATAAGCTAACCATAGTTGAGTGTAGAGAATAGACCATGGTTACTTGGATGGGTTAGGGTTAAGCATGAAGACAAGAATGGTTAAGAAGTCAAAGCTTCATGAAGCTTCAACTAAAAACAAACATAGCCACCATTCTTATCTAAATCTTTTCCAAATAAATAAATAAACAAATAAATGAAAAAGCAAAACCCTAATCATCTCTTAACCATGGTTTAATCCTTTACACTTAACCACATGATCAATTATCATCAAACATGATACAAATATGTGCACAAAAGTATATCACATATACTTCTTGCACATCAAGTGAGAAAATCCATTTAAAGTGAACCAATACTAGTTAATGCAAAGTAATATATCAAATATATAATTATACATTAAATCATTAAATCAACACTTGATTTAACGATCCGGTCATATCGCATATAACCGACTAGTATCCTATATATCGGCTTATCGAATCAATCCTTGATTCGATATCTAGGTTATATCGAATATAACCAGTCGATACATCCATCGCGAGAATGGAATACGGTATCACATACACGCATCATTCTCGGTCCTGCGCATATCTTATATGCACTCTTATTTCGTTTCGCTTGAGCCAGGAAACCTCTGTGTAGGACTCTAAAGACTCGTCAATACGCCGGTAGCAGATGATGATCATATCAAGCACCCACAAGCCGCAAGCGGTCTGCTAAACGTAACGGCCATCCGGGTATTGAGCGATCAGAAGATCGACGAGCTAGCCCGCTCACACTCCTGTGAATCCAACCAGTAACACTTACCGTACAGTCCGGTCTGTTCGTCTGATATGTCGCATATCAAGTCTAGGGGTGGTATACGTCTGACCCCAGTAACCGATAAGTCGTGCCGATGTGAGGCTCATAACGGGTCGAGAAATTACTGTTAACACTTACCAGCAAATCTCTGATCAGCCCTGGCCATGGACTTCCCTGTTACGGCCAATCGAGCACAGCGCAACATCAACCCCCAATACCGGAAGAGACGAAACCCCTCCTATCGCTCATTGCCTCCATGTGACTCGGGACTGTACCCAAAGACCACCGTTTTGCACGCCCCCATGGACGTGGTAAGGTGGAGATCAAAGCACAGTGGGAATCACACAAGACTCTATGACGATCTCGGGTCTACAGACTAACCTGCACAAGTGTCACCTGAGAACTGCCATCTGACGTGAGGTATAATACCATCTGGGAGTTCTCGGCGAGTCCGTCCAGTGTACCCAGTTTCCATTGAGCACCCGTATACCATCTCTGATGTCAAACACCAATGGATATGGGATCATCCATCGCCCATCTCATGGGTCGAGAAGCGTATATGCTAGTCTACACTGGTATATCGATGCCCTGTCTCGATACACCCACGACTAGGGACCTTGAAGGATGTACTTATGGACTACCATGTCCCCACTAGTATGATCTGCATCATAGTCCAGGTAGTCAAGTACACATCCTAAGGGCTTTATCAACATGTAACTATAGGACAGTTTAAAGAGACAAGTGTACATGTTAAGACAAAGAGTAACCAGATAGCATACTATCATATCGAGCAAGAAAGTCATCTCTATATATGTCCAAGCATCCAATATAATATACATCATCTGTACAATACTGGCCTCTAGGGCATACATACAACTAACATACGGGTGCGGCAAGTTACCCGCCAAAACCTGAAGCGAGGTAGTCCCCACAACATAGTGAATGGAACACCCGGCACTTCACGGAATCCGGTAAATTGAGCACCCCTCCTTGGGTCAACCTGTACCCCTATGAGTGCGGCGAATAGTCTGCCAATTCTAGAGTGAGGTCCCTTTGCCTCTCAAAGCCATGAGATACAGATCCGTTGCCCTCCAGAACCCGGCTATCCGTGCACTCCGTCGCGGGGTAACCTTAGTACAGAAAATAAAATATATACAACGGATACATCGACCTCAACCCGGTCGTGCCCCAAAAGAATATTATACAACAGGCAGTGACGGCAGTCCACATGTTGGATGCTCGCCCCGCAATATCAAATGTACAAATAAATCCAAACTGCACTATCATTGCACCTTACTATCCACCACGACAAATCCGCAACATCACAGCACAACACAGAACATCAACGCGAATGTCACGTTCGCAAACCCGTCTAAAAGAACTATAGCAATTAGACGCGGTTTACCGCTCAAATGACATTCCTGGTCGGAGATATAAATTAAGTACTGTAAACTAACACGTTTAAATTTCGATCGACAAAATTTCCCAAAGTGGGCCCTACAAACATCTGCTGTACAATAACAAAATATGGGCCCAAAAGAAATATTCCAGAAACCACAATTTAAGGTGTAAAACCCACTGTACAAATTTGGACCACTGGTCTCACATACTGGCCGCGGATGCACGGTCAAACCCTAGGTTTGACCGCGGATCCGCGGTGCTACCGTAGGATCACATGACCAAATTTTCACAGTGTGCTTAGAAAACCCTGCACAACTTTCTGTGATATGAAAAATAATTTTTGGACCTGATTTAAAATCGACAGAAACTGTGAACTGAAAAAATGTAGTTTTCGAAATTCGGTTCGATCGATGTTTTAAACGCGTTAGCACAAGTTAGTAAAACTTAATGGTGAGGCTCTGATACCATTGTAAGTCCACGGTAGCGCCCCGGCCGTCTAACAGACGCCAAATGCGGAACAAAAACTTTTTACAACAGGCGCTATCGCGTACTATAACCCGGATCTGCCATTAAAGCTAAACTAACAAACTACAAAGTGGGTAGAAACGTTATACCGAATGATCCGAGTCCTTCGGTCTTCAACCAACATCCCACGCTTTGTTGCGGCTGCTCCGATCTCCTGAATCTCTCGTCTTCTCGTCCAGGTGGCACCACGTCGACGGATCTTTAAACGAGCTCCCGTCTCTGAACCGAGACAACTCGATCGTCAAGTTTGCTAAAAGAGACGACCAAGATGATGTAGAGAATGAGTAGAACACTTTGTCTCGTTACGTCAAAGACTATGGACGAACGGTTAATGAAGTTGCCTTTTGGATCGGATTGAAATGAGATATGAAAATATATATGAACTAGATCTCTCTCTTCTCATTTTAACAACCCTTTCTTTTTCCCAAATCAATCATCTTCTCAAGAGGAGGGGGCCGGCCATATATGTAGAGGGAGGGAGGTGAGGGTAGGAGCAAAGAGGTGACCATAACATTAAAGGAGAAGGAATGAGTCATAAAACACCTAGTATGAATTCATTTAAAGCAAAGGATGAATCATAACACATAGTCATCAACACATTAATGCTCCATTAAAGCACTAAGCCACCTCACCATCCTAGTCACCATCCTAGAAGCTTCCACACTCATCTCAAGAAAAGATAAATCCGTATTTAACCGAATGTTAAATACGGCTGATAGAAAACTGGAAACTGGCAACTTCCAAAAGTGATCCTGAAACGAATTTCAGGATAACCCCGTATCAGTATAAACATACCCGCATTTGTATTACGACCGAATACAAACGCATCCGAGACAAAGATATTATATCTACACAGTATAATACTCAAACCCACCGTTGCCGGTCCCAAGTCCGGATGAGAAAGGATGAGGGTTGTGGTAGGCTTGTGACAGCCAACGTAAAACTTTGTCACATTCTATGACATGAACCATAATAAGAATATCGTTGGGGCGTCCCCTACTCAGCGACGCGCTACATCGGATCCCGGGTGTAGTGTTAAATATGCAAGGGCTTCTAGGTCGTCGTCCAGATGCGGCGCGCTACATCGGACCCCGGGTGTAGTGACAAATAAGCAAGGGTCGTCGTCCAGAGACGGCGCGCTACATCGGACCCCGGGTGTAGTGACAAATAAGCAAGGGTTTCATAGGATCCGTCTAGCTTTCTGGAACATAGGTTCCCTTACGGGTAGACTAATAGAATTAGTGGAGGTGATGATTAGGAGGAGAGTTGGTATTGTGTGTTTGCAAGAAACTAAGTGGGTAGGTGAAAAAAGTAGAGTCATAGAGCCTTGGGGTTATAAGCTTTGGTATACGGGTAAAGATAAAAATCGTAATGGGGTAGGCATAATCGTAGATAGACGGTTGCTTGAGGATGTAGTTGAGATTAGGAGAAAAGGTGATAGAATTTTACTGGTTAGGTTTATTCTAGGTGGAGAGATCCTTAATGTTATTAGTGCTTATGCACCACAGATAGGTCTTGATGACGCTAGTAAGCGTCTATTCTGGGAGGATTTAGACGAGGTGGTGCAAAGTATACCTAGTGGAGAGAAGTTATTTATTGGTGGTGATCTTAATGGACATGTAGGTACTAGTCGTAGTGGGTTTGATACTATCCATGGAGGTTTTGGTTTCGGACAAAGGAATGAAGTAGGTGACTCGATTCTAGATTTTGCTTTATCTTATGACTTGATCTTAGCAAACACCTGGTTTAGGAAAAGAGAGTCCCACCTTATCACTTTTAGGAGCGGATCAAGTGCTAGTCAAATAGACTTTTTTCTGACGAGAAGAATAGATAGAGGTTGTTGTATCGACTGTAAGGTAGTGCCAGGTGAGAGTGTAACCACTCAACATAGACTTTTAGTTCTAGATTTTCGATTTAGAAGAGAACCTAGGAAGATTAGACGTAAGGTAGAGCCTAAAATTAAATGGTGGCGATTGAAAGAAGGTAACCAAAAGGCTTTTATAGATCGTGTAGTATAAGAAGCGGATTGGCAGTCGAAAGATGATCCAGACAAAACATGAAACAAAATGGCTAGTTGTATCAAGAAGGTAGCTAGAGATCTACTTGGTGAGTCGAGAGGTGGTGCTCCACCATCTAAGGACATATCATGGTGGAATGAAGATGTAAATGCTGCTATTAAAATTAAAAGGGATTCTTATAAAGATTTGAAGAAAAGTAGAGATGTGGAGAGATTTGAGAAGTACAAAATGGCTAAAAAGGAAGTTAAGAAAGCTGTTCGGGAAGCTAAATCTAAGATCTGCAAGGAGGTGTACGAGAAATTAGACACTAAAGAGGCTGCAAATGATATATACCGGATTGCTCGAATGCGGGAAAGGAAGACTAGAGACTTATGTGCGGTGAAGTGTGTCAAAAATGAAAATCAGAAGGTTTTAGTTCGAGATGAGGATATCAAGGAAAGATGGAGAGATTATTTTGACAAAATGTTCAATGAGAGCTTTACTAAGAATTTGGATGGACTTGTCATTCAATCTCAAGATATAAACCGTGATTTCATGCGTAAAATAAGACTTCCTGAGGTTAAAGAAGCTTTGAACAGAATGGGTTTAAGAAAAGCGGTTGGTCCTGACGGGATTCCTATCGAGATTTGGAGATGCTTAGGAGAAATAGGCGTTAAATGGCTGACAGATCTGTTTAATAAGATTTGGCAGACAAAAAAGATGTCAAATGAATGGAGGAAAAGTATCCTTGTACCTATCTACAAGAACAAGGGTGACATTCAAAGTTGCTCAAACTACAGTGGAATAAAACTGATGTGTTACACCATGAAACTTTGGGAGAGAGTGATTGAACACAGGCTGAGAAAGGATATTAAGATAACAGAGAACCAATTTGGGTTCATGCCTGGACGATCGACGACAGAGGCGATTCATTTGCTTCGTCAACTTGTCGAGCGCTTTCGAGAGAGGAGAAGAGATTTGCATATGATATTTATTGATTTAGAAAAAGCGTACGACAAGGTACCTAGAGAGGTATTATGGGGGACAATGATGAAGAAGGGGGTCCCCGTCAAGTATATTGACATAATCAAGGATATGTACGACGGAGTAGTGGCAAATGTCAGAACTTGCGGCGGCTTAACGAGTGATTTTCCGATTACTATTGGTTTACATCAAGGATCTGCATTAAGTCCATTCCTGTTTACCATCGTGATGGATGGGCTTACTAGAACTATCCAAGATGAGGTACCTTGGTGTATGCTATTCACTGATGATATTGTTCTAGTAAATGAGACGAAAGCAGGGGTTAATGCCAAATTGGAATTATGGAGGCAAACATTGGAATCTCGGGGATTCAGATTGAGCAGGTCCAAGACAGCATATATGCACTGCAAATTTAGTAGCCAGAGAAGTCAAAACCATATTGGTATAACATTGGAAGGGCAAGAGTTATCACCGACCGACCAGTTTAGATATCTAGGTTCCATCATCCAAAAGAATGGGGAGATCGATAGTGATGTTAATCAAAGGATCCAAGCTGGTTGGTTGAAATGGAGGAGTGCAACAGGGATTTTGTGTGATCGTAACTTTCCGTTAAAATTGAAAGGGAAGTTTTATCGGAGCGCTATTCGGCCTGCCTTATTATATGGTACAGAATACTGGGCTCCTAAGAAGCATCATACACAGAAGATGCACGTAGCGGAGATGCGCATGCTTCGTTGGATGTGCGGTAACACTAGAAAAGATAAGGTGCGAAATAAGGATATTCGTGCAAAAGTTGGTGTAGCACCTGTGGAGGAGAAGATGCGGGAAAACCGGCTAAGATGGTTTGGTCATGTGCGACGCAGACCTATGGAAGCACCGGTTTCAACGAATAGATACTTTCGACATGGGCAATGGCAAAAGGGCAAAAGTGAGACCGAAGAAAACATGGATGGAGGTGATACGAAATGATATGGTTGCCAAAGGACTCAATGAAAGTATATTGTTCGATAGAAGTGAGTGGAGACAGAGGATTCATGTGCTGGACCCGGCGCGATTCTCATGTTGGTTCATGTAGCCTACCCCATATGCTTGGGATAAAAGGCTCAGTTGTTGTTGTTGTTGTTGTTGTACAGTATAATACTCGGATCCGGCTTAAACCAAAGCCGATCAGTATTATCTGCCCGAAAAATGACGCGTGCGAAAACGCACGTGCGTTTTCCGAACCCTGTCATAAAACCATACGGCCTCTACAACGTTTCGCCCGAACTTGGGAAAGTGTCTATGGGGGACTCTAATGACTCATCAACACACTGGCACTGGGTATAACCACTAGCACGTCAGAGGTACGAGCTGTACGTAACGTTTGCTTATGTATTGATTGGAAGGGAAGCTGACGAGCAAACTCATCCATAAACCCTACTGAGCCTAACAGTGACAATATACATACAGTCCGGTCCGTTCGTCTATGAGTATCGCATATCTGCCTAGGAGGTTGGTAACGTCAGACCCCCATTAGCGGTATAAGTCGTGTCAGAGAGTGGCCCAGAACACCCTGAGATACTACTGGAGTATCTACCAGTAAATCTCCTGCCTCGGCCGAGGGCTATGTGTAATGGCTCTCCTAGACACAGCGCGATCTCACCCCCAATACCGGGAGAGACGAATCCCCTGCCGATCCGCTCACTTGCCTCCATGTGGCTCGGGACTGTACCCAAAAAAGACCTGTTTGCACGACTCTTTTGAGCCGTGGTAGGGTAGAAATCAAAGCACAGTGGGAACTCACACAAGACAAATGACGACCTCAGGTCGATGAACTAACCTGTACACATGTCACCAGGGAACTGTTATCTGACGATATGTATAATACCAACTAGCTGTAGGGTTCCTAGGCACACTCAAGAGGTTCCACAAGGCATCAACCATGCCAAAATCAAAAAATTCTTGTGCCGAGAAACCCTAATGCTAGATCGTTAACTAGAGATTAAGCGAAACATGCAAGTAAACAACTTTATTGCTAAGTGAAAGGGACTACAACCTTTGTAGATCCGGTCCTCCACTTCTCTAGCTCCGTGTTGACGTCCCTCCGCTGCGATCATCGGAATTCCGGACTCTAGCGTCGGTTTCATCGGAGAAATGGGCGGGCTAGGTCGTTGACTTCGATGCCGAAGATGATCTACGTCGAGGCGACTCAAACTCAAGCTCCATCTTCACTTGGTCATAAAACTTGTGAAGATAACACACTCTACTACATGGCAAGTGGTAGAGGATGAAGAAATAGGAAGTGGGTTCACTTTGGATTTGGATTTCTCACTCTTTTTCTCATGGCACCATTGGAGGTAGCAAGGTTTCTTCTTCTTGAAGAAGAAGAAGAAAAAGAAAGAATATGATAAGAATTATGAGTAATAGAAAATCAAGTGATCCTTATCATTTAGCAACCATCGGTGAGTGTAACTAGTGTAGAGACCAAACTAGGGTTTAGGTGAATGGTTAGGTTAAGGAAAGAAACAAAATGGTCAAAGTTTATCAAAGCTTCATGATGCTTTAAGAACAAAACAAAGTTAGCCACCATTTATTCTTGCCAAAAATAAATGAATAAAATAAATAATTAAGTTAAAACCCTAACCATTAACCTAAACATGACTTAAAGTAAACACACACCCAAGTTTGCATGTATCATCAAACATGATACAAACTAGTGCACAAACATATTTCATATATACAATGTGCACAATCAAGTGAGAAAATAATCTTAAATGAACCAATACTAGTTAATGTAATGTAATATATCAAATGTATAATTATACATTAAATCATTAAATCAACACTTGTTTAATGATCCGGTCATATCGCATATAACCGACTAATATCAAGTGTATCAATGTATCGAATCAACATTTGATTCGGTAACCCGGCTATATCTTATATAACCGTCCAATGATACAAATCGCGAGAATAGAATACAGTATCACATACTGGTATTATTCTCGGTCCCGCACATATCTCATATGCGCTCCTATTTCGTTTCGCTTGAGCCAGGAAACCTTTGTGTAGGACTCTAAACACTCGTCAATACGCCGGCAGCAGGTGATGATCATATCAAACACCCACAAGCCGCAAGCGGTCTGCTAAACGTAACGGCCACCCGGGTATTGAGCGATCAGAAGATCAACGAGTAAGCCCGCTCACACTCCTGTGAATCCAACCAACAACACTTACCGTACAGTCCGGTCTGTTCGTCTGATATGTCGCATATCTTGCCTAGGGGTGGTAAACGTCAGACCCCAATAGCTCGATAAGTCGTGTCGATATGAGGTCTATAACAGTTCGAGAAATTACTGGTAACACTTACCGGTAAATCTCAGCAACCCTGGCCAGGGATTTCCGGTTATAGCCAATCGAACACAGCGCAACATCAACTCCCTATACCGGGAGAGACTAATCCCCTCCTATCGCTCATTGCCTCCATGTGAATCGGGACTGTACCCAAAAAACCACCGTTTTGCATGCCCTCTTGGACGTGGTAAGGTGGAAATCAAAGCACAGTGGGAATCACACAAGACTCTATGACGATCTCGGGTCTACAGACTAACCTGTACCAGTGTCACCAGAGAACTGCCATCTGACGTAAGGTATAATACCATCTGGGAGTTCTCGGCGAGTCCGTCCAGTGTACTCAGTCTCCACTGAGCACCCGTATATCATCTCTGATGTCAAACACCAATGGATATGGGATCATCCATCGCCCATCTGTATGGGTCGAGAAGGTATACGCTAGTCTACTCTGGTATATCGATGTCCCGTCTCGATACACCTACGACTAGGGACCTTGAAGGATGTACTTATGGACTACCATGTTCCCACCAGTATGATCCGCATCATAGTCCAGGTAGTCAAGTACACATCCTAAGGGCTTTACCAACATGTAACAGAGAGACAATCAGTGTACACGTTAAGGTAAAGAGCAACCAGATAGCATACTATCATGTCGAGCAAGAAAGTCCTCCCTATATATGTTCAAGCATCCACCACAATATACATCCTATGTATAGTAATGGCCTCTAGGGCATACATATAACTAACAATTTCCTACTTGCACTAGGGCAATCTGATAGCAGTGGTTGTAGTATCTCATACTCAACCATCCCATAAAAGTCTCTCTCTGGGAAAAGGCCTTTGTGAGTGGATCCGCCGTGTTGTCCTCTGAGTCTACTCTCCTAACCTCGATCACCCTGGAGATCAACTATCTCCATGATCAGGTGATGCTGCCTGAGAATACGTCTGGGTCACTGATTGGACAGACGTTCCTTGGCATAAGCCATAACTCCATTGTCACACAATGGGAGGAACTAAGTTCATCTCATGAACTAATATACACCCATACAGCCTCTTTGGTAGCATCTTAAGTAGCGATGTATCTTGCCTTTAATCGTCTAGTATGTCACGGTATCTAGCTTGGAACTCTTCCAACATACCGTCCCTCCATAGAGGGTGAAGACAATGCCTGTGACTGACATTCAGTCGTCCTTATCACCCTGGAACACTTCCAGTGATTCTCTCCAGGATCGATTGATACCATCTTACTACATCTAGTGAGAATCCTAACATCCATTTAGATCTCTCATAGATCCAAAACCCAGGATTTAGTAGGTATCACTTTGATCCTATGTGGAGAATCATTGTGATAAGCGGAGATTGATCGAGCGTAGCATAGGAAACTCCTTCCTTATCAAGAGTATGTCATCCACGTACTCTACGAGGATCGTCACCATACTCCCTACTACCTTTTTGTTTATACAAGGTTCATCTACCATTTTGATGATGTCAAACTCTTTGACTAATACATCAAAACAGATGTTCCAACTCCGCGATACCTGCTTTATCACATAAAACATCTTGCACACGTTTCCGCTGCTCCTACTGTCTACGAAGCCCTCTGACTGTGTACTTACAGATTCTCTTTTCTGAAACATCATTTTAGAAAAGCAGTCATGACATCCAACCACCAGATATCGTAGTCAAGGTATGTAGCCGTGGCAAGTAAGATCTGGATGGACTTAAGCATAGCTACTTAGAAAAGGTTTCTACAAAATTCATACCTGGTCAATGATGCAAACCTTTAACATGTCTAGCTTTGAAAGTCTCAACTTTTCCAAGTACACAAAGTAATCTTCTCAAGATATACTTGCTCCTGATGGTGATTTAACCCTTCAGATAAAGCAACTAAAGTCCATACTTTGTTGGTGTATAAGGATTCCATCTCAGATCGCTAAGCATCCAGCCATTCTTACAGAGTCCCTACTCTCGATGGCCTGCTCGAAACTAGTTGGGTCATCATCTCATGATGCAATCCTCGCTCCCACTGTCATAGAGAAACCGAAGTATCTCTCAGGTGGGTGAGGAACTCTACTAGATCGGCGGAGAGGCTGAGGTTCGTTGGTAACTATTGAATCCTTTGGTTCTATCAAATCATCTGCTGTAGTTTGTATAGCTGGAACCTTTCCAGTTCTACATTACAGACCTTGCCTCGAGCCTGTCCGGATTTTGCTTTTAGACATAGCCCGGACAACCCCAAATCTTAACTAACTTAAGAGATGGTCTCTTCCCTTATCATATCAAATATGAAGTGGTAGGCAACTTATTTGATTTGAACCCTATTCAATAGGTATGCAGCTTCTTAAGTGCATAACTCCCAAAAGGAAATAGGTAACTCAGTAGTACTCATCATAGAGCACACCTTATCATATAGGGTGTGATTGCTCCGCCCCGATACACCGACGTGCTGTGGTGTATATGGAGGAGTAATGCTGAAAGAGAATCTCATTCTCCTTTAGAATATTCCAGGATTTCCGTGCTCAAGTATTCTCCTCCCTGATCACATCAAAGAACATAATACTTATACCCGTTTTGGTTCTCTACTTCAAACTTATATTCTGTGAATATCTCAAAAGTTTCGGACTTGTGTTTCAACAGGAACATATGTCTGAATCTTGAGATATTATTAGAGAATGTAATGAAGTACAAAGAACCGGTCCTGGCATGTGTAGACGGGAGACCTTACATACATCAACATGTATCAATCCCAAGAGTTTACCAATTCTTTCTCCGTTTCCAATAAACAGAGCTATGGTCATTTAATATTTGTGACATGACTGGCAAGTTTCACAAGATGTAAATTCAAACTGATTTAAATATGCATCTAAATGTAACTTTAGCCAGTCGGGTCGCATTGATATGACCTAGTCTACAATACCTCAAGAAGGAGTCGTTCATTTCTGAACTCTTCCTCTTGTGTGTGTTCTGTATACTAGGAACTGTAGTTTGATTTAGAACGTCAATGTTTCTAGATAACGTGCCTGAACCGATCAACTTTTGATATAGGAAATGTTCAAAACATTATCCAACAATACAAAATTATATCCTTTCTTTACTAATAAAGAGACTGATATAATTTTGTATATCAGGTTCGGTATCTAATAACATTTGTTCAGAATCAATGTATTCTGGTAATACAGGGTGACAGTGACCAACATACTTGGCTGCAACACTTGCACCGTTTTCTGTCTCATGAAACTTATCACCCGTTCTCAGTTCTTTACCTTTCTGTAGCCCATGTAATATATTACATATGTGGGATCCTGATCCGGTATCATATACCCAGGACGTAAAGGACATTGAGAAACAGTTTTTTGTAATGAACATACCCAAAGATGATGCATTGGTATGCACTTTCTTCGTTTGGGCGGCACGGGAATTCTGGTAATCCCCAATTTCCTGCTCTGTCTTATAACAATTATAAGTTGGAGCGGGACCAACGTTCCCCAGCTCAGAATAACAAGCGGGTTCGGTCAATAATCCGTATTATTATCTTGATTAAGGCGTGATATGGTCGCTACCTGAAGAGAGAAAAGAAAACACTCTGCATGCTCTCTTGCAAGATTAGATTGGTTATTTATTTTATCTAATCAGGATGGCTCCCACTGTTTTTATCAAATCTTCCTTTAAACCCTAAAAGGAAAGACTGGCCGGGATTAATTACACGCTACAAGTTCGCCAATCTTTCAGCCAGGCCAGTGTCGGTACTTTGAGGGAGGTCCCCCGTGCTTTCGCACGAACCTAATTAATGTAAAGATCGTTTTCCCAGAGGCGTAACCTCGTTAACACCTTTCTAGACATCTACTTGATCGGCTAATTATAATGTGTAAAACTCTCCCAGGAGTAACTCTTACTCGCAGTGGGTATCGGGATCCAACTATCTCATAGAAGGTATGCAATCTCATTGCAAATTTCAACACTTGAAATTCCCGATAATATTTTGCCCCTAGCGTCCTATGACTTTGACGCAGGCCAACAAACCATAGTCCGCTAGTCAAGTTCAACCCGTCATTTCTTGATTGAATTAAACCTACCCGCACGACCCTTGACGCAGGCCAACAAAGTCGCACGACTATCCTAATCCAATCTGCATCATATGCATAAACAGATAAATACTAGTTAGCTACCGCACACTACGCCTTGACGCAGGCCAACAAACGTAGCATGAATACTAAGTAGGACTTATCTGAAATGACGGAGGGCTTCGACAGGTTTTTCTGAAAACCTATTGCGTAATGAACTTGATATCGTCGTAGAATCAAATGGTTTTAAAATGGAGTGTTTTTGAAGCTTTTTTAGTTTTGCTAAAGGGGTCACTCCCGGTGAAGGGATCGTCGGCCCTTTCCTCGTCGAATGAGGTGCGGGATATATCATATATATCACTGTGCAAAGCAGAAACTATAGAAGCAATCAAAAGACAAACCGAGTATGTAGCATCTGCCAGTTATTGCTAAAGGGGTCACTCCCAGTGAAGGGATCGTCGGCCCTTTCCTCATCGAATAAGTTGCAGGATGTTCTACAAGGAACACCACGATGCAAAGCAAGAACTGTAGCTACCTGTTTTTGAAAATTCGATTCCACAACATCTTTTAGGTTTCTTTTTCTTTCATTAATCATATTGATGAAGTCCCATCAATTAAGTACCTAACATCACAGATAAATACGACGTACACTTATGCCATCCGCATTCGCCTCGATGTCCCCTCGTGCACCGTTAGCTTAGGTAACTAACGACAGAGCTGGGCAGGGCTAGCGCGGGTGTAAAACATAAGTAACGTCTATATAATATATCATATATACTATATACAGTATCTATCTGAACAAATCACATGATCACATCACAGATAACGCAGCAGAAAGTATCATATGAAATATTGGATATACTAGGACGTCCGTGTTTTTAGTACGAGCCAGTATAAAACACGGATTCCACGGTTGCGATGAATAGCCAATCCCACACCCCTAGACCCCTACGAGAGCGGCAAGCAACCCTACCAATTCTAGGGTTAGGAGACCTGGACTTGACTCCTCGAGATGGTCTCCCACTGGACCCTAGAACCCGGTTACTTGTGCTCCCCTTCTTGGGTCTATCCTAATGCGGAAAAGGTAAATAATATATAAATGGTGACATCATCCGCAACCTGGAAGTGCCCCAATAAAAGAATATTACATACAAGTTTTTTTACATGAATGAAAATGAAAAACATTCATCTCACATAAAAAAGCCCCCGGCTATTCAAACACGACGATCCAATATAACATATCCAGCAACACATAACATCACATGTCATCAACGTAAGTAAATATGCCCATCCCAATTGTCGTTGACATATAGCAACGAAACCGGCGATATCACATATTACACTTACGGTCGCAGAAAAGAAAGTGTAAAACTACAACAGTTGGAATCCGCAAACGCTTTAGACATCGCATGCCTAAACTTATGAATTCCTTAGATATCGCATGCCTAACAATTATAAACCCCGCATTTTAGTCTCAATATCGAAAACACTTTTCAATATCAAGTCGGGCAATTCAACAGGATTCCCGACATTTTGATCGAATGCTCGTCGCAAACTTTAGTAGACGGCCGCACCCCCAATATCGTCGACGAAGTGCACCAAGGCGGAACACCGCTACCGCGAGCACCCGAACGGATGCTTTCAGCGACGGGGTTCTCCTACAGTCACTTGGTCGGGGCTAAGGGGTGTAGCTGTCTGTTAAGTTTATCCGGCGAGTATCCGCGTACGCTACGTGATTGTGACGGACTTTTGATCGCATCAAAATTCCGTGGCAATCGATCAAATGAGACTAAACTGCTATGTTTATAACATCCATATTAGTTATCACATAACTACTTATGGATTCCAAATATTGTATCACATTCCAGATAAATAGAAAATGTTAAACTTTTCGATCGAACAATCGAACATCCAAGTTTTCCCAGAACAACTCAACACATGAAATAAGTTTAAAAACATTCACTTCATGCCTCAGTACCAACGGTCCAGCCGTAGAAGGGTCAAGCCAACGCCTCACATGTGGCACGCCGTACTGCCCCAAACACTATGGTTCAAACGGCAGTTCAAGACAGTCACATAATCGAGTTAAGGTTTATTGTCTTCTAGAGGGTCCATCGCGTTACTTGCACTACTTAGAACGTTCTTAAACCACGGAAAAATCCAACACTTGGACATTTTCCGGCAGGGGAAAAATTGGGTATTTATATCCAGTCGAACTTTTTAACATATTCTAAATTATCCGGAAAAACACTTTAGACGAAATTAGACTTCCCGATCGAAACACCGAGTTCCCAATAAAACCCAGATTACTCAACTCTTGAGTGCAGATTAAAATTACCCAGAAAACACAGGAGTCTAATAGAGACATTACTGTGCAAATTTTGGTCAACGAAGCAACAGTATGGCCGCGGAACTGCCGCGCCACGTGGGGTACGGCCGCGGTTCCGCGGCGGTTTGATGGAGTTAGGTCGACGTTTTGCACTGTAATTCTTATAAAACCCTGCTGATTTTTCTGCATATTTTTAATTTGGAAAAATCCACTGTTTTGAAAAATGTACAGAGAAGGGTTAAATCTAGGGTTTCGGGGTTCGATCGGGTTTCTAATTTCGTCTACTTATCGCCTAAAGCTCTAGCTAGGCTCTGATATCACTGTAGGGTTCCTAGGCACACTCAAGAGGATCCACAAGGCATCAACCATGCCAAAATCAAAAAATTCTTGTGCCGAGAAACCCTAATGCTAGATCGTTAACTAGAGATTAGGCGAAACATGCAAGTAAACAACTTTATTGCTAAGTGAAAAGGACTACCACCTTTGTAGATCCGGTCCTCCACTTCTCTAGCCCCGTGTTGACGTCCCTCCGCTGCGATCATCGGAATCCCGGACTCTAGCGTCGGTTTCATCGGAGAAATGGGCGGGCTAGGTCGTTGACTTAGATGCCGAAGATGATCTACGTCGAGGCGACTCAAACTCAAGCTCCATCTTCACTTGGTCATAAAACTTGTGAAGATAACACACCCTACTACATGGCAAGTGGTAGAGGATGAAGAAATAGGAAGTGGGTTCACTTTGGATTTGGATTTCTCTCTCTTTTTCTCATGGCACCAGTGGAGGTAGCAAGGTTTCTTCTTCTTGAAGAAGAAAAAGAAGAAGAAAGAATATGATAAGAATTATGAATAATAGAAAATCAAGTGATCCTTATCATTTAGCAACCATCGGTGAGTGTAACTAGTGTAGAGACCAAACTAGGGTTTAGGTGAATGGTTAGGTTAAGGAAAGAAACAAAATGGTCAAAGCTTATCAAAGCTTCATGAAGCTTCAAGAACAAAACAAAGTTAGCCACCATTTTATTCTTGCCAAAAATAAATGAATAAAATAAATAATTAAGTTAAAAACCTAACCATTAACCTAAACATGGTTTAAAGTAAACACACACCCAAGTTTGCATGTATCATCAAACATGATACAAACTAGTGCACAAACATATATCATATATACAATGTGCACAATCAAGTGAGAAAATAATCTTAAGTGAACCAATACTAGTTAATGTAAAGTAATATATCAAATATATAATTATATATTAAATCATTAAATCAACACTTGATTTAATGATCCGGTCATATCGCATATAACCGACTAATATCAAGTGTATCAATGTATCGAATCAACATTTGATTCGGTAACCCGGCTATATCTTATATAACCGTCCAATGATACAAATCCCGAGAATAGAATACAGTATCACATACTGGTATTATTCTCGGTCCCGCACATATCTCATATGCGCTCCTATTTCGTTTCGCTTGAGCCAGGAAACCTCTGTGTAGGACTCTAAACACTCGTCAATACGCCGGCAGCAGGTGATGATCATATCAAACACCCACAAGCCGAAAGCGGTCTGCTAAACGTAACGGCCACCCGAGTATTGAGCGATCAGAAGATCAACGAGCAAGCCCGCTCACACTCCTGTGAATCCAACCAGCAACACTTACCGTACAGTCCGGTCTGTTCGTCTGATATGTCGCATATCTTGCCTAGGGATGGTAAACGTCAGACCTTAATAGCTCGATAAGTCGTGTCTATATGAGGTCTATAACAGTTCGAGAAACTACTGGTAACACTTACCAGTAAATCTCAGCAACCCTGACCAGGGATTTCCGGTTATAGCCAATCGAACACAGCGCAACATCAACTCCCTATACCGGGAGAGACGAATCCCCTTCTATCGCTCATTGCCTCCATGTGAATCGGGACTGTACCCAAAAACCACCGTTTTGCACGCCCTCTTGGACGTGGTAAGGTGGAAATCAAAGCACAGTGGGAATCACACAAGACTCTATGACGATCTCGGGTCTACAGACTAACCTGTACCAGTGTCACCAGAGAACTGCCATCTGACGTAAGGTATAATACCATCTGGGAGTTCTCGGCGAGTCCGTCCAGTGTACCCAGTCTCCACTGAGCACCCGTATATCATCTCTGATGTCAAACACCAATGGATATGGGATCATCCATCGCCCATCTGTATGGGTCGAGAAGGTATACGCTAGTCTACTCTGGTATATCGATGCCCCGTCTCGATACACTTACGATTAGGGACCTTGAAGGATGTACTTATAGACTACCATGTTCCCACTAGTATGATCCGCATCATAGTCCAGGTAGTCAAGTACACATCCTAAGGGCTTTACCAACATGTAACAGAGAGACAATCAGTGTACACGTTAAGGTAAAGAGCAACCAGATAGCATACTATCATGTCGAGCAAGAAAGTCCTCCCTATATATGTCCAAGCATCCACTACAATATACATCCTATGTATAGTAATGGCCTCTAGGGCATACATATAACTAACACTAGCATGTTCCCGGCGAGTCCTGTCCGGTGTATTCATAACCTAATGAGCACCTGTATACATCTTAGGTGATCCTACTGACACCAGTGGCTTGTGAGACCGGCCACCGCCCTTTGTCGGGGTCTCGACTGTATACACTAGTCTACTCTGGAGTATCGATGCCCTGTCTCGAAACTCCCACGACCAGGGACACTTTAAGGATGTGCTTACATACCCCAGCTCCCACGTATATGATCGCCATCATACTGCTGGTAGTCAAGCAAGAATCCTATGGGCTCTATCAATATGCAATAGCGAACTAAAGCATGTATACGATGATAAAGACAAACCAAATAGCATACTATCATCTCGAGCAAGACTGTCATATCGGTATAGGTCCTGTCGTAATCATTGCAATCACGTACCTGCGATCCAATAATTGACTTTTAGGGCACTATCTCCAACAACAACAAGAACTGACTCACCGGGAAACAAAACCTGACTGTTTCCTCGCGGCAGTCCACAGAGGCCTAGCACGTAGCTAACCAGTCCGTGCCCTGGAGAACGTCAAATCCAACATCTCTAGAAGGATCAAAACGACGGACGAATCTCTACCTCCTATCCGATTGGCAAACGACCGAAATACGTGTCGCGCAACAAAAGAATCGTTGACAGAAGTCAACACAACAAACGGCTGCTTTAGCTAACACTACTCTCGGCCTAACCACGACACAAAGTGTGTAAAACAAACAAGTGCATCAAAAGAACATACGAATTGAGAATACCTGAAAACTCTGTATTGGACGCCCGTGCATCCCGATGAGTAGAAGTAAACTCTCGTATCTACTCCCTACCCGCAACTGGCTGAACTTCTCCTCTGCCAACCTGTCCCCTCTGAGCGAAATCTCCGCGACCACGATCTCTCTGAACACGAGTCTGACGCGGTGCTAAGGAACAATTCCTGATGAGGTGATGAGGGCTCCCGTACCAGAAACATCCACGCGATGACTGCTGACCTTCATGGGGATGAGAGCTGAACGACTGTTCTCGTCCTAAGCCTCTGTTACTCCCGCGACGATCACGAAATCTGTCTCGGCGACTGAACCTCTGTCTCTGGGCTGGTACACCTGCACTAGCCCTCCTCGGTCCTCGAACTCCCAAAGTCTCGGAAAGACGCTCCTCGTCGAATAGGGCTGTGTCCACTGGTGTTGTATACGTAACCCTATGCTGATCGCAAGGAATAACTGGGTAACAGGGGTGGCAACCTCCTGTCGCTGCGCTCGAATGGCCTCAACCAATGAACCCATCGTCTGGCGTAAGTCCTGCATCTCTGCCTCAAGCCTAGCGATACGATCTATCGAAGGCGGATCCATCTGCTCTTGTGCGACGAGCGTGCCATCCTGATTAGTCCTCGTCCCACACGAGTCAACTCTGATCTCGGCTCTCGTTGCACCTCTCTGAGTCCTCATAGTCATCGGCGACAAAGGCTATAAATGGAGAAATGATTCGATAAGAACACGGAAATCGAATCACAAGGATATTTATCATCAAGAAAGGAATTTCAAGCAATTAGTAGTTAGGTCACTTTAGACGGAGTACCGTGTCGTGAGTATGCCGCACACACACACACTACGTTATTCTGCTTAAGTTACCTACTCCATTATACCAAGGCCATCTTACACTTCGAAAGCTAAAAACCAGCGCTATGATATCAACTTTTGTCACGACCCGAAATTGGCACGTGACGGCCCTTAAACTACGCAACGTCTACAGGCGTAACGCAATTTAAGTAAGCGGAAAACCCAGCAATCTAAACCATCAAAAGTAGTAAGTAATAATAGCATTTTCAAAACCTTTGAAATCTCAACCCAAATTCTTTAAATATCCAACATTATTTCCTTTAAAAAATTTGGCAGCACCTCCTTTGTAAAAACTAGCCCCCAAAATGGGTACAACAAAGATATAAGTAAAGCATCCCCAAACAGGAGCAAAAACACGTCCAAAGGCGGAAAACAACCACCACAACAGATATACGACGCCGTAGCGAAGAAATAGAAGATGATATAACTAAAACTGCATAAAAGACCTCCAAGTCACAAAATAATATACAATATCGTCCTCATATCAAGTCTCTAAGTCATACATGAAAGTGGTAGATGGAGAGTACATGATACAACGAATATACAATGAACATAAACGGATAACCACAAAACTCACCTAAAGCAAAACTGCACACGGTGAGCCAAAGCGGTATCCGCAGCAAAAGATGATACGATATATGAAAATTGCCCTGCCTCTGACTACTCTGAGGAACAACCTGCAAAACACTGTGGCACAACGGGGGTGAGTTGCCAACTCGTGAATAGTAAATAACATATACAGGTAATCGCAAGTATGCACGTACGACGCGAATCTAACATATGCTAATTAATAGAAATAAAAGGTCATATGAATGCAACAATCATGAAAGGTACACTAGCAGGTACAACTAATACATGAAGCAATAATATGACAATCTGTATGCAACAATCATGTAAGGTACTTTATCAGGTACTACTAATACGTGAACAATAAATGGCAATATATATGCAATAGTCATGTAAGGTATTCTATCAGGTAATGCTAATACATGAACAATAAATGACAATACAATAAATGCTGAGTATGGGATAAAACATGTCATCCCCATGGAATCCTGACCTCATAGTAGGACCAAAGTCCATCAAGACAATCCAAATCCCAATTTCCTCAAATGAGCCCCCAAATTGGCTCTCATATTATGTAAGTCTCATATATCCTAAATGTATAATATCAAGTAAATCTCATATATCCTGAATGTACAATATCAGGTAAATCTCATATATCCTGAATAAGTATATTTGCCTGAAACATTATGATGTATATGAATTAGATATGTATACATATATATTAGCGTCCCATTCCACTAATATATATATATATATATATATGCATATATAACAGCGTCCCATTCCACTGTTATATATACTTAGGAGCAAAAATATCATGAAACCAAGTGTCAAGTATCGACATATAAATACTGATCTATCAGGTGCTGTCACCACGACTGGCCCCCTTATAGGTACGTATCATACACTATCCCGAAAACCCGAGTGCCCAGCTTCGACCCTTGCCTTTTGACGTATCCATACGTACATGACTCTCGTCGGTATCCCCACGATAACCGCCGAGTCATAAGTACTGTCACCGGTAGGTACTTGCCCACCTTCCGGGCTCAACGGCGTGGTACATCGATCTTCTTGCCGAGGGGAACCGTACCGGGCCCACCATGTACCCTCACACGGCCTATGACTCCTCCTCGCATGTGGTATATATATCAGAACCGATAAAACTCATGGTGGCTGCTGAAATATCATATCAAGAGAAACTGGGTTTTTCAAATAATGCATAATTTCATGAACTATCACGGTCCTCAAATCTAGAAAACATCATGAAAAATCCATATCTCAATGCGAAAATCCATGAATATAATATATGCAACATAAAACTGTAATGCGGGCATATAAAGGAAAAGCCGCTATTTAATCGCAACAAGTTAGTATATATATCATTGTAGGGTGTTTTTTGTCACCCCATTGAGATGAGAATACGCACGCGCTTGTAAGGCGTACTACAGATTCCCCCTGCCTACGGTAGGCGGGAGTTTATTGATTGTGGGGATCCGAATCTCCGGCAGCCGCGGACTAAGCTGCTCGGGCAGATGGGTAGTGTTGTAGAGAGAGAGAGTGTGTGTGTGTATAAGGGAAAAGGGCATCCAAAGGATGCGTGGGAGAAAGCGCTCGGACGCTAGCGCTCGGACGCTAGCGCCACACGGGCCAGGCACGTGGGCGCTCGGGCGCGAGCGCAAGAGCACAAGAACGCTAGAACGCTAGCGCTTTGAGCGCTAGCGCCCCACGTGTTAGACACGTGGGCGCTCGGCGCTAGCGCAAGAGAGCTAGGGCACTAGCGCAGGAGCACTAGCGCTTTGAGCGCTAGTGCCCTACGTGTCGGACACGTGGGCGCTCAGGCGCTAGCGCTCTGGCGCTAGCACCCCACGTGTCCGGCATGTGGGCGCTCAGGCGCTAGCGCTCTGGGCGCAAGGGCGCTCTGAGCGCAAGGGCGCTAGGGAGGCAAAAGGGACCTGGTCCCTACAATGGGAGCAAAAGGAGTTGTACTCCCAGAAAGGAACACTTATTTTATATATATATATATATATATATATATGAGGAGTTAAACTCCTAGGATATTTTGAAGTTGATGAAGGGGCTTCTCTCCTTGAGCCTTAGTTCTTCCCCAAAGTGGGGTTTCTGGAGATGGGTCTCCTTTTTCTTCTTTTGTTGGCCGGATCTTGAAGATCAAGGAGTATGGGAAATCTCTCCTTTCTGAGATTTGATGGCAGATCTGAGTTCTCCTTTGTGGGTTTTGGGGTGAAAAACTATTTAGTTTTATAAAAGGAAGAGTAAAACTCTTGATTTAATTCAAGAGAAAGAAGAAGGTTTTAGAACCTTGAGGCAGGAGAAGATCACAGATCTTGATTCTTTTTTGGAGAGAGAAAAAGTTGTTGGGATATTTTTATTATCCTTGCCTTTATAGGCTATACACTTTACATATTGGACTTTACACAAATGGCATTTTGCCCATCCCATGGCTTATGTGTCATTTCTTTTTGCACATAAGCCATGGTCTTTACAAAAAATTGGCTCTATGCCCATTCATGTATAAAAAATTACATAAAAAATTATTTATTACATGATTTCATTTTGGGCATGGAGGAGGGCCGGCCGCTTCATGTCGGACTCGACCTGGGCTTGGGCCCACTTGATCCGGGCTTGGGCCCACTTGGCTTAGGGTTGACCTTGACTTTGACTTGGTCAATCGGGGTGCAATTTTCGACCCCAACAAAGTGCCCCCATCAATAAATGCACACCACATATGTGGGTCGTGTGCATGAAATTGATGGATCTTCTTTCGCGTGGAGGCGACTTGCTCTGGTTCCTACTGTTTGGGATGTACTGCCCTTTTTACGACATGGACGGTCGACGCTTAACGCGTCTCCGAGACGGAGTATCCGTGGTAGACGTTCCCCTGGCCCGGAGTGATTTAGTAGACATGCCCCCGGCACGGAGTGTCGCTGGTCGACGTTTCCCTGATGCAGAGTGTCGCTGGTCGACGTGTCCCCGTTACGGAGCGTCTGTGTTGGACGTTTCTCCGAGACGGAGTGTCGCTGGTTGACGTGTCCCCGAGATGGAGTGTCTGGTTGACGTTTCCCCGTTACGGAGTGTCGTTGTTGGTCGTTTCCCCAATGCGGAGTGTCTGTGTTGGACGTTTCCCCGAGACGGAGTGTCGCTGGTTGACGTGTCCCCGGCACGGAGTGTCTGCTTGATGTTTCCCTGGCACGGAGTGTCGCTGTTGGACGTTTCCTCGGTATGGAGTGTCGCTGGTGGACGTTTCCACGGTACGGAGTGTTGCTGGTCGACGTGTCCTCGGTACGGAGCGTCGGTTTGTGACGTTTCCCCGAGACGGAGTGTCTGTGTTGGACGTTTCCCTGAGACGGAGTGTCGCTGTTGGACGTTTCCCCAGTACGGAGTGTCACAGTTGGACGTTTTCCCGAGGCGGAGTGTCGGCTGGTTGACGTGTCCCCGGCACGGAGTGTCTGCTTGACGTTTCCCCGTTATAGAGTGTCGCTGTTGGACGTGTCCCCGGTACGGAGTGTCGCTGGTTGACGTGTCCCCGAGACGGAGTGTCTGCTTGGCGTTTTCCCGATACGGAGTGTCACTGTTGGACGTGTCCCCGGTACGGAGTGTCGCTGGCTGACGTGTCCCCGAGACGGAGTGTCGGCTGGTCGATGTGTCCCCGGCACGAAGTGTCGGCTGTCTGACGCAGAGGTCGATGTTGGAATTGGTTGGTTTGATTTGTTTGATTTGAGTTGACATCAGCATCGCTACACTGGAATATGGTACCAGGAGCGAATCATCATCTGTCTTTGAGAGGATTTGGGGATTGGTTTTTTTTGTTTGGCATCTGCATTGCTGCACTGGAATAATACCAGGAGCAACTCATCATTTGCCCTAAGAGGATTTAGGAATTGGTTTTTGCTTGGCATCAGTATCGCTACACTGGAATATGGTACCAGGAGCGAATCATCATTTGCGCTTGCTTATCAGGAAGCGATGGCTTAGGAGACAGGTTTTAGGTCCCTATCACCTAAGACTTTTCAATTTTGTGAGTCGTAAGGGTCTCACAAAGCATTTTCTCCATACGGGTCGTAAGGATCCCGTAGGTGTATTTTCTCCTTAGGAGTCGTGAGGATCCCTAAATGTATTGCTCCTTCATGAGTCGTAAGGATCTCACGCGGGAATTTTCTCCTCACAAAGTCGAGAGGACTTTGCGAGTGCATTTCATCTCTTTTTCACGAGTTTGCTCCCTTTCGGGTTTTCACAAACTCGTCGGCAGTCCTGCTGTTTTTACTCATGGAGCCTTTTCGGGTTTTCGTCCGTGCCCATTTTGCTTGTGGACATACCTTTTTTTATTTTTTTATTTTTATTTTATTATTTTTTGTGGGACTTTGAATGTGGTCTCACCGGTAGGACTTGGGAGAGATTGGGATTGTTTTACGCCCGTGGATTGTATACGGTTTTGCAGGATGTATGATCCAGACCGTAGGGCCGGAAAAATTTCGGGACTTTGTCGGCCGTTGGGGTATGGGACTTGGGATTTGGGAAGCGATGGCTTATGAGATAGATTTAGATCTCTATCACCTAAGGCTTTTCAATTTTATGGGCCGTGAGGGTCCCATAAAAGCATTTTCTCCCTACGAGCCGTAAGGATCCGGATCCCGCAGGTGTATTTTTTCCTTAGGAGTCGTGGGGACTCCCAAGTGTGTTTTTCCTTTGTGAGTCGTAAGGATCCCACGAAGGTTTGTTCTCTTCATGTATCGTGAGGACACATGAGTGGGTCTTCCCAATGGAGCATAATTCCGAGGGCGGAGACCAGCCGCATAACTGGTGATTACGGTGCGGGATGGGTATGATGAGAATTATTTGAGCCTGCGGATTGTATACGGTAGTCAACTTGGGGACCAACCGTAGGGCCGGGAGAATTTTGAGAAATTGGATTTTAGTTGGCTCTGCATCGTTGCACTGGAATATGGTACCAGGAGCGACTCATCATTCGCCGTTTTTTTACCGCGATTGCTCTATCATTTCAGCTTTTCTTATCGCGAAGGTCGCGATTGCCCCATCATTTTTGCATTTATTCGCGGTTGCCCTATCATTTCGGCTTTATTTTTCATCTTTATTTTACTCGCTGATTTTTATTGCGAGTTGCCCCATCATTTCGGCTTTTATTTTTATTTATTTATTTACACATTTTTTTTTGTTTATTTACACATTTTTTTTTACATTCCCAGTTTAACGACTTAGAGATCGACTGTTCCCAGTTTAATGACGTGGTGGTCGATTGTTCCCAGTTTAACGACATGGTGGTCAGTGGTTTGCTTATCCCAGCTCCTTGAATTTTGATCTTGGCGGGGCTATGTTGATGACCGTAGCTCTGTGGCTTGTCGATACATCTGACGACTGTGAGGCTTTCTCGAGTTTGCATTGGTTCTCCACCCAATCTTTAAAAACATAGCAGTCTTCAATGGTATGACTCAACATTCTGTGATATGGGCAGTATATGGGATTGCCGGTCATGTTCATCTCATGTGGCCTCTTTGGAATAGGCAGTTGAAGACCGTTGTTCAAGGCGTCCATGAATATTTCGCGGACTTTATCCCTCCCGAAGGAGTATACTTTCTTCTTTCTCTCCATTGGAATAGGTGCCCTTACTGATGCTGGACCCTGAGGACGATAAGTCTTTGGTTCGCTTACTGTCCGCTTACCACGTTCAGTGTAACGTATCGGAGGGACTGGAGGCCGATCGCGTCCGTTTTTCACAAAGGTGTTCCGCTCTCGGGCTGGAGGGAGCATCGGTCGGCTGCTTCCGGATATCATTCCCCAGCTCGCGAACCAAAATTTGATTTTGCTGTAATTGCAATCGGGCGACTTGTGTCGTGAGATCCGCCACGATATTTGCTAGCTCGTCGACTTTAGAATGGACCTTGGCCATCTTCTCATCCCTGTCCTGAAGTTGCCTTTGAAGCCATTGGAATAATGCTTGTTCTGCAGTTCCGGTTATGACAACGGGGTCATCCCTACCGCCTGAACTTGATTCAGCATGAACCATGGGTTCCTTTGGCTCAATGGCCTGAGCGAGCTCTTTATCATTTGGATCGGGCCGATGTTGGATGGCAACAACCGCGTCATTGTCATGGTTATAAGGCGTAGGAGGACTTGCTCCTCTGAGCTCCATCATATAGACCATATGGGTTGTGTACCCGTCTATTGCTTTTTCATTGGCAATGTAGCTTGCTTGGCTCTTAGCTTGTTGCCTTGGTCCGCTCTTTTTAGAGAAAGGCAGATGTCTGAGAGAATCAGGTCCTTGAAGGACTTCGGTCTTCGTTTGTATAAAATTGGCGGTCGCAGCTTGATTGTTTGTTAACACGCCAGGGGACAATGATATTTCTCCCGCCTTGTTTTGTTTCTCGACCCAATCCTTGATGATGCAACAGTCTTCAATAGTGTGTCCTATCACTCGGTGGTATGGGCAAAAGTTGGGATGATCAGTCCTGTTCGCTTCACTTTAGCCTTTTTGGTTCTGGTAGCCGCAGGCCATTCTTCATAACATCTTTAAAAATTTTGTGGACCTTGTCCCTTCGGAATGAGTAGACCTTATTTCTTCTTTCCTCCAAAGTTGGCTCTCGAGATTTGTTAGTTTTTCCTCCGCCCGCTCTCTGCTTATTTAGAGAATCGGTGCTGTTAGAACTTCCGCCTTTTCGGTTGTCGTCCCTCTAAGGTTTCGGTCTGTTTGTGAACCGAAGATCCTGAGTGGACTCGGGCTTTGAGCGTTCCAACGTTTGGACCTTTTTGGTCAGCTCTTGGAATGTTTTAAGGCCTGCGGTGCACAGGAAAGGTTTCATCCAGTCCTTCAGATTTTCTATAAGAAGACTGACGGATTGGTCTTGCTCTAACGACGGTTCACATTTGACAGAAAGATTGCGCCATCAGACTATAAAATTCATGTTGCTTTCGTTGTTCTTTGGCTCTGTCCTTACGAGGTCGGCAATGGTGATTTTATTGCTGACACTCATGAACCTTTGCTTGAACATGGATTCTATTTGAGCGAACGTCGTGATCGAGTCATCTGGTATGCTTGCATACCAATCGAAAGCAACATTCGTCAAGCTATTAACAAACTGACGGAGAAGGAGCGCATCATTGCCCCCAGTATTTGCGCATGATGCTTTAAATTGGGCAATGTGCCGGTTCGCATTTCCCGTCCCATCGAACCTTTCAAATTTGGGGACGACATAGCCAGTGGGAAACTCCGCAAGATCGTACCGAGCAGGATATGGTCTCCCGTTACTGCTGGCATCTTTTTGCTCTCCGGCTTCGGCTACCAATGTTTTGACTTTGTTGGCAATCAAATCCATGATTTGATCTTGAGTTAGCGGGTTGCTGTCATCGGCCGCCAAGACATTTCCTGAGATAGAATGCGGCCGACTTTCATGCAGCTCGCCCACCTTTGGATTCGAGGGAATAGGCGTCGGCTGCCTCGGGACACCGTTTTTCGGCTCATGAGCAGAGCCCTGCGCTTGATTGGGCGGCTGAGAGGCAAGTTGGGCCGTGAGCCGTAAGACGACGTTTGTCAAGTCGTCAATTTTTGAGTAGAGCTTGGCCATCTCTTTGTCTTTGTTTCGGAGCTGCTTTCGGTGCTCCTGGAGAAGTTGCTGCTCTGCGGTCTTAGGATGGAAAGTTGGTCCATCTTCGCTTTCCGAGCCTGACTCCTCATGAACTGAGGGCTCTCCCTGCTTATCAGCTTCACTGGAAGGGTCTTCATTACCTTCCAGAGGAGGCTGGTCTTGGAATGTGGCATCCATATTCATACCAGATTGAATTTGAGATGTAGTGGCCCCTTCCTTGCTTTTGCTGCGCGTGCCCACCATGTAGACAGTGTGGACCACATATCTAGCTGTCTCTTTATCATTGGCGGGGAGCTTAGAGAAGGCACCCGATCGAGTAGTTGTCGAGGGTATCGTTGGAGCTTTGCTCGAAATGCCCCGTTGCTTCATTGACGCTAATGGCCTTGCCCCCTGTTGGAGCGACGGAGAGAGGTTCGGAAACGGATTTGCTTTTGGGTTGGGGCGCCCTCGAGACCACCACATTTGGCCTCTTGCCTTTCGAGACCGGTTTGTCGGTTACCGGAGCTTGAGGTGCAGGAATGACGTTAGTTGACACGAACAGAATAGAGCCGAACTGTAGCAGCGGTTCCTCCCACTGTCACCCGAGACTGGCCGGAAGGACCGTCCTGGAGTCTATCTTCATCGTGTAGGAGACGGGAGCTGAGTTCATCTTCGGAGACATTGTTGAAAAGTGATTGCTTGAAAATCTGCATGAAAGAGCATTATTTTAGTATAAATATAGATATGTATATTGATTGAGTTCGCATGAACGTTTAATCCGAAATATGGGTGGAGAGATAGGTCCCACCGGGCGTGCCAGAATCTGTAGGGTGTTTTTCGTCACCCAATTGAGATGGGAATACGCACGCGCTTGTCAGGCGTACTACAGATTCCCCCTGCCTAGAGTAGGCGGGGGTTTATTGATTGTGGGGATCCGAATCTCCGGCAGCCGCGGACTAAGCTGCCGTTAATTACCCCTCGCCTTTGGGGCGAGGGAACCACCGATTAATAGGTTAAACTGGTCATGCGAACTCAATGTGCAGTGTTGTGTTTTGGATATATCGGGGGCCCCGCAGAGTTTTTTACGGGGGTCCCGCTACCCTAGCAACCCCCTTGCGGAGTGCGGGCAGCGCCCTGGCCCAAATTTCTTTTGAGAGGGGTAGTGTTGTAGAGTGTGTGTGTGTATATATAAGGGAAAAGGGCATCTAAAGGATGCGTGGGAGAAAGCGCTCGGGCGCTAGCGCCTTTGGGTGCTAGCGCTTTGAGCACTGGGACGCTAGCGCTTTGGGCGCTAGCGCCATACGTGTCAGGCACATGGGCGCTCGGGCGCTAACGCTTTGGGCGCTAGCGCAAGACCGCAAGAACGCTAGCGCTTTGAGCGCTAGCGCCCCACGTGTCGGACACTAGCGCTCAGGCGCTAGCGCTTTGGGCATTAGCGCCCTACGTGTCGGACACGTGGGCGCTCAGGCGCTAGCGCTAGCGCCCCACGTGTCGGGCACGTGGGCGCTCGGACGCTAGCGCTCTGAGCGCAAGGGCGCTAGGGAGGCAAAAGGGACTTGGTCCCTGCAATGGGAGTTGTACTCCCAGAAAGGAACACTTATTATTTTGTGTGTGTATATATATATATATATATCTATATATATCTATATGAGGAGTTAAACTCCTAGGATATTTTGAAGTTGATGAAGGGGCTTCTCCCCTTGAGCCCTAGTTCTTCCCTAAAGTGGGGTTTCTGGAGATGGGTCTCTTTCTTCTTCCTTTGTTGGCCGGATCTTGAAGATCAAGAAGTATGAGATTTTAAAAATCTCTCCTTTCTGAGATCTGATGTCAGATCTGAGTTCCCCTTTGTGGGTTTTGGGGTGAAAAACTATTTAGTTTTATAAAAAGGAAGAGTAAAACTCTTGATTTAATTCAAGAGAAAGAAGAAGGTTTTAGAACCTTGAGAAAGGAGAAGATCACAGATCTTGATTCTTTTTTGGAGAGAGAAAAAGTTGTTGGGATATTTTCATTGTCTTTGCCTTTATAGGCTATATACACTTTACATATAGCCCCTTGGGCTTTACAAAAATGGCATTTTGCCTATCCCGTGGCTCATGTGCTATTTCTTTTTGCACATAAGCCATGGTCTTTACAAAAATTTGGCTCTATGCCCATTCATGCATAAAAAATTACATAAAAAATTATTTATTACATGATTTCATTTTGGGCATGGAGGAGGGCCGGCCGCTTCATGTTCGGACTCGACCTGGGCATGGGCCCACTTGATCCGGGCTTGGGCCCACTTGGCTTGGGGTTGACTTTGACTTTGACTTAGTCAACCGGGGTGAAATTTTCGACCCCAACAATCATGCGGATTCCTAATTTCTCCAAGTCCAATATAACATCAAATAAAGGTGAACATGTAGCTATAGCCAGATATATGTGTAAACATGTAGGTATATAGCAAGGTATATATATTTACCTATCAGTAATGATGTGATACCCTCCAGGTATAAGTGTAAGTATGTATGCAAGATGTACATGTAGCTATGTCTCATATATGTATATACCTATCACTAATGGTACAATTGTTGGCTATAGTGCCCTCAAGGCAACTATCATGGTCGCGGACTTGTGATTATGATAATTGAGTGAGGACCTATACCGATAAAGTAGTCTTACTCAAGATGATAGTATACTATCTAGTTTGTCTTTATCATCATATACATGTTGATAGAGCCCATAGGATTCTTGCTTGACTGCCAGCATTATGATGGCGATCATATATGTGGGAGCTGGGGTCTATAAGCACATCCTTAAATGTCCCTAGTCGTAGGAGTATCGAGACCGGGCATCGATACTCCAGTGTAGACTAGTGTATACTGATCGAGACCCCGACGAGGGGCGGTGGCCAGGTCTCACAATCCATTGGTGTTAGTTTGTTCACCTAAGATAGTATACAGGTGCTCATTGGGTTATGAGTACACTGGACGGACTCGCCGGGAACCTGGTAGTTGGTATTATATCTATTGTCAGATAGCAGTTCCCAAGTGACATGTGTACAGGTTAGTCTGTCGACCTGAGATCGTCATTTGTCTCGTGTGAGTTCCCACTGTGCTTTGATTACTGCCCTACCACGGCTCAAAAGAGTCGTGCAAACAGGTTTTAGTTGGGTACAGTCCCGAGCCATATAGAGACAGTGATCGGATCGTTGGGGATTCGTTTCTCCCGGTATTGGGGGTTGATGTCGCGTTGTGTACGGATGACCATCACCATAAATCCGTGGCCACGGTGGACGAGAATTATCGATCCAGGATCGATAGTTTCTCAGGTGGTGATGGGTTTTATACCGACACTAAATGTCGCGTTGTTAGGGGTCTGACTTTATCCACCCCCTTAGACTCGATATGCGATACTCTTAGACGAACAGACCGGACTGTGCGGATGTTGTCACTGACAGGCTCAGTAGGGGTTCAGGATGAGTTTGCTCGTCGGTCTCCCTTTCGCTCAATACCTGCGTAGCCGTTACGTACAGCTAGTGCCGCTGACGTGCTTGTGGTTAAACCCATTGCCAGCGTATTGACGAGTCTTTAGAGTCCCACACAGAGGGTTTTCACGGTTTAGGCAATATGGTGTACATGTCGTATGTTGGTACATACGGGTGTCCGATTAAATATGTGCACTTGCTGCGCAGACTATAATCGGACGGTTGATAATACTAGCGGCTTAGGATTAAGCCGGATTATTAAATCGGGTTTTGATTTAATAATTGATATATGTATTTGTATATAAGTATTCTAGTATTATTGTTCACTATTCGTTTTCTCTCTTGGCTATTCGTATTTTTGTACGAATACGCGTATATGTATTTCGGTACATGTACCGGAAAGTATTCCGTATTTTATACGGAATAGCTTCTAGAAGTTTTGCCACCTCATTATTTGATTTTTCATTTATGAAAATTCATTTTGTTTAATGATGAGGTGGAGGGTGACAAGGCAAAGGCATGGGCATGAGTCAAGCATAGTGCATGGTATGGTTGTGTATATTTGATTTGATTTGATTAAAAGAAAATGTTTTTTTTTGTGTGAAAGTGAGAGAAGGGGGGCCGGCCACATATTAGGAGTGGGGCTCATTTTCATTTGCTTGATTACACACTTGATTAAACTCTCCTCTCATTCACTCAAAAGTTCACAAAAGCCTTCACCATTTTTGGTTCATGCCAAGTCTTCATCACCTCCATTCTTCTTCTTTGGTTGCTCCCATGAGCACATGGTAGAGAGAAAATTGTAGTGACATATTCATACACCCCCACTCTCCATCGCTAGCGACGTTAGAGCGTCGGTTATCTCGTTCGACGAGATTGGAGCTTGCGCCGTTTTCCTACGGTGGATCATCAGAGATGGAGGAAGACCGGCAACCAAACATCATCAAAGGACCGCTAGGAGCTTGGAATGAAGACCGAAGGACACGGATCAACTCGGTATAACGATTCTAACTCTTAGTTAGTTTGTTAGATTAGGGTTTAAGGTCAATCCGTAAATCGGGTAACGGTAGCGCCAGTTTTAGAAATTTTTATTCCGCATTTTGGTCGCGTTTTGATGGACGGGACGCTGCCGGAACCCTTCATGGTATCAGAACCACCCTTTAAACCCCTTACTAGCTTGTTTAGACGTGCTTAAAAGATCGATCGACGGATTTTACCGAAATCACGATTTCATTTTTCAGTTTGCTGTCGTTTTTCAAAAGTGGTCAAAAAATTATTTCAGGCATCTTAAAAATCCGTGCAGGCAATTTTAAGGGTACAGAGAAAATTTCAGCTCCTGAAGCTTCCAAAGCGCCGCGGAACCGCCGCATTAACCCCCCATTGGCGGCGGTTCCGCGGCCACTTAGTGGCGACGGGCCTTCAAATTTTCACTGTAGCTCATATACTTGGAATTGTGATTTTTGTGATATTCTGTTTTGGCACAGGTTTCGTTGTTTTGCTATTGGGGCCAATTTGGAACTTAGTCGATCGATATTTTAAGTGCGCGTTTAACAGTACACACATTTCTATCTGCGACCGTGAATGTCATTTGATCGGTAAACCCGTCTAACTGCTATATGTTCTTTTAGACGAGTTTGCGAACGTGACATTCACGTTGATGTTCTGTGTTGTGCTGTGCTGTTGGTTGGATTGTCGTGGTGCATAGCCAGTGGTGCAATGTTAGTACAGTTTTATTTCATTTGTACATTTGATATTGCGGGGCGAGCGTCCGACATGTGGACTGCCGTCACTGCCAGTTTGTATATTATTCTTTTGGGGCACGACCAGGCTGAGGTCGATGTCATCTTTGTATATTATTTTATTTTCTGTACTAGGATTACCCCGCGGTGGGGCGCACGAATAGCCGGATTCTAGAGGGCAACTGGTCCGCATCTCATGACGTTGGGACGGAGGCGACCTTACTCTAGAATTGGCGGGCTGTTCGCCGCACTCGTAGGGGGTATATGTTGACCCAGGAGGGGTGCCCAAGTTACCGGATTCCGTGAAGTGCTGGGTGGTCCATTCACATTGCTGAAGGAGGCTGCCTCACTTCTGGTTTTGGCGGGTAACTTGCCGCGCTCGTAGGGGTCTAGGTTTCATTGTACAGGCTATCCACACGACAGGGAACGTCGGGTCTCACTTGCAGCTCAAGTGAAACTCGGGGCTCCAGATTATCCACCATTCTGTATTGCTTCTGTGATGTTGCTTTTTATCATTCCTGAGACGAATGTTATATATATATATTTATATATACTAGTAGATGTTGTATATGTTTTGCACCCGCGCTAGCCCAGTACCCGCTCTGTCGTTAGTTAAGTAACCTAACGGGTGATGACGGGACCCAGTGGCGAATGCGGATGGCATATACGTACATTTTATTTCGTTCTTTTCTGGTGTGATTATTTGATGGGACTGCATTGATTCTTATCAATGCAAGGATAAAACAAACCTATATATGATGTTGTTGGAACCAAGTTTTTAAAAACTGACATTACAGACGTACACTTTTGCTTTGCATCGTGGTATTCATTTTGGAATATCCTGCACCTCATTCGACGAGGTAAGGGCCGAGATCCCTTCATCGGGAGTGACCCCTTAGGTAAAATTTTGCGTCAACGTAATAAGTTTACTATAGTCGATTATTTTTTGCTTTGCATCGTGGTATTCAGTTTGGGATATCCTGCACACCATTCGACGGGGAAAGAGCCGAGATCCCTTCACCGAGAATACCTCTTTAGCAAAAGTTTTCGCCACTATATATTTATAAAACCACTTAGATTCCTTCAACGATATCAAGTTCATTACGTTAAAGGTTTTTCGCCAAAAACCTTTAACGTAGCCCTCCGTCGTTTCTTTCAGGTGGTATCTAGTATTCGTGCTGCGTTTGTTAGCTTTTGTCAAGACGTAGTGTGCGGTAGCTAGATATTGCTTGTCTGTTGCATTGAGTTGCGATTATCTAGGATAGTCGTATAATCTTGTTGGCCTTTGTCAAGGGTTTGTACGGGTGGGTCTAGAGTAATCCAGGATAATGACGGGTTGAACTTGACTTGTGGTTTATGATTTGTTTGCCTTTGTCAAGGTTATAAACCACTTGGGGTAAAAATCACATCGGGAGTTTCAAACATACAGGAAACTTGCCAGGTTTGCGCATACCTTCTGCAGTGTGGTGACTTGAGTGGCTTCCATCAAGTTATCATGCGATGATAGTTGGATCCCGATTCCCACTGATGAGTAGGATTACTCCTCGGGTGATTCCGACTAATTCTCCTTTTGGGTTTGGAGGAGAATTCGAGGAAACAGTGGGAGCCATCCAGATTAGATAAAATGATTAACCATTCTAATCTAGGTTTGACTGCACGCTGAGTGTTTCTTTTCTCTTCTTTCTGGCTGTGACTATGACCGGACCTTTGACTAAAACTCATGAAACCAAGTTTACCGAACCTTCTTAAAACACTTTGGCTTATGGAATGTCACGGTGTCGCATATATCATTGCCACTTCTATATCACCTTTGCATTTCTTCAGAACACCCCGTATCACTACGAACGTCCACTTCCATTGGCTAAATCCATCGTATAGTTATATACGAACTCGAAAAATCTGATTCGAGGATGAATTCTGGTTCTGGAGAGATTGAATAGGATTTTTCGGTTTGTCTTTTCTCTTTACCTTCTCTCAGGTTGTGAGGGCTCCTAGGATTAGGAGAGAGTACACCTATTGAGCTTATTGGATAGTCTTCCTCCAGACCATAGGCAGGTGCCGAACGGTAGGGAAGGAAGAAAACCAACAAGTTTAACTGTGGTGTACAGAAGGTAATAAGTAAAGACATATAAAGGGATTAGAATAATGGCAAAGTAAATTGCGATCACCATCATTCACGACAATTACCGTGTATACCCCTGCCACTCTTACATCCACTTTGCTTTTCTCTAGAACACTTCGTATCACTACGGATATCCACTTCTATTGGATAAATCCATCGTATTGTTACATACGAACTCGAAGGAACTTTTTCGAGGATGGATTCTGGTTCAGGAGAAATTGAATAGGATTATTCAGATGTCTTTTCTCTTTACCTTCTCTCAAGTTGCGAGGGATCCTAAGATTAGGAGAGTACACCTATTGCGCTTATTGGATAGTCTTCTTCCAAACCTTAGGCTGGTGCCGAAAGGTAGGGAATGAAGAAAACCAATTAGCGTAAAGGAGGTGTACAGAAGGTAATAAGTAAAGACATAATAAATGGATTGCAGTGAGGGCAAGTAAGTATATGGTTACTGTCATGATTCAGGATAATGGAAGAGGCGTTACTAGGTATACCAGTTAACCCTTTTGGAACATTTTCATGTTTCAGTTTCACTGTGCAATGTTAATTGAAAACTGTTTTTCCAATTGGAATCTAACTCTAGGGTATGTATTTACCAGATCAGTTTCTCACATCTGTATGTTATTACGGATGGTGAGTGGGAGTAAGATATTGGGAATTGGGTGATTAGATTCTCATTATATCGGAATTCGTTGTAATTGGTGATATTTGAGGAAATCATCTGGTTTTTGCCGGATGGAAAATATTTGGTTTTGAATATCCGTTGTTATGCATCGATTTCAAACTGATATATCTGTACATTTATTTTATAAAGTGAGGTATAACTTTTTGATATTGTGTCTATGACATTTACCTATTATATCAGTTGGTGATTAGGTAAGGTGCATTCAACAGCGGTGTAATTCTTCTTAACCATACTACAGTTTTTCAACCTACGACGCACAGGGTTTGAGTTATTGAACTCAAGGGACTTATACAAATTATTGTATGTTGTCCAGTGTCCATTAGGACAAAAGGGTTGGTACTCGTACTATATTCTGTTTATTTATGGCGTCTCCAGTTCTGGACATGTATTTCGTTAAAATGCAAGGTCCAGATATTTAGAAGTTATAGGTATAAGAATAAAGTAAATGACCATTTGTTGTAAGTATCAGGATTCTTCGAGGAAGTCGAAGATGTAGATACTTGTGTTTGGTATTCAGTTAATAGTAATGGTTTTGAGAACTTGCTTCTTTTTCAAGTTACTCATATATGGATGCACTTCTAGATGAGTAATGTTGATTGTCCTCTTTCCATTTGGTTGATATGCGCTGGAGACAGATGCATGATTTTGAATCTGATTCAAATTAGATTAGTGCTTTTGTTTCTATATTAGATTTATATATAGAATCAATTTATATCTTAACGATGTTAAGGTATAGGGAGTTGTCCGGCTGATGCTTAAAACCAGAATCCGGATAAACTCAAGGCACATTTCAGTAATGGCTGTTTGTAGGTTATCTCGGGCTTTGACGAGGGTTAACTTTCTACCATCAGGAAGATCAATATTTATATTGTTCTTCACTCGCCACATTTTTAGTAAAATGGATTTTTCAGAAAATAGTAGTGGGAGTATGGTAGAACTGGAAGTGATTCCAGAACCACAAACGATTACTGAAGATTTAATAGAACCTGAAGATTCAATTGTTTTCGACGTTCCATTAGCCACTCCACAGATTTGGTGGGTAACCTCAGGCACCCGAGAGGTACTTCGGTCGTCTCAGTAACGGTGACATGGAGGTTCTTGTTTACTCAGACTTGTCATTGCTGCTGTTCTAGACTATAAGACCCGGCAGGAGGATGAGTATACCGTCATTCTAAACTAGCTTTAGAGGTGCACGTGTGTATGACTCTGCCAGAGGGTGGTTGTAGTCAGTGGGAGCAGCGGAAGCATAGTGGGCAAGTAGCTTATGTCTATTTATAGACTAAAGCATGTATAACAGAAATAGATCATCTAATTTTGATGTGATGGTCATAGGCTTTGACCTCATCAGAATATGAGATGAATCTGGTAAGAAGGTAGTAGAGAGTGATGTCCAGGTATTGGGATGACATGCACTTGATAGGGAGAGATATTCCTATACTACGATCGGTTGTACTATGGTTGTCACAAAGTTGTTTCTCCACACAGGATATGGATGTAATATCAGGGTTTCTGGTTATTAGATCTATGGTTTTAGATCTAGATTTGGGAAGTATCCTAATCTGGGTATTTTGACATTAAATGGACGACTCCTGGCATGGTGGTCTACCTGCAGGTGATGGAGTCAACCTCTCTAAAGGTGTCTTACAGACTAAAGGGGAGAGGGACCTGCATGATTAGCATATCACTTGCTTAGGCAATTGAGTTAATCATGAAATGTCAAGTACCACACCAGATATTGTTTTTTGCACTAGCTGCAATAAACATATATTAATCCAATTCTGGAGAAACATTGGGAAGCAGTTTATGAACATAAGTAAATGTTCTTGGGATATGGTAACGGCAGCCTCCTTCAGGAGACGGTTATCATTTCAGGCTTCCAAGGTGACCTGGATGACAGAGTGACTGTCAGAGTTATAGTTTTTCCCTCTTTTGAGGGACAGTATGTTGGACAGGTGGTCCAAGCGGATACTGAGGAAAGGCAAGGTGTAGGATACTGATTAAATTCAGTGGACGATGCAGTCTAAGTAGTTTGCTGGATTTCGAGTTCATTTGTGAACTGGGTCCCATCAGATATCCAGACAAATTCTAAGACAAGTATTGCTTATTTTGAAAGATAGTTTTCTCCGCGAAGTTGAGATTAAGAGAGATACAGAAAGAAACATTGGAGCGGATCCACTCACTCAGGCTATTTCTCGAACGCAATCATTTTCGCAAACATGCTTTGCGAAACTGATTAGTAGAGAAGTTGGGTGTTCGGTATCACACGGGCTGTGAGTATGCGACATCGCAATAATTGGCCTTAAGTGCAAGCGGGAGATTGTTGGCTATAGTGCCCTCAAGGCAACTATCATGGTCGCGGACTTGTGATTATGATGATTGAGTGAGGACCTATACCGATAAAGCAGTCTTACTCAAGATGATAGTATGCTATCTGATTTGTCTTTATCATTATATACATGTTGATAGAGCCTATATGATTCTTGCTTGACTGCCAGCATTATGATGGCGATCATATATGTGGGAGCTGGGGTCTATAAGCACATCCTTAAATGTCCCTGGTCATAGGAGTATCGAGACTGGGCATCGATACTCCAGTGTAGACTAGTGTATACTGATCGAGACCCCGACGAGGGGCGGTGGCCAGGTCTCACAAGCCATTAGTGTTAGTTTGTTCACCTAAGATAGTATACAGGTGCTCATTGGGTTAAGAGTACACTGGACGGACTCGCCGGGAACCTGCATTATACCTATTGTCAGATAGCAGTTCCCAGGTGACATGTGTACAGGTTAGTCTGTTGACCTGAGATCGTCATTTGTCTCATATGAGTTTCCACTGTGCTTTGATTACTGTCCTACCACGGCTCAAAGGAGTCGTGCAAACAGGTTTTAGTTGGGTACAGTCCCGAGCCACATGGAGGCAGTGATCGGATCGTTGGGGATTCGTCTCTCCCGGTATTGGGGGTTGATGTCGCGTTGTGTACGGATGTCCATCACCATAAATCCGTGGCCACGGTGGACGAGAATTATCGATCCAGGATCGATAGTTTCTCAGGTGGTGATGGGTTTCATACCGACACTAAATGTCGCGTTGTTAGGGGTTTGACTTTATCCACCCCCTTAGACTCGATATGCGATACTCTTAAGATGAACTGACCGGACTGTGCGGATATTGTCACTGACAGGCTCAGTAGGGGTTCAGGATGAGTTTGCTCGTGGGCCTCCCTTTCGCTCAATACATGCGTAGCCGTTATGTACAGCCAGTGCCGCTGACGTGCTTGTGGTTAAACCCACTGCCAGCGTATTGACGAGTCTTTAGAGTCCCACACAGAGGGTTTTCACGGTTCAGGCAATATGGTGTATATGTCGTATGTTGGTACATACGGGTGTCCGATTTAATATGTGCACTTGCTGCGCAGACTATAATCGGACGGTTGATAATAGTAGCGGCTTAGGATTAAGCTGGATTATTAAATCGGGTTTTGATTTAATAATTGATATATGTATTTGTATATACGTATTCTAGTATTATTGTTCACTATTCGTTTTCTCTCTTGGCTATTCGTATTTTTGTACGAATACGCGTATATGTATTTCGGTACATGTACCGGGAAGTATTCCGTATTTTATACGGAATAGCTTCTAGAAGTTTTGCCACCTCATTATTTGATTTTTCATTTATGAAAATTCATTTTGTTTAATGATGAGGTGGAGGGTGACAAGGCAAAGGCATGGGCATGAGTCAAGCATATTGCATGGTATGGTTGTGTATATTTTATTTGATTTGATTAAAAGAAAATGTTTTTTTTGTGTGAAAGAGAGAGAAGGGGGGCCGGCCACATATTAGGAGTGGGGCTCATTTTCATTTGCTTGATTACACACTTGATTAAACTCTCCTCTCTCATTCACTCAAAAGTTCACAAAAGCCTTCACCATTTTTGGTTCATGCCAAGTCTTCATCACCTCCATTCTTCTTCTTTGGTTGCTCCCATGAGCACATGGTAGAGAGAAAATTGTAGTGACATATTCATACACCCCCACTCTCCATCGCTAGCGACGTTAGAGCGTCGGTTATCTCGTTCGACGAGATTGGAGCTTGCGCCGTTTCTCTCGGGTGGATCATCGGAGATGGAGGAAGACCGGCAACCAAACATCATCAAAGGACCGCTAGGAGTTTGGAATGAAGACCGAAGGACACGGATCAACTCGGTATAATGATTCTAACTCTTAGTTAGTTTGCTAGATTAGAGTTTAAGGTCGATCCGTAAATCGGGAAACGGTAGCGCCAGTTTTAGAAATTTTTATTCCGCATTTTGGCCGCGTTTTGACGGCCGGGGCGCTGCCGGAACTCTTCAACAATACCATATAAGTATATGAGTAACTAGCATGTAAGCATGTTAAGGCATATGTATAAGCATGTAGGTATACAGATATGCTATATGTCATATGCACGAAGGAAAATAAGGATCATGTCTCAATATCCCTAAACAATACAATATTATATATGTATAAGTGTTGTGCGTGTCATGCCAATTATTGACGGTGTGGCATACAATCAGTGCTCGTGCAACATGACCGTCAATAATAGTGCAGTGTCCTAAGGGTACTAGTCCAAGCACAACAAGTAAATAAGCAATAAGGTGTATGCGCAAACTCTATATATGCATTAGGATATCATAACATCTCTAGCCAAGACGCATAACGCCATGCGGGCGATTCCCCTGTAGATGTTAAATCTACTCACCATCGTTTCTGGCTAAGTAAAGCCTACCACCTGTTTCTCCTTCTTCGCAGCGTCCGATATCCTCGTCTGCGAACCTGAAACAATAAAACGATATAACAAGTATATATTAGCAATAGACCAAAAACACATACAAACTACGTTTGACCGACGCATTAACACAAAACATACTCTCAAGTGTTCGTATTGTGGCTAACGTGCGTAGCGACACTACGAAACCAACCCAAGAGCAAAACCACATAAAGCGCACGATCTGTGTCGTATAATGTATCGCGCGTAATCGTAACACAAGAAATTACCTATGTGATCCCAGATTTTGCATACAGAGAAAACCCAAAAATCAAACAGGACCAAACACACCCAAACCAAAGCAGACACCTACCCACAAAAACCCACACCCTAACTCAACCCAAAAACCGGGGTTGCCAGATTTCCTTACCGCGTCGCCGGTCTTGGTCCGAGCAGGGGGTCTCGTTCTTCAGGTGAAGTCCTATGGTCTCAGGTAGAACACAACTATATTGTTTGGTTTTCTAGTAAACTCTCGGGGTCACAGCAGATCACAGATATCACAAATCGACACTAAAAATACGATATTTGCACGAAACTTAATTTTAAACGTTCTAAACTAAAATTACAAGACTACACAACACTAAAACAATATAAAGAACAGATAGAGATCATTATCTACTCCCACAAGCTCAAAGATCCTAGCTTTCCAAGCTCCGAAGCATCCAAGAGGCAAAACTAGCCCAAATATATGATTTTTGTGAGATTTGATGAAGTTTTGTGTAGGTTTAGTGAAGGATTAGCAAGTGTTCAGTTTAGATAAGAGAGAGATGAAGAAAATGAGAAGGGAATAAGTGTGAGAGAACGAGAGAAGGAAAAGATAAAGTGAAAGAGAGAGGTGAGTGTAAGAGGTGAGATCACTTTGCATTAACTCACCATTAATGCATCCACATTACTCACCATGCCACCTCGTCTCACATCCAAAAGAAATATCTCTCTTCTCACACAAAAATCTAGTGGTTTAGATTAAGTGTCATGGTCACTAAACTAGATTACACAAACACACCCTCACATAAACATGCATATGTGTGTGCATGCCATAACAAATAATAATAAATTATTAATTAAATGTTATAAAATGTGAGGAACCCAAATTGGTAAACTTTTTACCAAAAACCCGTATTATCGTCTAAACTAACACTAATCTAAATCTAAGGCGTTACAGTACCGTATAGAAACCAAATTTCTTTTGAATTAGTGTGAAGGACTGGAATGAAAGAAAAGCTGTGTGGGTTTTCACTGAGTGTGAATTATTTGTCTTCTTCTATCTGTGTATCTATAATAGATACTAACTTTAAGCTTTTCAGCTCATGCATAATATACATTTGTAATACTATTCCTAAAAATAATGTTAGACATGATAAGTATTCTGTATATTTCTGAGAGGTAGACGCACGGTCCCCTTCTTTGGTCAATATTTTTCATTAGACATTTTGATGCACTCAAAGTCAACTTAATTCATTGGCTTCACATGATTTTCTCTTCTGTTTATTTGGATATGGATCCAAGTTTGGTCTGTTTCTAGATTGGTTCATATGAGATTTAAATGGATGGTGGGTCAAGCATTTTTCCACTTACAGCCCTTTTTCAGTTCATACAAAATTACAGATCTTATTTTTATGTATTGTTACTGTTGTTGGCATATTGCTATAATTGTTCCGGCTTTAATGTGGTTCCCTGCGTCAACTTGTACCACTATTACTGAAGAATTTGTTTTTTTTTTATTGAATTACTTCAATAAATAATAATGGCCAGACATTAGTAGCATTGAATCTGTATTTGCTGTTTGCTATTCATGTTTTGACATATTTTTACTCACCGCAGCGAGGTCTTTGCAAATTCTCCTTTCTTTATATCAGCAGAGGATGCTGGTGCTGCTGAATCTAGGTATGCTCTACTTTGATTTGTAGCATTAAGATGCAGTTATCCATCTACCTTTGCTTCCATGTCGAAAAGAATTCAAAATCTTCATCTGAGTCTAAAGACTTTTCCTTGTGTTTAGCAGGAAATCTGATGAATATAAAGAGATCATTATTCCTCCTGGAAAAATGCATGAGGTACTACATGATAATGACATCAGGCCAACCTTTTGTACCATCAACCTTTTTTATTTGAGTTCTTTTATTGCTTGATTTTGCCTTGTAAAACTTTGGTATGCGTCTTAGAGCTGTTGGGAAATTACCCAATGAGACTTTCTAAGTTTTGACAGAATAATTTGGGGATGATGGAGTTGTTAATTTATGTTATGTGCTGCAGAGCTCAGCAGGCAAACATTTTCAACTGTTTATTAGTTATTCAGGCATCTAAAAACCAAGGATTACAATCTTAATATCCGTATTGGTAGCTGATGGCCGTTCTTGGGATTGGAATCGGCCATCTCGGATCGTATCGGATTAATCGGATTTTTTAATGTTTGACTAAACAAAAATCTAAAATTTAGTAAATTTTTTAAATAAACAGTAACAATAACTATAAACGATTTGGCACATATTTTTAGTACTTAATGATTTATAGAGCGTTTTTTTCAATATGTTGTAACGATTACTGTTAACATTTTGATAATTTTTTAATATTTAATGATGCCTAATAAACCACTAAACAATTATAAACCCCATAACTCATTAGTAAACAATTTGTAAACCTAGCTTCAAGGGTTAGAAACTTGGTACCAATTTGTAAACCGTCATTTTTGTGATCGGAATGGGCCGTCTCGGATCGGGATTGCGTGAGATTTCAAACCATGCTTAAAACGCCATATTTTTTGTATTGCAGATTCCACATTAGGACAAAGGTTGTACATTTGGACCATGACTGAGAGTACCAAAACCTAACATAACGATGCGTATCGAAAATGATTTTTTTTCCAACAACCTCAGGTGCAATCGTTATTAAGTTTTTTTAGAAGGGAACAGTCCACTATCAAACATCCTTGACAGAAGTTTTACTGCATGAGTGCATTCTTAACCAAAATTTGTTTTAAATATCAGAACATCCTGCTTAAACATACACAATGTATCAAGCTGTCTTAAGATGTTTCAGGTGGAACGGAATGTTAAAAGCATAGGAGGTGATGCTAGAAGTAACAAGGTTAAGGAAATATTCTTGTGCAGTCAATCTTATTATTTTGGATTCTGAATCCTTTCGTTTAAACTTAACGATGAAATATGCAGAGAATGAGATGCAATCCAGCAATCCATATGATGATGTTTTCTGAATTCTTTGGTGCACCAAATTCTGTGCCTCCTTTAACTCTCGTTTATGTTTTACATGGTTATCAGTTGCAAAGTTGAGATAATACCGTTATAATAGAGATAGTGTAGGATTTCTATCTTTTGTCAATATTCTGTCATATTCCGAACATGTGAATTGAAATATAGATTGACGATCCAACGATTCAGATCCATGAGATGGTAAGAATTCTTGTAGATTGAATCGTGTGATGCTGCAGATCCTTATGGAAACTGCAAGGAAGTTATTACTTCTGAATACTTGAACCACTACCACCAACATTACTCTTATCCCAAATTTCTTGGAGTAGAGGATATGAATCTGTTCTCTCCTCAATATTCAGATCATAAGCACTGTTGATCTAAAGTGTAGTCAAGATTGTTGAGGTATATAGCTATGAGAGCCATCCAAGCGAACTACCTAAAAGAAGTCGAGTCTGCTATATGCAGTGGAAGTTGCTACCTGTCATCTCGCTGTCAACGCAGTATTCCTCCTGTTTGAAGTGTGTCTAAATGCTGCTATCGGTTCCCTCTGACCTGCCTTATGCTTCAGCAACCGGCATCCTTGTCGTGTTGAAAGTAAAAAAAATCAAATGACGAGACTTTAAAGATAGTCCCACATTGAAAACAACAAAAGAAACAAGTGTATAAAATATAAAATGGGTCACACCTCAACGAGGCTCGAGTCTTGTTGTTGGAACCCACTTATCATTAAAAGCCCATCACTCCTTCAACTCTACTCTACTTTAAAAATAACTTGAACAGGTCGGAGGGTGACTTAAATGTTGGTATCAGTTAAAGGATTTGTATCACAAGGTGACTTATCTAAAAAAACCGAGGTTACAGGGGTCTGGCTCAATAATACACAATAATACAGATGGTGAAATTCTAAACCAGGGCATGAGACTACGATTCCATGTTTATTTATGTTCTTTAGTTGTTTTTTACAAGGCTAAATGACATATAAATACCCAATGTTTCACCCAAATAGTAGATAAATACCAACGTTTCAAATTATGGCATTTTAATACCTAAAGTTTTTCTATTTGTCACTTTTCTACCTACCAATCCTACAGAAATGTGTAAATTCCCTCAAGATTTTCAATACCAAGGAAAAATCTAAAAAGTCACATGAGAAGCACTAGGAGATCTAGAAGGGAATTTACACATTTCTGGAGAATGAGTAGGTAGCAAAGTGCTAAAAGGAAAAACTTTATGTATTAAAGTGTTGAATTTTGAAACTTAGGTATTTATCCGCGACTTGGATGAAACACTATGTATTTATGTGCCATTTAGCCTTTTTGCAATGGAAAATGTAGATATCCATGGTTGTAAAAAATGTTGTTGGCGGGTATCAAAAGCTTTATTTCAGACATGCTTCTTGGTATCCAATCATTCATCTGTATTCCCTCTTTTATAGTACATTCTTAGAGTAGAATTGCATGCATGCACTAATCTCCGTATCTTTGTGACAAACAGTCACTACTGATCAGGTGACACAAACAAGCAATACATTTAGCTCTTTTTAATTGGATTATTGGATTCTATGTATCTATCTTTCACAGCTTTGACAGACTTATTATTGTTCTGTTTTGCTTGTTATTTTTTCACTCACCCGGTTTAAATTTTCAATTGTATTTACATGCTTTATATGCTAAATTCTCAAAAACATGCTTTATATGCTTTCATCATGTTCTTTTTGTCACTGAATTGTATGGATTCGGGGTCCCTGCTATTATCCCCCACTATTGCGTGCTATCAAATCCAACCAAATCCAACGGTGGATGGGTGGGCAAAACTGTGGGGCCCACAAGTTTGGTGATTTTTTTATCAGGGAATAATAGCTTAGTTCCCAAGCTGAATTGTATGCGTAACTTTGTACTTATTACTATAACTTTTGATTTCTTGATTTGTTAATTTAATATGTTTTTAGGTCAACTTGACTGTTGATTCTGTGAACTCGTACATCGCTTGGGACTTCTCATTGATACAAGGGACTATTAGCCAGGTATGTAAATATTTCGGCTGGATCACTATTTTTTATTTATTTAATTACCTTGATTCATATACAAAACTCTGATAGCCTATACAATTTGTATATTTTTAGTCAAAAAACTATTTTTGATACAAGGGACTAGTAGAGATTGTAACTATTTTGTTACAATATTTTTTATTTTCAAATTTTTTAGAAAAGAGTTGCGGTGGTTCTTTAAACTATCCTATGTCTAAGGCTATGCAATATTTTTTCATTGAAATGTCTTGATGATGTGGGCCATCTACAACAACAACTAAGCCTTTTATCCCAAGCGTATGGGGTAGGCTACATGAACCAACATGAGAATCGCGCCGGGTCGATCGCATGAATCCTCCGCTTCCACTCACTCCTATCGAACAATATACTTTCATCAAGGCCTTTTGCATCCATATCTTTTCGTATCACCTCCATTTACGTTTTTTTCAGTCTCTTTCGCTTTTTTGACCTGGCCTAAATCGATAATATCCATTCGTTGAACCGATACCTCAGTAGGTCTGCGTCGCACATGACCAAACCATCATAGGCGGTTTTCCCATATCTTTTCCAAAATTGGGGGCTACACTAATGTTTGCATGAATATCCTTATTTCGCACCTTATCTTTTCCAGTTTTACCATTAGGCCTGGCAAATGACGCGACGCCTCACCGACTCACCTCGCCTCGGCGAGCGGGTTTGGGAAAATTCAATGTTGCCTCGTCTGACCCACGAGTTAGCTCTCCTCGTCTCGCCAACTCGCTAGTTAACTCGTTTAAGTAGCCGTTGGCGAGTTCCACGGTTATAAACGAGTCGCCTCATCTCATCTCGATTTCATGCGCCAACGGTCGAATTCGTCTTGCTTCGCTTCGTCTCGTCTCGAGATCCGCAATCAACAACTATAAATGGTCGGATTTCCACGAATTCGCTTCGTCTAATAACGGTTATAAATCTTGAAAAGCCTATAAATACAACCCCACTCACACCAAAACTAATCCATCTCTCAAATTTGAAAATTTTAGTTTATGTTTCATTTATTTTAGTTTATTTATTTGTTCTTTTAAAATTTTTTAGTCAATTTTTAAAAAAAAAATAAAATTAGACGAGTAACTCTCCTGATTTTCCTGCCTCGATTCATGAATCGTCTAGGCGAGTCGGCGAAGCGAGTGGGTTTGGGTTTTAGGCTTTGACAATTCGTCTTGCCTTGCTTGCCCGGCGAGGCGAATCTAACTCGCTTCGCTTAGCCTGACAAGTGAGTCGCGAGGCGAGCCGACCGTGCTTGCCTCATTTGCCAGGCCAGGTTACCATACATCCAACGAAGTATGCGCATCTCCATTATATGTATTTTCCGTGCATGATGTTTCTTCGGAGCTCAACATTCTGTATCCTATAATAAGGCAGGCTGAACAACGCTTCGATAAAACTTTCCTTTTAACCTTAATGGAAAGTTACGATCGCATAAATTCCTCGTTGCGCTCTTCCATTTCAACCAACCAACCTGAATCCTCTGGTTAATATCACTATCGATTTCCCCATCATTTTAGATGATGAAACCTAGATATCCAAATTGATCGCTCGGTGATCTCTTGCCTATCCAGTGTTATACCACTGTGATCTCAACTTCTCTGTTTACTTAATTTGCATTGCATATATGCTGTCTTGGACCTACTTAATTTAAACCTTCGAGATTTCAATGTTTGCCTCCATAACTCCAATTTGACATTAACCCTTGTTTTCGTCTCATTAACCAGAATAATATCATCAGCGAATAACATATACCAAGGCATCTCATCCTGGATAGTTCTAGTAAGCTCATCCATCATTATGGCAAATAAGAATGGACTTAACGCAGATCCTTGAGCAAATCAATTGCGATTGAAAAATCACTCGTTAGGCCGCTGCAAGTTCTTACATTTGTCACTACTCCAGCATATGTCCTTGATTATGTCAATGTACATGATTGGGACTCCCTCATCATTGTCCGCCATCAAGGTGTTAGTTATATGTATGCCCTAGATGCCATTACTATACATAGGATGTATATTGTAGTGGATGCTTAGACATATATAGGGAGGACTTTTTTGCTCGACATTATAGTATGCTATCTGGTTGATCTTTACCTTAACGTGTACACTGATTGTCTCTCTGTTACATGTTGGTAAAGCCCTTAGGATGTGTACTTGACTACCTGGACTATGATGCTGATCATACTAGTGGGGACATGGTAGTCCATAAGTACACCCTTCAAGGTCCCTAGTCGTGGGTGTATCGAGACGGGGCATCGATATACCAGAGTAGACTAGCGTATACCTTCTCGACCCATACAGATGGGCGATGGATGATCCCATATCCATTGGTGTTTGACATCGGAGATGATATGCGGGTGCTCAGTGGAGACTGGGTACACTGGACGGACTCGCCGAGAACTCCCAGATGGTATTATACCTTACGTCAGATGGCAGTTCTCTGGTGACACTGGTACAGGTTAGTCTGTAGACCCGAGATTGTCATAGAGTCTTGTGTGATTCCCACTGTGCTTTGATTTCCATCTTACCACGTCCAAGAGGGCGTGCAAAACGGTGGTTTTTGGGTACAGTCCCGAATCACATGGAGGCAATGAGCGATAAGAGGGGATTCGTCTCTCCCGGTATAGGGAGTTGATGTTGCGCTGTGTTCGATTGGTTATAACCGGAAATCCCTGGCCAGGGTTGTTGAGATTTACTGGTAAGTGTTACCAGTAGTTTCTCGAACTATTATAGACCTCATATCGACACGACTTATCGAGCTATTGGGGTCTGACGTTTACCACCCCTAGGCGAGATATGCGACATATCAGACGACGAGACCGGACTGTACGGTAAGTGTTACTGGTTGGATTCACAGGAGTATGAGCGGGCTTGCTCGTCGATCTTCTGATCGCTCAATACCCGGGTGGCCGTTACGTTTAGCAGACCGCTTGCGGCTTGTGAGTGTTTGATATGATCATCACCTGCTGCCGGCGTATTGACGAGTCTTTAGAGTCCTACACAGAGGTTTCCTGGCTCAAGCGAAACGAAATAGGAGCGCATATGAGATATGTGCGGGACCGAGAATAATGCGTGTATGTGATACCGTATTCTATTCTCGCGATGAATGTATCGATTGGTTGTATGCGATATAACCTAGTTATCGAATCGAGGATTGATTCGATAAGTCGATACATTGGATATTAGTCGGTCATATGCGATATGACCGGATCGTTAAATCAAGTGTTGATTTAATGATTTAATGTATAATTATATATTAGATATATTATTTTACATTAACTAGTATTTGTTCACTTAAAATGGATTTTCTCACTTGATGTGCACATTGTATATGTGATATATTTTTGTGCACTTGATTGTATCATGCAAGTTTGGGTGTGTGTTTACTTTAAACCATGTTTAAGTGAATGGTTAGGGTTTTGTTTATTTACTTATTCATTTATTTATTTATTTATTCATTTTTGGCAAAATGAAAATGGTGGCTAATTTTGTTTCTTTGCTTTAGCTTCATGAAGCTTCTTTAGATTATCTACCATTTTGTCTTTTGCCTAAACCTAACCATTCACCTAACCTTGGTTTGTTCTCTACACTTAACCAATGTTGCATTATGATAAGAATGAATGGAATTTTCTTTTCAAGATAATTCTTTTTATTCTTTCATCTTCATCATTTTCATCAAGCTTTATGAAAGCTTGCTAGTTTCAATGGTGAAATGAGAAAAAGAGTGAGAAATCCAATTCTAAAGTGAACCCACTTCCTATATCTTCATCTTCTACCACTTGCCAAGTAGTATAGGGTGTTTTCTTCACAAGTTTCTTGACTTGGTGAAGTTGGAGCTTGATCTTGTGTTGCCTCGACGTAGATCATCTTCGGCATCGAAGTCGACGACCTAGCCCGATCATTTCTTCGATGAAACCACCGCGAGAGCCCGGGATCCGATGGGTACAGCGGAGGGACTTCATCACGGAGCTATGGAGGTGGAGGACCGGATCTACAATGGTTGTATATCCGTTCACTTATTAGTTAAGTTGTTAACTAGTTGCTTGTTTCGCCTAAACCCTAGTTAGCGTCCGTATTAGGGTTTCTCGGCACTTGTAAAATTTGAAATTGGTATGGTTGATGCCTTGTGAGACCTCATTAGTGTGCCTAGGAACCCTACAGTGGTATCAGAGCTACTAGGCATTGGATGTCGACATATGGGGGGTTCTCACTGTGTGACAGTGTGGCGAAGCATAGGCTCTTACCCTCAGGGTGTCCCGAGACCGGAAGGTGTTCCGGCGGGTTGTAGTCCTCGCGAGGGGGCATGCGTAATAAGTAGCGGCTGAGGGACCCGTTGGTGCCACGGCGACCCCATTGGATGGGGTGGCTGCCTGACCTACAGTGGTATCAGAGCCTAGTTAGAGCCTTAGGCGATGCGTAGACGGAGTTAGAAGTCCGATCGAACCGAAACCCTAATCTCAAATTGCTCTCTGTACATTTTTTGAAATCGGGGATTTTTTCGAATTAAAAATATGCAGAAAAATAAGCAGGGTCTTATTTGAATTACTGTAAAAAACGAGGGGCTAAGTCGATTAAACCGCCGCGGAACTGCGGCACAATCCTGGCATGTGCGGCGGTTCCGCGGCCGTACGGTCTCCTTTTTCACTGAATTTTGCACAGTAATTCCTATATTTATATTTTCTGGGTATTTTTATTATGACTCAAGAGTTGTGTTCTGAGGTTGTATTGGGAATCGAAGATTCGATCGGATTATCAAACTTTGTCTGTGTTTTTCCGGATAATTTTAGAATATGTTAAAAAGTTTGACCGGATGTAAAAACCCAAATTTTCCCCTGCCGGGAAATTTCCAATTGTTGGACTTTTCCGTAATTTAATGACGTTCTAAGTAGTGCAAGTAACGCGATGGTCCCTCTAGAAGACAACAAACCTTAACTCGATTATGTGACCGTCTTGAACTGCCCTTTGAACCTTAGGGTTTGGGACAGTACAGCGTGCCACATGTGAGGCGTTGGCTTGACCCTTCTACGGCTGGACCGTTGGTACTGAGGCATGAAGTGAATGTTTTTAAACTTATTTCATGTGTTGAGCTGTTCCGGGAAAACTTGGGTGTTTGGATGTTCGATTGGAAAGTTAACATTTTCTATTTATCTGGAATGTGATACAATATTTGGAATCCACATATAGTTATGAGATAACTGATATGAATGTTATAAACATAGCATTTTAGTCTCACTTGATCGGTTGCCACGGAATTTTGATGCGATCAAAAGTCCGTCGCAATCACGTAGCGTACGCGGATACTCGCCGGTAAACTTAATAGACAGCCACGCCCCATAGCCCCGACCAAGTGACTGTAGGAGAACCCCGTCGCCGAAAGCATCCATTCGGGTGCTCGCGGTAGCGGTGTTCCGTCTTGGTGCACTTCGTCGACGGCGTCGGGGGTGCGGCCGCCTACTAAAGTTTGCGACGAGCATTCGATCAGGATGTCGGGAATCTTGTTGAATTGCCCGACTTGATATTGAAAAGTGTTTTCGGTAATGAGACTAAAATGCGGGGTTTATAATTGTTAGGCATGCGATGTCTAAGGAATTCTTTTGATTAGGCATGCGATGTCTATGCAGGTTGCGGATTCCAACTGTTGTAGTTTTACACTTTCTTTTCTGTGACCGTAAGTGTAATATGTGATATCGCCGGTTTCGTTGCTATATGTCAACGACAATTGGGATGCGCATATTTACTTACGTTGATGATATGTGATGTTATGTGTTGCTGGATATGTTATATTGGATCGTCGTGTTTGAATAGCCGGGGTTTTTTATGTGAGATGAGTGTTTTTCATTTTCATTCATGTAAAAACTTGTATGTAATATTCTTTTATTGGGGCACTTCCAGGTTGCGGAAGATGTCACATTTTGTATATTATTTACTTTTCCGCACTAGGATAGACCCAAGGAGGGGAGCACAAGTAACCGGGTTCTGGAGTCCAGTGGGAGACCAACTCGAGGAGTCGAGTCCGGGTCTCCTAACTCTAGAATTGGTAGGGTTGCTTGCCGCTCTCGTAGGGGTCTAGGGGTGTGGGTTTGGCTATTCATCGCGACCGTGGAATCCGTGTTTTATACTGGCTCGTATTGAAAACACGGACGTTCTAGTATATCCAATATTTCATATGTTTCTTCTGCTGCGATATCTGTGATGTGATCATGTGATATGTTCTGTGATGGATACAGTATATAGTATATATGATATATTATATAGACGTTACTTATGTTTTACACCCGTGCTAGCCCTGCCCCGCTCTGTCGTTAGTTACCTAACCTAACGGTGCACGAGAGGACATCGAGGCGAATGCGGATGGCATAAATGTACGTCGTATTTATCTGTGATGTTTAGGTAATTAAATGATGCGACTTCATTAATGTGATTAATGAAAGAAAAAGAAACATAAAGATGTTGTGGAATCGAATTTCAAAATAAAACAGGTAGCTACAGTTCTTGCTTTGCATCGCGGTGTTCCTTGTAGAACATCCTGCATCTTATTCGATAAGGAAAGGACCGAGATCCCTTCACCGGGAGTGACTCCTTTAGCAATAACTGGCAGATGCTACACCCGTCGGTTTGTCTTTTGATTGCTTCTATAGTTTCTGCTTTGCACAGTGATATATATGATATATCCCGCACCTCATTCGACGAGGAAAGGACCGAAGATCCCTTCATCGGGAGTGACTCCTTTAGCAAAACTAGAAAAGCCTCAAAAGTACTCCATTTTAAAATCATTTGATTCTACAACGATATCAAGTTTATTACGCAATAGGTTTTCAGAAAAACCTGTCGTAGCCCTCCGTCATTTCAGATAAGTACTAGTAAGTATTCGTGCTGCGGTTGTTTGGCATGCGTCAAGGCGTAGTGTACGGTAGCTAACTAGTGCTTATCTGCTAGCATACGATGCGATTGGATTAGGGTATTCGTACGGCGTTGTTTGGCATGCGTCAAGGGTCATGCGGGTGGGTTTAATTCAATCAAGAAATGTACGGGTTGAACTTGACTAGCGGACTATGGGTTGTTTGTCATGCGTCAAGGTCATAGCACGCTAGGGGCAAAATATTATCGGGAATTTCAAGTGTTGAAATTTGCAATGAGATTGCATACCTTCTAGGAGATAGTTGGATCACGATACCCGCTGCGAGTAAGAGTTACTCCTGGGAGAGTTTTACACATTACAATTAGCCGATCAAGTAGGTGTCTAGAAAGGTGTCTACGGGATTACGCCTCTGGGAAAACGAGGTTTACATTAATTAGGTTCGTGCGAAAGCACGGGGGACCTCCCTCAAAGTACTGACACTGGCCTGGTTGAAAGATTGGCGAACTTGTAGTGTGTAATTAATCCCGGCTAGTCTTTCCTTTTAGGGTTTGAAGGAAGATTTGATAAAAACAGTGGGAGCCATCCTGATTAGATAAAATAATAACCAATCTAATCTTGACAGAGCGCACGCAGAGTGTTTTCTTCTCTCTCTCCAGGTAGCGACCATATCACGCCTTAATCAAGATAATAATACGGATATATTGACCGAACCCGCTTGTTATACTGAGCTGGAGAACGTTGGTCCCGCTCCAACTTATAATTGTTATAAGACAGAGCAGGAATTGGGGAATACCAGAATTCCTATGCCGTCCAAACGAAGAAAGTGCATATGATACATCTCCTTTGGGTGTGTTCATTACAAAGAACTGTTTCTCTGTATCCTCTACGTCCTGGGTATTAGATACCAGATCAGGATCCCAGATATGTAATCTGATACATAGGGCTACAGAAAGGTAGAGAACTGAGATCGGGTGATAAGTTTCATGAGACAGAAAACGGGGCAAGTATTGCAGCCAAGTCTGTTGGTCACTGTCACCCTGTATTCCAAATACATTGATTCTGAACAAATGCTATTAGATACCGAACCTGATATACAAAATCATATCAGTCTCTTTATTAGTAAAGAAACGATAAAATTTTGTATTGTTGGATAATGTTTTAAACATTTCCTATATCAAAAGTTGATCGGTTCAGGCACGTTATCTAAAAGCATTGATGTTCTAAATCAAACTACAGTTCTTAGTATACGGAACACACACAAGAGGAAGAGTTTAGAAATGAACGGATCCTTCTTGAGGTATTGTAGACTAGGTCATATCAATACGACCCGACTAGCTAAGTTGCACAAAGATGCATATTTAAATCTGTTTTGAATTTACATCTTGTGAAAACTTGCCGGTCATGTCACAAAGATAAGATGACCACAACTCTGTTTATTGGAAGCAGAGAAAGAGCTAGTGAACTCTTGGGATGATACATGTTGATGTATGTAGGTCCCCTGTCTACACATGCCAAGACCGGTTCTTTGTACTTCATTAAATTCTCTGATGATCTTTCGAGATTCAGACCTATGTTCCTGTTGAAACACAAGTCCGAACCTTTTGAGATATTCACAGAATATAAGTTAGAAGTAGAGAACCAATACGGGTATAAGTATTATGTCTTTTGATGAGATCAAGGAGGAGAATACTTAAGCACGGAAATCCTGGACTATTCAAAAGGAGAATGAGATTCTCTCTCAGCATTACTCCTCCGTATACACCATAGCACGATGGTATATCGGGGTGGAGCAATCACACCCTATATGATAAGGTGTGCTCTATGATGAGTACTACTGAGTTACCTATTTCTTTTTGGGAGTTATGCACTTATGAAGTTGCATGCCTATTGAATAGGGTTCCAATCAAATCAGTTGCTTACCACTTCATATATGATATGGAAAGGGAAGAGCCCATATTTTAAGTTAGTTAAGATTTGGGGTTGTCCGACCTATGTCTAAAAGCAAAATCCGGACAAGCTCGAGGCAAGGTCTGTTATGTAGAGCTGGAAATGTTCCAGCTATACAAACTGCAGCTGATGATTTGAAAGAACCAAAGGATTCAATAGTTACCAACGAACCTCAGCCTCTCCGCCGATCTAGTAAGGTTCCTCACCCGCCTGAGAAATACTTCAGTTACTCTATGACAGTGAGAGCGAGGATTGCATCATGAGATGGTCACCCAACTAGTTTCGAGCTGGCCATCAGGAGTGGGACTCTGTAAGAATGGCTGGATGCTTAGCGACCTGAGATGGAATCCTTATACACCAACAAAGTATGGACTTTGGTTGCTATATCTGGAGGGTTAAATCCCCATCAGGAGCAAGTATATCTTGAGAAGATTACTTGGTGTAGATGGAAAAGTTGAGACTTTCAAAGCTAGACTTGTTAAAAGGTTTGCATCATTGACCAGGTATGGATTATGTTGAAACCTTTTCTAAGGATCTATGCTTAAGTCCATCCAGATCCTACTTGCTACGGCTACATACCATGACTACGATATCTGGTGGTTGGGTGTCATGACTGCTTTTCTAAATGATGTTTTAGAAGAGAACGTCTGTAAGTACACAGCCAGAGGGCTTCGTAGATAGTGGGAGCAGCGGAAACGTGTGCAAGATGCTTTATAGGATAAAGCAGGCATCGCGGAGTTGGAACATCTGTTTTGATGTAGTAATCAAATAGTTTGACTTCATCAAAATGGTAGATGAACCTTGTATATACAAAAAGGTAGTAGGGAGTATGGTGGCGATCCTTGTAGAGTACGTGGATGACATATTCTTGATAGGGAAGTATTTTGCTATGCTACGCTCGATCAATCTCTGCTTATCACAATGATTCTCCATATAGGATCAAAGTGATACCTCCTAAATTCTGGGTTTTGGATCTATGAGATAGATCTAATTGGATATTAGGATACTCATTAGTTGTAGTGAGATGGTATCAATCGATCCTGGGGAGAATCACTGGAAGGGTTCCAGGGTGATAAGGACTACTGAAAGTCAGTCACAGGCATTGTCTTTATCCTCAGTAAAGGGACGGTATGTTGGAAGAGTTCCAAGCTAGATACCGTGGCTAACTAGACGATAAAGGCAGGATACATCGCTGCTTAAGATGCTACCAAAAAGGCTGTTTGGGTGTATATTGGTTCATGAGATGAACTACGTTCCTATTATTGTGAGACAATGGAGTTGTGGCTTATGCCAAGGAACGCCGGTCCCATCAGTGATCCAGACATATTCTAAGGCAGTGTCACCTGATCATGGAGATGGTTGATCTCCAAGGGATCGAGGTTAGGAGAGTAGACTCAGAGGACAACACGGCGGATCCACTCACAAAGGCCTTTTCCCAGAGAGAGACTTTTATGGGATGGTTGAGTATGAGATACTACAACCACTGCTATCAGATGGCCCTAGTGCAAGTGGGAGATTGTTAGTTATATGTATGCCCTAGAGGCCATTACTATACATAGGATGTATATTGTAGTGGATGCTTGGACATATATAGGGAGGACTTTCTTGCTCGACATGATAGTATGCTATCTGGTTGATCTTTACCTTAACGTGTACACTGATTGTTTCTCTGTTACATGTTGGTAAAGCCCTTAGGATGTGTACTTGACTACCTGGACTATGATGCGGATCATACTAGTGGGGACATGGTAGTCCATAAGTACATCCTTCAAGGTCCCTAGTCGTGGGTGTATCGAGACGGGGCATCGATATACCAGAGTAGACTAGCGTATACCTTCTCGACCCATACAGATGGGCGATGGATGATCCCATATCCATTGGTGTTTGACATCGGAGATGATATACGGGTGCTCAGTGGAGACTGGGTACACTGGACGGACTCGCCGAGAACTCCCAGATGGTATTATACCTTACGTTAGATGGCAGTTCTCTGGTGACACTGGTACATGTTAGTCTGTAGACCCGAGATCGTCATAGAGTCTTCTGTGATTCCCACTGTGCTTTGATTTCCATCTTACCATGTCCAAGAGGGCGTGCAAAACGGTGGTTTTTGGGTACAGTCCCGAATCACATGGAGGCAATGAGCGATAGGAGGGGATTCGTCTCTCCCGGTATAGGGAGTTGATGTTGCGCTGTGTTCGATTGGCTATAACCGGAAATCCCTGGTCAGGGTTGCTGAGATTTACTGGTAAGTGTTACCAGTAGTTTCTCGAACTATTATAGACCTCATATCGACACGACTTATCGAGCTATTGGGGTCTGACGTTTACCACCCCTAGGCGAGATATGCGACATATCAGACGACGAGACCGGACTGTACGGTAAGTGTTACTGGTTGGATTCACAGGAGTATGAGCGGGCTTGCTCGTCGATCTTCTGATCGCTCAATACCCGGGTGGCCGTTACGTTTAGCAGACCGCTTGCGGCTTGTGGGTGTTTGATATGATCATCACCTGCTGCCGGCGTATTGACGAGTCTTTAGAGTCCTACACAGAGGTTTCCTGGCTCAAGCGAAACGAAATAGGAGCGCATATGAGATATGTGCGGGACCGAGAATAATGCGTGTATGTGATACCGTATTCTATTCTCGCGATGAATGTATCGATTGGTTGTATGCGATATAACCTAGTTATCGAATCGAGGATTGATTCGATAAGTCGATACATTGGATATTAGTCGGTCATATGCGATATGACCGGATCGTTAAATCAAGTGTTGATTTAATGATTTAATGTATAATTATATATTAGATATATTATTTTAAATTAACTAGTATTTGTTCACTTAAAATGGATTTTCTCACTTGATGTGCACATTGTATATGTGATATATTTTTGTGCACTTGATTGTATCATGCAAGTTTGGGTGTGTGTTTACTTTAAACCATGTTTAAGTGAATGGTTAGGGTTTTGTTTATTTACTTATTCATTTATTTATTTATTTATTCATTTATTCATTTTTGGCAAAATGAAAATGGTGGCTAATTTTGTTTCTTTGCTTTACCTTCATGAAGCTTCTTTAGATTATCTACCATTTTGTCTTTTGCCTAAACCTAACCATTCACCTAACCTTGGTTTGTTCTCTACACTTAACCAAGGTTGCATTATGATAAGAATGAATGGAATTTTCTTTTCAAGATAATTCTTTTTATTCTTACATCTTCATCAACTTCATCAAGCTTTATGAAAGCTTGCTAGTTTCAATGGTGAAATGAGAAAAAGAGTGAGAAATCCAATTCTAAAGTGAACACACTTCCTATTTCTTCATCCTCTACCACTTGCCAAGTAGTATAGGGTGTTTTCTTCACAAGTTTCTTGACTTGGTGAAGTTGGAGCTTGATCTTGTGTTGCCTCGACGTAGATCATCTTCGGTATCGAAGTCGACGACCTAGCCCGATCATTTCTTCGATGAAACCACCGCGAGAGTCCGGGATCCGATGGGTACAGCGGAGGGACTTCATCACGGAGTTATGGAGATGGAGGACCCGATCTACAAAGGTTGTATATCCGTTCATTTATTAGTTAAGTTGTTAACTTGTTGCTTGTTTCGCCTAAACCCTAATTAACGATCCGTATTAGGGTTTCTCGGCACTTGTAAAATTTGAAATTGGCATGGTTGATACCTTGTGAGACCTCATTAGTGTGTCTAGGAACCCTACACAAGGTTGCGTGGACATGAATACGGGGATACAGATACGACACGATGCGATATAGCGACATGGAAAAATCCGGGACACGGCTATATATATTCTCTTATAACGATAAATAAGATATCTGTTAGAATACCTGTAGTGTACATTGGTTTATTATATGTAATTAGATACTTAATAGGGGTGTAATAGCAAAATGGTTTTACCTATATAAAGAGTAGGACCGGGCTTAGGTTAATCTATCCATTTACATTCCCTAATAGTTCCTCTCTTAATCCTCTCTTAATCCTCTCTTCATAATATTAACATGGTATAGCAAGATCTGGACCATTGATTTCTTTTGGATCTAATCCTATCCATCCATCATCGTCCAACCATCACTCAAAATCCAAACCCTAACATAGCCACCGTTGCACCTTCGCCACACCTAGCCGCCGTTGCACCCTCACCACCACCCTCGCCGCACCTCGCCTGAGCTCGTCGACCTCCACCAAACCCTCGCCGGATCTCACCTGAGCCTGTCGACCTTGAATCTTCCTTGAGATGGCTGCCATCGACGAGATCTAGACTTCGAAGATGACCGATCTGGAGATGGCAGCCTTCGACCTCAGCTTGGGAGACTTCCTCAACGCCGACAAGCCTGAAATCTCATCATGATCACCTCAGATCTCGAGATAGCAACTGGACGGGCTCGATTTCATAAAAAATGGACTCCTTTTTTTTTTTAATCTTGACTAGGCTGATTTGTGATCAGATCTCGACTGTTGGAGCTTGATCTGGTGATTTGTGATCAGATTTGGACCAATTTGGAGCTCGACTTGGTGGATTTGACCTTGTTCTTGGCAGTTCTTAGCTGATTTTTGCAGTTCTCGGCAGTTTTGGGCTTGATTTGGCTCGTTTTTTCACTGTTTGCTACAGTACCCCGAGAATTTAAGGTTCTTTCTCGTAATTTTTCATGCCGTTTATGTTTACTTTCGTTATGGATTGCTCTATTGCTTGGGTTGTCGGTGTTTTGGAGTTGTCGGAGTCTGGATTTGGAACCGATTGAGTCGATTTGTGGTTTGATCATGGATCAGATCTTGGGAGATCGATCACGATATTTTGGGTGGGATCGTTTGTCGATTCCTTTATTTGTTTGATTGGAAGAGTCCTTCGCTTGCTCTTGTTTGAGGAGCGGTTCTTGGATTCTTGGAGATGGAGAGCAATACCGAGAGCAAGCAGATCTACCGATGTTTTGACTACCTAGATGATGGACTTCAAACTTGACGATAAGAATTTCCACAGCCGGAAGCTCATGGTTGAGCGCTATATTAAAGGGCGGCATAAAGGAGTTCATCTGATGAAGACTCCCTATGATCCGGTGACTATTGATTGGGAGACGGATGATGCACAACTCAGTCAGCTCATGCTCAGTTTGATAGGGCGACACATCATGTTGGCCTTGTTCATTTGGGATCTGTGAAGACGATTTGGGATTAGCTCCATTAGCTCTATTCTTCACAGTAGAGCCTCTCGAAGGCTTATGATTTGGCAAATTAGCAGTACAAGATTCAGTAGGGAACCCGTTCATTGCATCGGTACTACTCAGAGTTTTCATGTCTTGCACAGCTTGTATTGGAGTTCTCGATCACCAGTGATGTTATGGGGACGAGGAGGCGGCACGGGGCTCTCCTGGTAATCATTTTTCTTGGTGGGCTCCCGAATATCAGTCAGCACGTCCAGCCTTGTTTGGAAAGACAAATATTACTCTTTCGACCACCTATAATACGCTTCACCGGATTTTTCAGTCGGAGATCACTGATGAGCAGCAGCCGACATCTGCCGAACACAGTGCACTTATTAGGCACACAGTGCACTTATTAGGCCAGAGAGTTCTTCTACATATTACTTTTCACGAGGGAGGGGGAGCAGGTCGTTTGGCGGCAGAGCGGGAGGCCGAGGCCGTGGAAAGCCTTGTTTTTGCGACTATTGCCGTAAGGAGGGACATATTCGTAATACCTGCTGGAAGTTGAATGGAAGGCCTTTTCACCCTCCTTGTCCCGCTACTCGTGCACATTTTGGGACCGCATCTCCCGCATTCTCCACCATTTCAATGGATTCAGCATGGTTCGAGAGTTTCGTCAAGTCCATGGAGGAGATTGCTCGATTGAGCCTTCTTGTGACCTCGTCTGTTTTTAGTAGCCAGGCTGGATTGGCTACACCCCGGGCTTCAGCTGTAACCATCTTGGGTCTTACGAAAGGTAACTATATGGCCTTTATTACTCAACTTTTGTATGTCGTTCTTGGATGAATGATACGGGCGCGACAGATCATATGACAAGAGAGAGGCATATTGTATTCATATAGGCTAAGCATGAGTGTATCCCAGTGACCTTAGCGAATGACACCTTTGCCATAGAGGGTGTGGGGTCCGTTTGTGTCACACCATAGTTACCTCTCTCTACTGTTTTATATTTTCCTGGATTTCCTTTTCAATTTGTCTTTATAGGCCAGCTGATTCAAGATTTGAACTATGACACAACTTTCATTTCTGGCAGATGTGTTTTTCAGGAGCTTAAAGGCGATGCAAACGATTGGAACATGAACTGAGGTAGATGGGTTGTACCACCTCGATGAGTATCCATGTCCCATAGCTTGTCCAACAGCATCCACATCTTCCTTCGATACCCATTGTCTGTTTGGTCACCTTTCTCTGCAGACCTTGAAGATGATTGTTCTCTCTTGATACTTTACCTAGTTTAGAGTGAGTTTTGTGAGTTGGGTAAGTATTATTGCTTTAGCTACCATCTCGTATTAATAAAAGAGCTGATTTTTTTTTTGATTTAGTTCATTATGATATTTAGGGGTCATGCTCTGTTGTTGCCTAAGGAGGCTTTCGCTACTTTGTGATCTTTATTGATTTTTCTCGAGCCCCGTGGTTATATTTGATGAAATCTAGGAATGAAGTGTTTTCTCATTTTCAGACCTTTTGTTCTGAAGTTAAAACTCAATTTGGAGTCACCGTGAGTATCTTGAGGAGTGACAATGTCAAGGAGTATTTTAGTACACCCTTTAGGACATATATGGAGCAATTGGGCATTATTCATGAATTTTCTTGTCTTTATACCCCAACAAAATGGGGTGGTAGAAATGAAGAATAAACATTTGTTAGTGGTCACTCGAACTCTTTTGTTTCATATGTGAGTGCCGAAATCTTTTTTGGGATGCAGTCCTTACTGCTAATTACTTGATAAATCGTATGCTCTTCTCTGTCTTAGATGGACAGATTCCACATTCCATATTGTTCCCGTTGGTTGTCCCTTTTCCCTCCGCGGGTATTTGGATGTGTTTGTTTTGTCCATGATCTACAACAAGCGGGTTATAAACTAGATTCCAAGGCTATTAAGTGCATTTTTCTTGGGTATTCTCGGACTCAAAAGAGATATCGTTGCTATAATTCTAGATTATGCCGTCGATTTATATTGGTTGTCGTGACTTTTCATGAGTCCACCCTACTTTTCTACATCCCGCTCTTGTAGACATGGATAATGAGTTTTCTTTAGATTTCTCATATTTTTCGTTACACAACATCCCTTCTTAGTCGGTTGATTCTCTACTTCCTGTGTTGGAAATCATCTGTACCGTTCCTATTGACCCGTCTCCCATCCTTGATTCCCTACTATTGGGTCTTATACCACCGGTTACAAGGGTATATGCTCGTCGAGCCCGTACAACTCCTGAACCTCAACTCCTGCTGGTGATCTCCCAGAGTCTCAAGCTCCGCCGGAGGCTGACACTGATCTTCCTATTGCCTTACAGAAAGACATCCAAAGCTGCACTTCTCACCCTATAGCTCATCATGTGGCCACTTCTCACTTATCTTAGGCATATCGAACATTTATCTCCTCTCTCGACTCTCATGCTTTAACCAAGTCTCTTTCTGATACTTTGTCTCATAAAGGGTGAATCGAGGCTATGATTGATGAGATGCTTGCTCTCGAACTGAATCATTCGTGTGATCTGGTTCTTTTTCCTGCTCCGAAGAAGGCTCTAGGGTGCCGCTGGGTATACACTGTGAAGCTTCATCCTGATGGGACTCTTTCCTGCTTGAAAGCACGTTGGGTTGTCAAAAGGTATTCATAGACTTACGGCATTGATTACGAGGATACCTTTTTTCCAGTGGCCAAGATGACTTCTGTTCGTCAATTTATGTCTCTTGCGGCTACCATCATTGGCCACTGCATCATCTTGATGTGAAGAATGCGTTTCTTCATGGATCTTTGGTCGAGGAGGTATATATGGAGCAACCACCTGATTTTGTTGCTCAGGGGAGTCATGTCTAGTTTGCCGATTGAAGAAATCATTATATGGCTTGAAACCGTCTTTTTGGACGCGGTTTTAGAAATGTACTGAGGTGATTATTTCGTTTGGCCTCAGACAGTGTGCACATGACCATTCGGTGTTCTACCGTAATAACACCAATGGTCTTCGCATTCTTTTGGTGGTATATGTCGATGACGGTGATTACCGGCGATGATGCGACTGGTATTGTACAGCTTAAGCACCATCTTCAAACAAAGTTTCAGAAGGACCTTGGGAGCCTTAAATACTTTTTGGGTATCGAAGTTGCTCGATCGAAGGATGATATTTATATCTCACAGCAGAAGTATGTGCTTGATATGCTGACTGAAGCGAGGATGTTAGGGTGTAAATCCATAGAGGCTCCAATGGATCCTAATACTAAAATGCTTCTGGGACAAGGTGACTCAGTTGAAGATCCCGGAAATAACCGACGGTTGGTCTGTAAGTTGAATTACCGCACCGTCACTCGATCTGATATCTCATATCCAGTTAGCGTTGTGAGCCAATTCATAGCCGATTCTCGAGTGGCTCGTTGAGATGGGGTGATTCGAATACTTCGCTATTTGAAGAATGCTCCAGTGAAGGTTCTACCGTACTCGGATCATGGTTATTCTCGAGTAGCAGGCTTCACTGAAGCAAATTGGGCTGGGTCTCCATCCGATCGCAGATCTACTACAAGATATTGCGTGTTTGTAGGATTAACTTGGTCTCTTGCAAAAGTAAGAAGCAAAGCGTAGTGTCCGCTCCAGCGCCGAGTCAGAGTACCGGGCCATGACGAATACCACTTGTGAGATTGTATGGATTCACTTTCTGCTGGGAGAGCTTGGTTTTGAGCTCACTTTCTCTATGCGGCAATATCGTGGTAATAAGGCTCTATATTGCCTCTAATCCTGTGTTCCATGACCGAACGAAGAACATTGATGTGGATTGCCACTTCGTGAGGTAGAAGATAGAAGATGGGAGCATCGATACTTTGTTCAATATACTCATCAGTTAACAGATTATTCATAAAGCCTTTAGAAAGGAATATAGTGCAGTTTATTTGTAACAAGCTGGACATGTTTGATATGTATGCTCCAACTTAAGAGCAAGTGTTGGAATATCCATAATGTACACGGGTTTATTATATGTAATTAGATACTTAATATGAGTGTAATAGCAAAATGGCTTTACCTATATAAAGAGAAGGTTTAAGCTTATACCAATCTATTCATTTACATTCCCCAACACTTTCTCTTAATCCTCTCTTCATAATATTAACAAAATTATTATGGCAACATTAAACAAGGAAAAATTAACAAGTTTAACTTGGTATACGCTAATAACATACTAAAAATATGTTTATATGCATATAACACACATAGAAGACACACTATACGTATATGACATATATGCGACACGTCTGATACGCGTCGTGCAAGTATCTTGCAAGTGTCGGTGTCCGATACGTATCGGACACGGATAAGGCAATCCGTTGGAAGTGTTCGTGTAACCTAGTCCGCCATAATCTTTCTAGATACCTTATCGTAAGCTTTCTTTAAGTCAATAAAAACCATATGTGAATCCCTTCTTTCTCGAAAACGTTTGACAAGTTGACAAAGCAAATGAATAGCCTGTGTCGTCGATCGTCTAGGCAAGAATTCAAACTGGTTCGCTATTATCTTAACATTCTGTCTTAGCCTGTGTTCAATCACTCTCTCAAAGCTTCATGGTGTGACACATGAGTTTTATTTCACGGCAGTTTGAGTAATTTTGAATGTCATCATTGTTCTTGTAGAGAGGTACAAGGGTATTCCGCCACTCATTTGGCATTTTTTTGGTTTGCCAAATTTTATTAAACAGGTTCGTCAGCCATCTAACGCTTATCTCTCTTAGGCATCTCCATATTTCAATAGAAATTCCGTCTGATCAACAGTTTTTCTTGATTTTATGCTCTTCAAAGACTGTAACCTCATGTATTCTTATTCGGTGTTCTTATTCTACGTATGAAATCACAGTTTATTTCTTGAGATTGAATGACAAGTCCCTCCAAATCCTTAATAAAGCTTTCATTGAATAACTTGTCAAAATAATCTCTCCACTTTTTTTTGATATCCGCATCTTGAACTTAAACTTTTTGATCATCTTTGCACACTTTATCGCACATAAGTCTCCGGTCTTCCTTTCATTTATCCGAGCAATCCTGTATATATCATTTTCAGCCTCCGTGGTGTCCAACTTCCCATATAGGCCTTAGTTTTGACTTTCCAAACAGCTTTCTTAACCTTCTTTTTAACTGTTTTATACTTCTCAAATCTCTTTATATCTCCACTCTTCTTCAAATCTCTAAAAGAACCCCTCATGATTTTAATAACAGCCATTACTCTTTCATTTCACCATGATGTGTCCTTAAATGATGTGCATAAAGGATGACCAATTATTACTTCTTTATTTCATTTTTCTCAATTGAAATTGGAAGCGCCACATACCCTCATTGTGTTCTATTTAGGCTAAATTATCAAAAACTATTTTCAACTTATGCGTAATTTATAAAGAAAAAACTACATTGTACTTTTAATATTATTAGAAAGTACCTTGAACTATTTTTAAAATCTATCATTCTTTGATGTCAAAATTGTTCAGATAGTTATACCCTCCTATTAGTTTTATAGAAAACCACTTTTCCCTTTAATCCTTTCTTCTATTTCTATCTCGACTCAAATCCGTAACCTGTTCTTCTTCAACCACATGCAATACAACCCAACAACTGATGAATCATTAAAAATTAGGAGAGCTTGTTATGTTTTCAAATACAAAAATGATGATATGGTGACATTATATTCTTGAACAATAGATATGCTAATGATTCTTTTCAAATTTGGTGCATGTTATGATTTATTTAATTGTGCTTTTGCTATATGTTAATTAAAAAATTAGTTTGAGCAGAAGATTTATAGAGATTCATAGTCTAATCAACAATCAAAATAATAATAAATAAGTTGCCGACTTTGTCTTTATTTCCCCCCAAACTTATCCGCAACCCAGAAAATTGGTTGCACCGTTGCACCATGAATTTTTGGGTAAGGGGGGCAGCGACGGAACCAAGATATCCATAGGTGGGGCAAATTAAAACTACCATAGATGACATAAAAGATTAGCAATATACTGCCGTTTTAGTTAAGTATTTCCAAATAGAAGTTTTACGGCTATCTAGACGCTGTGAAATTTAAACTGAATATGGGATTTGCTTAAATTTCACTAATAATTTTTGAAACATATATTAAGATGAAAGTACACATCTGACCAAATAAATATTTTTTAAAGTAAATGTTCCTAATTCTGAAAGTTGAAATGCTATATAAAACTACCAATACATGAATCTAATTGACAAACTTATTAAAGAATAATATAATCAACAAAGAATATAACAGGATATAATCATATTTTTCATGTGTACGGGATTTTTCACATATAAAACATTAACAAATAAAAAAGGAATAAAAAGCAAAGCATGAATTTGATTTTAGTGCTTAAAATGATGCGTTATCTTGGCTTTTATGAGATCTTTTCAAATGATACATATCAAGTTCAAGTAATAATAAGATGGTCAATAATTGATATCAATCATCATACATATAAATAAGAGAATAAGTTATTTTTATATAGAAATCAAAATTCTACTTTAACTGCTAATTGATTTTGGCTACCAATGATAAAGTCGTGAATACCAACTATTTTATTGAGATTTTCTTCCTAAATTATTGGATATCATAGGATGTTATTAAGTTTATACATGTTCATAAGAAAAGACTAAGGCAAATAATTTTGTTTTGGGGGACAAAATGGAAAATTCAGGCAATATGGTAGGTAAAAAGGAGATGATTCAAGCATTTTGCGAGATTTTTAGGGGGGCCAACCGCTCCCCACATTGTTACTAGTTGGGGGCGATGGTGGATTGGGGTTTGGGTTAGAATTGAATTAATGATTAAGAAGGGTATTTACGTCATTAATTAACAAATTTGGGTAGTTTAGGTTTTATAATTTATAATTTGGATTTTAGAAAGTATGGGGTAGTTAATAAAATTCATATAAGTTCAAGAAAGTTTTTGATAGCCTTCTATTTCTAATTGTAGATATGAACAACATAAAAAATATATAATGGAGGGGGGAAGAGGGATCAATGTGACATTAATTTTTTTTAATTTTAGGGGACACACAGATAGAGAGAGAGAGAGAGTATTAAATGATATTTGATATGTAGGTAGTCTAATATGGGTCTTCTATAAAATTTTCTCACAAAATTAAAATCTATGAAGCACGGACTCAGACAAGAACACGGGACACAAGTTTGTGAAAAGGAGGACATGGGGACACATCTGCATTATTTATCTATATATTTAATTATATATTTTAAACAATATATAGTTAATCTATATGTATCAATACAACCTTAAAAGCATAATGAAATAAAACAAAGCTTATAAGTTTATTTAAAATTGTATGTTTTTAAGCACAAACAAATATATGTATAAAACTAAAAGTAAAATACATAAGAATACTATCCATAAGAGTGTAAACAAACAAAATATTAACTTTTTTTAATTAGAACCGACTTTCATATACCCGAGCATCAATATGGACATTTACTTTTTTTAGTTGTAGTCCGTCATGAAAGAGATTTAAACCACCCCCCACTATCTAGAAGTGTCGGGTACGGCCAATATCGGGGGACACGGCCCAAATGTGCCTGCAAGTGTGTCCGGCGGAGTGTCCAATACGTGTCGGAGCGTTGGACACGGACACAACAAGCAAATAGAAGTGCCCGTGCTTTCTAAAGTAAAGGCGAAATTCATCTACATAAAATGACAGTTAATGTGGAGGATAAAAAAAGCGTGCATTATAAGAGTAGAAATTATGTAGACGGTATGCATATGTTCGTTCGGTAATGTCTCTAATATCAACATGACATGGGGCTATCAGCAAAAATATGAATCTAGACTTGATTTCAATTCAAACACTGAGTAGTAGACTAATAGTAATAGCATTAGCACTGGGATCTTAGAATTTGAATTAATGTTTTTTTCTTCCGGTAATCAGGTGTTGCTAAATGATGGTTCAAAAATGCAGCTATGCAGAAGTACTATAATTGACAGTCACCGACAGTGCCTCTTTGCATTTTGTGAACAAATAATTGGTCTGAAGCATGAATATTGAGAAGGCCTCGATCTTGCACATGGAATGACTAGAACTGTTTGAATTACTCTGAATTTAAAATAGTCCCTGATCTCTACAGACCTAATCAGACCTGTATGGATCTTAATATGGATTTAAATGATATTCAACAGCATTTATCTAGCTGGATCTAGTCAAAAATAGAAGATGGGTTGCAGATGAAGAAATATCTTCTTGTTGCTGCTGCTTAATCTTTAGAAATGAAACTTAATTTCATCCGTTCCCATCGAGCGAGGAAGCATGCAACAAATATTTAGGGTTCCAAATTTAATCAGTTATAATAGATCAGCTGTTTAAGCAAAAGTTATTAGGTCTACCTGAAGAGCTCTTGAATTATAGTGATTCGGGCCTATGTTTTGGTGTGTAACCAAACCCCATGCAGTATAACATTTTATTTTATTAATGTATGCATCACATTTCTATTCTACATCTCATTAACCCCAATGCTTACAACATATTGACGTAACTAATGCAAATGAAAACTATATATTATCATATCAGTACACGTTCAGTTTCACACTTGCACTTGTTTGGAGCATCTTGTTGAATACTATAAACTCAAGATATCAGTTGCATTGTAGGAAGTTGTTTTCCTTATCTGCCGCTGTATGTTTCGACTTTCTAGTTCTCCTCACACTCACTTCTAAAATTCGTATCTGCTTGCACAGGATATTGGTTTTTGTGTGGAGTATGTTGGTCCATCCGGCGAGATTACTGTAAGACTTTGTCTTCTACAATCTCTCAAATTTTTGTGGCCCTCGAGGAGCCCCTTTGGGATCATGATTTTAATTAATATTTTCATCTCCTTTTCATTTTACTGGGTGCATCTCATTCTATGATTTCGTCTATGCAGCTCATCTTACCATACAGAAGATATGAATCTGACCAAGTGAGTTATTTTCCTTGGGAGTCGATTAAGTTTATATAAAACAGTCACATTTATTTTACCCAGTTAGGATTTATTATTTATGCATTGCTTTTCTTGGTGACAGGGAAATTTCTGCACAATACTAACTGGATCTTACAGACTTGTATGGGACAATACTTCTACATTTTTCAAGAAGGTATGTTTCTTTAGTTGTAGCTAAATAATATTAGGGGTGCTCGACGAGCTAAAGTTGAATCTCATGTTAATGTCTGGCTTGGCTACAGGGTACTATGGTAACTTGAGTTCGTCTCTAGCTTGTGGTTGTTCATGTTAGTTTCCTATCATTTTACTTGGCTCCGCTTTAACCCGGCAATGGCTTGATAGCTAAACAAGCTAAATTCACATACGGAGAAATAAGCTTTGACTGGGACTTGATTTGTGAGCATGGTTCTTTAAAATACAGAAAATAAAAGAAATGCAGAACTGACTAGCTAAACAATTTATAATATGTTTAGCGTTCAAGTTTGGCTAGCTAGCTCAACGAGACTTTCTGTCTCACGTTCACCTCGTTAATAAATGAACCAAATTTCATCAAGCTCATAATGAGTCAAACTTGAGTTGGCTTAGTTTATTCATACTCTAAAGATACAGCTGTAATTCTAATATCATAATCACTCATTGATCAAATTGGCAGAACTTGAGGTACAAGGTGGATGCTATCCCCCCTGTGGTTGAGGGGACTGACCCTACAGGTGAGTCAGAATGACCATCAGCACCGATGATTAGGGAGATATTGCCCGATCAATTCTTTGGTACTCTTGCTTCAGCATCTTGATTCAACAACTTCTAATCGACCTCGATCTCAGGGTTGAGCTATTCGACCGCTGCAATGTTAAAAAATATGGAATTTGTATACGATATTATATAAACCTTGCCAATGAAACGAAATGAACTGTGAGCAGCTTCTAACTTATGTCATGCCGTATGTATCGGATTCTTCATAAAAAACTTAAGGAAGGTTGATACTTTTATCCAGTGATCACTATGTTTTATTTCGTGTACAATTCAAAGATGGTCAAAGATGGTGTTGACGCTAAACATTTAGTTGAGTGAACATGTGTAAATCTATTGCTATGATATTGTGCTCTTAGTTAAGTTTACAGGCTGTTTATATTCATTTCTGAACTAAATTCTGCTGGAACTCTCTCTCTTTTGTTTATGCTGTTTTGCCCTGCAGTTATATCTCCTGAATAGAGGGAGTGGTCTATGTGCTATCTGTCATGATGGTGAACTTAAGGGATGGTTCCTGCAGAAAATGGGAAGATATTTATTTATGAATTATTGTTATTTATTTATTTTTAATATTTTTTTTAAGTAGCAGAAAAATAGAAAATGAGAAGATAACATAAACGTAGCATGAAATCGTGTAAGTTGTTGTTCTTTGAAATGGCGTTCATGTGGATCTGTAAAGCGAATGAATACTCAATAATGTGATTTCTTTGATAAGGCTACGAGGGAGCAGAAAAGCTGTGATATCAAATTCTACATGTTAGAAGAATTTGAAAATGCAGGCAAGGTGAATGCATTCACCGCTGGGCTATAAAATTTTTTTTGGGGGTGGGGGTGGGGGTGGGGGGTTTGGGGGGGGGGGAGGGGAGAGGCGGCGGTGTATTTGCTTGGGGGCAGGGTTTTTCTCTCATCCTTGAAAAGAATCTGAGGACCGATGTTTCAAAAGTTTGATGCATCAAAAGAAAGCAGCATAAGGCTTCATCCCAATTTTTTGGGATTGCATCCCAAATCTTTGGGATTGACTATATGAATCTTTTTTTTTTCAGTTCAGTTTTTTTAAGGGATGGTTCCTAAGCTAAATTAACATTTAAACGGTTAAATTAATAATTAGCTAAAGAGATGGTCATTGTTTTTTGACTAACGGAACTTGAACGAGTCGAACATGAGCTATCTCGGTTGGTTGGTTTAGGAACGTGTTCTCAATGTTTGTTCCTAGAAAGATGGATGATCATATTTCTCAAATTGAAAAGCAAAACACTAAAATGAAAAGTGATGGAAATCTTAGGTACTGTTTGGGAATAGAGTTGGGATAACTGAAGTTTTTTCTTAAGCGGAGGTATAGACTGGATGCAAACTGTAGTTTGTAAATCTTAAGTTTAGTGAGGTGTTTTGAAATGAAGTTATCTAAACTACAAAGTTCTGTTTTAGAGTTTTCTAAACTTCAAAATGAGTGTTTTCTCATTTGTTTTTGGGTAAATAGTTGAAAAGCCCCCGACCTAATTAAAAGCTGTCAAAAAGTCTCTTGTATTTTCTAATTAAGGAGAAGTGTCCAATTTTTAAAAAGGTTTTTTTTTCTGTTAGCCTCACTCATACTTCAATATTTTTCTTTGTCCTTCTTATAGTTAGTATTTATCTGTAGTCCCTCCAGACTTATAAATTACTCCTGCAGCCCTCCAACTTCACTTTTGAAAATTATTCCTCCTCTTCCGCCATCGCCGCCGTTTCCACCACCGCCACCTTCTTTCTTCTTCTCTTCGACACCGTCATCGTCAACACCACCGCCATCACTATCTTCCTCTTCCCCTCCTCTTCTTCTTCAACCGATCAACACCAACTTCTTCCTCCTCTTCAACGCCACCACTACCATCACCACCACCATCGCCACCACCTTCTTCTTCCTTTTTTTTCAACCCACAACCGCCGCTCCGTCATTCTTGGAGGAAGAAGGATGGCCGCGGCCGCGGTTGTGGGTTGAAGAAGAAGAGGAAGAAGAAGGCGGTGGTGATGACGACGGTGGTGTTGAGAAGGAAGAGGAAGAAGAAAGAGGCGATGGGTGGAAGAGGGGGAGGAAGATGGTGGTGGTGATGATGGCGGTGGCGGTGGCATTGAGGAGGAGGAGCAGGAGGCGATGGGTTGAAGAAGAAGAGAAAGAAGGCAGCGGTGTGTTAGTTATATGTATGCCCTAGAGGCCATTGTTGTACATGTGATGTATATTATAATGGATGCTTGGATATATATAGAGAGGACTTTCTTGCTCGATATGATAGTATGCTATCTGGTTTCACTTTATCTTAACATGTTAACGAATACTGTTTTGTGATCACGTGTTGATAAAGCCCTTAGGATCTCGACTACTAGGACTATGATGAGATCATACTAGTGGGGCCAGGGTAGTAAACGAGTACATCCTATAACTTTTCTTAGTCGAGAGTGTATCGAGACAGGGCATCGATACTCCAGAGTAGACTAGCGTACACGCATCTTGACCCATATGATGGGTGATGGATGATCCCATATCCATTTGTGTTGGACATCAAAGATGGTGTACGGATGCTCAGTGGAGACTGGGTACACTGAACGGACTCGCCGAGAACTCCTGGATGGTATTATACCTATCGTCAGATAGCAGTTCTCCGGTGACACTGGTACATGTTAGTCTGTAGACCTAAGATCGTCATAGAGACTTGTGTGATTCCTACCGTGCTTTGATTTCCACCTTACCACGTCCAAGAGGGCGTGCAAAACGGTGGCTTTTGGGTACAGTCCCGAATCACATGGAGGCAATGAGCGATAGGAGGGGTTTCGTCTCTCCCGGTATAGGGAGTTGATATTGTGCTGTGTTCGATTGGCTATAACTGGAAGTCCCTGGACAGGGCTGATATGGAGATTTACTGATAAGAGTTATCAGTAGTTTCTCGACCCGTTATGAGCCTTACATCGACACGACTTATCGGTTACTGGGGTCTGACGTTTACCACACCTAGACTAGATATGCAACATATCAGACGAAGAGACCGGACTATACGGTAGTGTTTACTGATTGGATTTGCAGGAGAATGTACAGGCTTGCTTGTTGATCTTCTGATTGCTCAATACACGGGTGGCTGTTATGTTTAGCTGACCGCTTGCAGCTTGTGGGTGTTTGATATGATCATCACTTACTGCCGGCGTATTGACGATTCTTTAGAGTCCTACACAGAGGTTTCCTGGCTCAGGCGAAATGGAGTAGGAGCACATATGTGATATGTGCAGGACCGAGAATAATACGATATGAGATACCGTATTCTATTCTCGCGATATATGATATCGGCCGGGTATATGTGATATAGCCGGGTCATCGGATCAAGTATTGATTCGATGAATCGGTACATGTTATATTAGTCGGTTATATGCTATATAGCCGGATTGTCGGATCAAGTGTTGATTCGATAATTTAATGTATAATTATATATGTGATATATTACATTACGTTAACTAATATAAGCTCGCTTTATTGATTCATTTTCTTACCGGATAATATATTGATATATATGCGATATATGTTAATTGTATTATTTTCTTTTGTTGCAAAATATATTATATATGTGATATATAATATTGTAACAAGTTATGATTACAAATACAACATGATTTGTGGAGATTAAACAAGTTAGGGTTTGATTTAGGTTAGCATTTGGGTTAGCTTTTTTATGAAGGTTCTAGAAGCTTTATTTTGTTTTAAGCTTAGATATTTTGTATTGATATTTTGTGTAGATATTTCTTAACCCAACCCAAACCCTTTTACCCTAGTTAATTCTCTACAAGGGTTAAGCCTTCATACTTAACCCATGGTTAGATTTGTAACCACAACAATAATTCATTATTCATCACAAAAGGATTTTCTTCTTCTTCTTCATTCTCTTGAAAGAAAACCTTGACTAGCTTTTCATTTTGTGATGATAAATGGTGAGAAATTGAAAATAAAAGAGAGCTAAATTCCTACTTCATCATCCTCGTCTATTCTAGCCACTTAGATTAGGGTGTTCACTTCTCTAATAAGTTGTTTAGTGAAGTGTAACCTTGGGTTAAAGATTCTTCAAAGTAGATCATCTTCGAAAAGGAAGACTTCAAGCAAGTATGGATCATTCGGCTTGTGGGGCCTCTCTAGAGTCCGGAAGTTTATGGATCGCGGCGAAGAAACTACTTCTCGGAGCTTATGAAGGGAAGGAACGGACTACAAAGGTTGTAATCCCTCTCTCTTAGATGTAAAGTTGTTTACATGCTTTGTTAACCCTAATTCTCTAGTTAAGATCTTGGTTAGGGTTCGTTTAGCACCCAAAAAATTTTTAAAGTAGCATGTTTGATACTTGCCAGAACCTTCACATGGTGCTATGCTAACCCTACAGTGGTATCAAAGCCAAGCTAGAGCATTAGGCGATGTGTAAACGAAGTTAAAAGTCCGATCGAACCCCGAAATATGATTTTGGACCCCCTCTCTGGAAATTTTTTAAAAATTTGGTTTTTTCCGTATTAAAAATACTCAGAAAAATAAGCCGGTGATTCTATGGATATCTGTGAAGTACGACTCCCTAAATCCATCAAGCCACCGCGGAACCGCGGCCAAACCAAGCTATTGGCGGCGGTTCCGCGGCTTAACTTGAGGATTCAGAGATCATACTTCAAGAGGTGATCCGAAGGTATTACATTATACTTCTGGGAATTTTTAATATTACTCAAGTGTTGAGTTTTCTGGAGATCTTAAGAATTTGTTGTTTCGATCGAAAAATTTAATATTGTCTATTTATCTGGAATGTGATACAATATGTGGAATTCATTTAGTTAGGCTTGAAATGCGAAGTATGTGATATTTCGGATTTAAGATGTCTAAACTGATTGTGGATTCAAAATTTTGTAGTTTTACACTTTCTTTTTTGTGACCGTAAGCGTAGTATGTGGTGTATCGTCGACTTCGTTGCTATACATCAACGACAATTGGGATACGCATACTTACTTACGTTGATGATATGAGATATTATGTGTTGCTGTGATATGTTATATTGGATTGTCGTGTTTTGAATAGCCGGGGGTTTTATGTGAGATGAGAGTTTTTTTTCATTCATGTAAAATTCATTTGTATGTAATATTCTTTTATTGGGGCACTTCCGGGTTGAGGATGATGTCACCATTGTATATTATTTACTTTTCCGCATTAGGATGGACCCAAGGAGGGGAGCAAAAGTAACCGGGTTCTAGGGTCCAGTGAGAGGCCATCTCGAGGAGTCGAGACCGGGTCTTTTAACCCTAGAATTGGCAGTGTTGCTTGCCGCTCTCGTAGGGGTCTAGGGATGTGGGTTTGGCTATTCATCGCGACCGTGGAATCCGTGTTTTATACAGGTTCAAAATAAAACACGGACGTCCTAATATATCCAATATTTCATATGTTATCTTCTGCTGTAATGTTCTGTGATGAGATCATATTACTGCCTGAGACGAATGCTTATACTATATGTTGAAATATATAAATTACTGCTTTCGTTTCTTCTGTGAAACTTAGGAAGCTTAAATGATGGGTTTTATTAATGAGATTAATAAAAGAAAAGAAAGCTAAAAGATATTGTAGAATCAAAACTTTATAAAAAGGGTAGCTACAGTTTTGCTTTGCACAGCGGTATTTATGATATACCCTGCATCTTATTCGATGAGAAAAGAGCCGAGATCCCTTCACCGGGAGTGTCCTCTTTAGCAAAACTGGCAGATACTACAAACTCGCAGTTTAGTTTTTGATTGCTTCTATAGTTCTTGCTTTGCACAGCGGTATTTGTGAAATATCCCGTACCTTATTCGATGAGGAAAGAGCCGAGATCCCTTCACCGGGAGTGACCTCTTTAGCGAAACTAGAAAAGCCTCAAAAACACTCATTTTCAAAATCACTTGTTTCTACAAACGATATCAAGTTCATTACGCTCATGCTTTTCAGAAAAACCTGCGTAGCCCTCCGTCATTTCAGATAAGTCCTACTTAGTATTCGTGCTACGTTTGTTGACCTTCGTCAAGGCGTAGTGTGCGGTAGCTGACTAGTATTTATCTGCAGCATGTGATGTGATTGTTTTAGGGTAATCGTACGACCTTGCTGACCTCCGTCAAGGGTCGTGCGGGTGGGTTTAATTCAATCAGGAAATGACGGGTTGAACTTGCCTAGTAGCCTATGGTTTGTTGACCTCCGTCAGAATCATAGGACGCTAGGGGTAAAACATATTATCGGGAATTTCAAGTGTTGAGATTTGCAATGAGATTGCATATCTTCTATGAGATAGATGGATCCCGATACCTACTGCGAGTAAAAGTTATTCCTGGAAGAATTTTACACAGGACAATTAGCCGATCAAGTAGGTGTCTAAGATAGGTGTTAATGGGGTTATGCCTCTGGGAAAACGAGGTTTATTTTAATTAGGTCTGTGCGAAAGCACGGGGAACCTCCCTCAAAGTACCAACACTAATCTGGCTGAAAGATTGGCGAACTTGTAGGGTATAATTAATCCCGGCTAATCTTACCTTTTAGGGTTTGAAGGAAGATTTGATTAAAACAGTGGGAGCCATCCTGATTAGATAAGATTATAACCAATCTAATCTTGCAAGAGCGCACGCTAAAGTGTTTTCTTCTCTCTCTCTCAAGGTAGCGACCATGTCAGGCCTTAATCAAGATAATAATATGGATGTATTAACCGAACCCGCTTGTTATACTGAGCAGGGGAACGTTGGTCCCGTTCTTTCTTATAATTGTTATGAGACTGAACAGGAAATAGGGGAATACCAGAATTCACACGCCGCCCAAACGAAGAATAAACATGATGATGTATCTTCTTCAGATGTGTTAGTTGCCGAGAACTGTTTCTCCGTTCACTCTACGTCCTGGGCATTAGATACTGGATCAGGATCCTACATATGCAATATATTGCATGTGCTAAAGAAAGGTAGAGAACTGGGAATGGATGATCATTCTGTAAGAGTAGGGAATGATGCAAATGTTGCAGCCAAAGCACTTGGCGAATATCACCTTGTATTACCAAGTGGTAATACATTGATTCTGAACGAATGCTATTATATACCGAACATGATGTGCAACATTATATCAGTTTCTTTATTAAATAAAGAAGGATATAACTTTGTAATACAGGATAATGTTATGAACATCTTCCTAAATCAAAAGTTGATTGGATCAGGCTCGTTAAATAATGGCATATACGTTCTAAATCAAAACACGGTTCTTAATATACAGAACACACACAAGAGGAAAGGTTCAGAAATGAACGAATCCTTCTTGTGGCATTGTAGACTTGGTCATATCAACGCGGCACGACTTGCTAAGTTACTTAAAGATGGTTATTTAAATGCGTTCGAATTATCATCTTATGAAACTTGCCATTCATGTCTCAAAGGCAAAATGACCAAAACTCCGTTTAGTGGATACGGAGAAAGAGTTACAGAACTCTTGGGACTGATACATAGTGATGTATGCGGTCCCATGTCTACACATGCCAGGAATGGTTCCTCGTACTTCATTACATCCACTGACGATCTTTCAAGATACGGAAATGTGTTCCTGTTGAAACACAAGTCTGAAGCTTTTGAGAAATTCAGAGAATATAAGAACGAAGTAGAGAACCAAACGGGTAGAAGTATTAAAATCCTTCGATCTGATCGAGGAGGAGAATACTTGAACAATGAGTTCCTTGATTATCTAAAAGAGAATGTGATTCTCTCTCAGCTTACTCCTCCCTATACACCACAGCACAAGGGTGTATCGGAGCGGATGAATCACACCCTATTGATATGGTATGCACTATGATGAGCACTGCTGAGTTACCTATTTCCTTTTGGGGGTATGCGCTTGAGACAACCATATACCTATTGAATAGAGTTCCAACCAAATCAGTGCCTACCACTCCATATGAGATATGGGAGGGGAAGAGACCGTGTCTTAATTTCGTTAAGATATGGGGTTGCCCGGCCTATATTAAAAGGCAAAATCCGGACAAGCTCGAGGCAAGATCGGTTTTATGCAAGTTTGTAGGATATCCCAAGCATTCGCGAGGACATATCTTCTACCACCATGAGGAACAAAAGGTATTTGTTGCTCAGCATGCCACCTTTTTAGAAAAGGAATTTCTTGCAAAGGAAATTAGTGGCAAGGAGGTAGAACTGGAAGAAGTTCTGGTTACACAAACTGAAACAGAAGATTTGGTAGAACCAGAGGATTCAGTAGTTCCCAACAAACCCCAGCCTCTCCGCCGATCTAGTAGGGTTCCTCATCCACCTGAGAGATACTACGGTTTTCTCATTGATGGTGGGAGCGAGGATTGCATCATGGAAGATGATGACCCGACTAGTTTCGAGCAGGCCATCACGAGTGGTGACTCTGTGAAGTGGCTGGATGCAATACGATCTGAGATGGAATCCATGTACACCAACAAAGTATGGACTTTGGAAGTTGCTCCTGAAGGGGTAAAACCCATTAGGAGCAAATGGATCTTTAAGAAGAAACTTGGTGTAGATGGAAAAGTTGAGACTTTCAAAGCTAGACTTGTTGCAAAAGGTTTTCGTCAACGACCGGGTGTTGATTATGACGAAACCTTTTCTCCAGTGGCTATGCTTAAGTCCATCCGGATCTTACTTGCCATTGCTGCAGACCATGACTACGAAATCTGGCAAATGGATGTTAAGACCGCCTTTCTAAATGGTGATTTGGAAGAGCGCGTGTACATGACTCAGCCAGAGGGCTTCGTAGACAGTGGGAGTGGCGGAAAGGTGTGCAAGCTGCTTAAATCCATCTACGGGTTAAAGCAGGCATCGCGGAGTTGGAACATCTGTTTTGATGTGGTAGTCAAAGAGTTTGACTTCATCAAAAACATAGATGAACCTTGTATATACAAGAAGGTTGCAGAGAGTAAGGTTGTATTCCTCGTATTGTACGTGGATGACATACTCTTGATAGGAAATGATATTCCTATGCTGCACTCGGTCAAGCTCTTCTTATCACATAGATTCTCAATGAAAGATCTAGGTGATGCCTCCTGCATTTTGGGAATTAAGATCTGTAGAGATAGATCTAGACGGATACTGGGATTGTCCCAATCCAGGTACATTGACACCATACTAAAGAGGTTTAGTATGGAAGAATCCAAGCATGGGAACCAACCCACGATCTCTGGACTCACTCTCTCTAAAGAGATGTCTCCCAAGACTGATTTGGAAAGAGCTCGCATGCAAGGGATACCCTATGCTTCAGCAGTAGGCTCTATCATGTACGCGATGCTATGTACCAGACCCGATGTAGCATACTCACTAAGTGTAGTGAGTAGGTATTAAGCAGATCCTGGAGAGAATCACTGGACAGCTGTGAAGAACATTCTCAAGTAGTTGAGAAGGACTAAAGAGATGTTCTTGGTGTATGGTAACGGAGAACTCCAGGTGGAGTCCTTTACCGATTCGAGCTTCCAGAGTGATAAGGACGACTCTAAGTCGCACTCGGGATTTGTCTTTACCCTAAATGGAGGGGCGGTGTGTTGGAAGAGTTCCAAACAGGAAACCGTGGCAGACTCGACGATGGAGGCTGAATACATCGCTGCCAACGATGCTGCCAAAGAGGCTATCTGGATAAAGAAGTTCATCACTAAACTTGGTGTGGTTCCGTCCATTGAGCATCCAATACCTTTGTATTATGATAACAATGGAGCTGTGGCTTTGGCCAAGGAACCTAGGTCCCATCAGAAGTCCAGACATATTCTGAGGCGGTATCACCTGATCCGGGAGATAGTTGATCGCCGGGAGATCGAGGTCAGGAGAGTTGATACGAAGGACAACATTGCGGATCCACTCACAAAGGCCATTCCTCAGATACAATTTGAGAGACTCTTCGGGATGTTGGGTATGAGATACTACAACAGCTGGCCTTAGTGCAAGTGGGAGATTGTTAGTTATATGTATGCCCTAGAGGCCATTGTTGTACATGTGATGTATATTATAATGGATGCTTGGATATATATAGAGAGGACTTTCTTGCTCGATATGATAGTATGCTATCTGGTTTCATTTTATCTTAACATGTTAACGAATACTGTTTTGTGATCACGTGTTGATAAAGCCTTTAGGATCTCGACTACTAGGACTATGATGAGATCATACTAGTGGGGCCAGGGTAGTCAACGAGTACATCCTATAACTGTTCCTAGTCGAGGGTGTATCGAGACAGGGCATCGATACTCTAGAGTAGGCTAGCGTACACGCATCTTGACCCATATGATGGGCGATGGATGATCCCATATCCATTGGTGTTGGACATCAAAGATGGTGTACGGGTGCTCAGTGGAGACTGGGTACACTGAACGGACTCGCCGAGAACTCCTGGATGGTATTATACCTATCGTCAGATAGCAGTTCTCCGGTGACACTGGTACATGTTAGTCTGTAGACCCAAGATCGTCATAGAGTCTTGTGTGATTCCTACTGTGCTTTGATTTCCACCTTACCACGTCCAAGAGAGCGTGCAAAACGGTGGATTTTGGGTACAGTCCCGAATCACATGGAGGCAATGAGAGATAGGAGGGGTTTCGTCTCTCCCGGTATAGGGAGTTGATGTTGTGCTGTGTTCGATTGGCTATAACTGGAAGTCCCTGGCCAGGGCTGATATGGAGATTTACTGGTAAGAGTTATCAGTAGTTTCTCGACCCGTTATGAGCCTTACATCGACACGACTTATCGGTTACTGGGGTCTGACGTTTACCACCCCTAGACTAGATATGCAACATATCAGACGAAGAGACCAGACTGTACGGTAGTGTTTACTGATTGGATTTGCAGGAGAATGTACAGGCTTGCTTGTTGATCTTCTGATTGCTCAATACACGGGTGGCTGTTATGTTTAGCTGACCGCTTGCAGCTTGTGGGTGTTTGATATGATCATCACTTACTGCCGGCGTATTGACGATTCTTTAGAGTCCTACACAGAGGTTTCCTGGCTCAGGCAAAATGGAGTAGGAGCACATATGTGATATGTGCGGGACCGAGAATAATACGATATGAGATACCGTATTCTCTTGTCGCGATATATGATATCGGCCCGGTATATGTGATATAGCCGGGTCATCGGATCAAGTGTTGATTCGATGAATCGGTACATGTTATATTAGTCGGTTATATGCTATATAGCCGGATTGTCGGATCAAGTGTTGATTCGATAATTTAATGTATAATTATATATGCGATATATTACATTACGTTAACTAATATAAGCTCGCTTTATCGATTCATTTTCTCACCGGATAATACATTGATATATATGCGATATATGTTAATTGTATTATTTTCTTTTGTTCCAAAATATATTATATATGTGATATATAATATTGTAACAAGTTATGATTACAAATACAATATGATTTGTTGAGATTAAACAAGTTAGGGTTTGATTTGGGTTAGCATTTGGGTTAGCTTTTTCATGAAGCTTCTAGAAGCTTTATTTTGTTTTAAACTTAGATATTTTGTATTAATATTTTGTGTAGATATTTCTTAACCCAACCCAAACCCTTTTACCCTAGTTAATTCTCTACAAGGGTTAAGCCTTCATACTTAACCCATGGTTGGATTTGTAACCACAACAATAATTCATTATTCATCACAAAAGGATTTTCTTCTTCTTCTTCATTCTCTTGAAAGAAAACCTTGACTAGCTTTCATTTTGTGATGATAAATGGTGAGAAATTGAAAATAAAAGAGAGCTAAATTCCTACTTCATCATCCTCATCTATTCTAGCCACTTAGATTAGGATGTTCACTTCTCTAATAAGTTGTTTAGTGAAGTGTAAGCTTGGGTTAAAGATTCTTCAAGGTAGATCATCTTCGAAAAGGAAGACTTCAAGCAGGCATGGATCGTTCGGCTTGTGGAGCCTCTCTAGATTCCGGAAGTTCATGGATCGCGGCGAAGGGACTACTACCCGGAGCTTATGAAGCGAAGGAACGGACTATAAAGGTTGTAATTGTAGGGTTCCTAGGCACCCCAAGGAGGTCTCACAAGGCATCGAACATGCCATATTAAAATTTTACGGTGCCTACAAACCCTAAACTACGGATCGATAACTAGATGTCTAGGCGAAAAAGAACTAGTTAACAAATTAACTAATGAGAATACGGAAATACAACCTTTGTAGATCCGGTGCTCCACCTCCACGGCTCCGCAACGAGGTCCTCTCCGCTGTCCAAATCAAATCTGGGCTCTAGGATCGGCTTCGTCGGAGAATGGGCAAGCTAGGTCGTTGATGTCCATGCCGAAGATGATCTACGTCGAGGCATCGCTAAATCAAGCTCCGACTTCACCAAGTCAAGAAACTTGTGAAGTAAACACACTCTACTACTTGGCAAGAGGTAGAGGATGAAGAAATAGGAAGTGGGTTAACTTTAGAATTGGATTTCTCACTCAAAAACATCAATCACCATTGACGAGGTTAGCTTTTCTTCACTTGAAGCAAGGAAGAAGAAGAAGAAGAAATGTTATGATAAGTTAAATAAAAAGAAAAGAATAATCCAATCTTTATCATAACTTAACCATGGTTATGTGTAGAGATTGAACTAGGGTTAAATCAAATGGTTAGGTTAAGCATGAGATAAGAATGGTGGACAAAGTCAAAGGTTCATGAATCTTCAACTACAAACAAAGAAAGCCACCATTCTTCTCATTTCATTTTCCAAAAAGAAAATAAATAAATAAATAAATAAATAGATATGAAAAACAAAACCCTAACCATTTGAATAACCATGGTTTAATCTTTACACAAACTCAAGTTAGCATGCATCATCAAACATGATACATACAAGTGCACAAAAACATATCGCATATGCAATGCGCACGAACCAAGTGAGAAAATCCGTCTAAAGTGAACCGATACTAGTTAATGCAAAGTAATATATCAAATATATAATTATACATTAAATCATTAAATCAACACTTGATTCAATGATCCGGTCATGCGCACATAACCGACTGGTATCATTAGTAACATCTTATCGAATCAACACTTGATCCGATAACCCGGCTATATCGCATATAACCGATCAATGTCATATCGCGAGAATCGAATACAGTATCACATACTCGTATTATTCTCGGTCCCGCACATATCTCATATGCGCTCCTATTTCGTTTCGCTTGAGCCAGGAAACCTCTGTGTAGGACTCTAAAGACTCGTCAATACGCCGGCAGCAGGTGATGATCATATCAAACACCCACAAGCCGCAAGCGGTCTGCTAAACGTAACGGCCACCCGGGTATTGAGCGATCTGAAGATCGACGAGCAAGCCCGCTCACACTCCAGTGAATCCGACCAGTAACACTACCGTACAGTCCGGTCTGATCGTCTGATCTGTCGCATATCTCGCCTAGGGGTGGTATACGTCAGACCCCAATAGCTCAATAAGTCGTGTCGATATGAGGTCTATAACTGTTCGAGAAACTACTGGTAACACTTACCAGTAAATCTCAGCAACCCTGGCCAGGAATTTCCTGTTATAGCCAATCGAACACAGCGCAACATCAACCCCCTATACCGGGAGAGACGAATCCCCTCCTATCGCTCATTGCCTCCATGTGACTCGGGACTGTACCTAAAAACCACCGTTTTGCACGCCCTCTTGGACGTGGTAAGATGGAAATCAAAGCACAGTGGGAACCACACAAGACTCTATGACGATCTCGGGTCAACAGACTACTCTGTACCAGTGTCACCAGAGAACTGCCATCTGACGTGAGGTATAATACCATCTGGGAGTTCTCGGCGAGTCCGTCCAGTGTACCCAGTCTCTACTGAGCACCCGTATATCATCTCTGATGTCAAACACCGATGGATATGGGATCATCCATCGCCCATCTGTATGGGTCGAGAAGGTATACGCTAGTCTACTCTGGTATATCGATGCCCCGTCTCGATACACCCACGACTAGGGACTTTGAAGGATGTACTTATGGACTACCATGTCCCCACTAGTATGATCCGCATCATAGTCCAGGTAGTCAAGTACAGATCCAAAGGGCTTTACCAACATGTAACAGAGAGACAATCAGCATACACGTTAAGGTAAATGGTAACCAGATAGCATACTATCATGTCGAGCAAGAAAGTCCTCCCTATATATGTCCCGGCATCTACTACAATATACATCCTATGTATAGTAATGGCCTCTAGGGCATACATATAACTAACAATCTCCTACTTGCTCTAGGGCCATCTATAGCAGTAGTTGTAGTATCTCATACTCAACCATCCCATAAAAGTCTTTCTCTGGGAACAGGCCTTTGTGAGTGGATCCGCTGTGTTGTCCTCTGAGTCTACTCTCCTATCCTCGATCTCCCTGGAGATCAACCATCTCCATGATCAAGTGATACTGCCTTAGAATATGTCTGGATCACTGATGGGACCGGCGTTCCTTGGCATCAGCCACAACTCCATTGTCACATAATGGGAGGAACTAAGTTCATCTCATGAACCAATATACACCCAGACTTCCTCTTTGGTAGCATCTTAAGTAGCGATGTATCCTGCCTTTATCGTCTAGTATGTCATGGTATCTAGCTTGGAACTCTTCCAACATACCGTCCCTTTACTTAGGGTAAAGACAATGCCTGTGACTAACATTCAGTCGTCTTTATCACCCTGGAACCCTTCCAGTGATTCTCCCCAGGATCGATTGATACCATCTCACTACAACTAGTGAGAATCCTAACATCCATTTAAATCTATCTCATAGATCCAAAATCCAGGATTTAGTAGGTATCTCATTGTTCCTATATGGAGAATCCTAGTGATAACCGGAGATTGATCGAGCGTAGCATAGGAAACTCCTTCCCCATCAAGAGTATGTCATCCACGTACTCTACGAGGATCGTCACCATACTCCCTACTACCTTTTTTGTTTATACAAGGTTCATCTACCATTTTGATGATGTCAAACTCTTTGACTAATTCATCAAAAACAGATGTTCCAACTCCGCGATGCCTGCTTTATCATATAAAACATCTTGCACACGTTTCCGCTGCTCCCACTGTCTACGAGGCCCTCTGGCTGTGTACTTATAGACGCTCTCTTCTAAATCATCATTTAGAAAAGCAGTCAAGACACCCAACCACCAGATATCGCAGTCATGGTATGTAGCCGTGACAAGTAGGATCTGGATGGACTTAAGCATAGCTATTGTAAAAGGTTTCATCATTATCCACGCCTGGTCGATGACGAAAACCTTTAACAATTCTAGCTTTGAAAGTCTCAACTTTTCCATGTACACCAAGTAATCTTCTCAAGATATACTTGCTCCTGATGGGGATTTAACCCTTCAGATATAGCAACTAAAGTCCATACTTTGTTGGTGTATAAGGATTCCATCTCAGATCGATAAACATCCAGCCATTCTTACAGAGTCCTACTCCTGATGGCCAGCTCGAAACTAGTTGGGTCATCATCTCATGATGCAATCCTCGTTCCCACTGTCATAGAGAAACCGAAGTATCTCTCAGGTGGGTGAGGAACCCTACTAGATCGGCGGAGAGGCTGAGGTTCGTTGGTATCTACTGAATCCTTTGGTTCTACCAAATCTTCTTCTGTTGTTTGTATAGTTGGAACCTTTCCAGTTGTACATAACAGATCTTGCCTCGAGCTTGTCCGGATTTTGCTTTTAGACATAGGCCGGACAACCCCAAATCTTAACTAGCTTAAGACATGGGCTCTTCCCATACCATATCTCATATGGAGCGGTAGGCAACTGATTTGATTTGAACCCTATTCAATAGGTATGCAGCTTCTCAAGTGCATAACTCCCAAAAAGGAAACAGGTAACTCAGTAGTACTCATCATAGAGCACACCTTATCATATAGGGTGTATCTGCTCCGCCCTGATATACCATTGTGCTATGGTTTATACAGAGGAGTAATGCTGAGAGAGAATCTCATTCTCCTTTAGAATAGTCCAGTATTTCCGTGCTCAAGTATTCTCCTCCCTGATCACATCAAAGGACATAATACTTATACCCGTATTTGTTCTCTAATTCTAACTTATATTCTGTGAATATCTCAAAAGGTTCGAACTTATGTTTCAACAGGAACGTATGTCTGAATCTTGAGAGATTATCAGAGAATGTAATGAAGTATAAAGAACCGGTCTTGGCATGTGTAGACAGGGGACCTACATACATCAACATGTATCATCCCAAGAGTTCACTAACTCTTTCTCTGTTTCCAATAAACAGAGCTGTGGTCATCTTATCTTTGTGACATGACTGGCGAGTTTCACAAGATGTAAATTCAAACTAATTTAAATATACATCTTTATGTAACTCTAGCCAGTCGGGTCGCATTGATCTGACCTAGTCTACAATACCTCAAGAAGGATTCGTTCATTTCTGAACTCTTCCTCTTGTGTGTGTTCCGTATACTAAGAACTGTAGTTTGATTTAGAACATCAATGCTTTTAGATAACGTGCCTGAACCGATCAACTTTTGATATAGGAAATGTTCAAAACATTATCCATCAATACAAAATTATATCCTTTCTTTTCTAACAAAGAGAGTGATATGATTTGGTATATCAGGTTCGGTATCTAATAACATTCGTTCAGAATCAATGTATTGGTAATACAGGGTGACAGTGACCAACAGACCTGGCTGCAACTCTTGCCCCGTTTTCTGCCTCATGAAACTTATCACCCGTTCTCAGTTCTCTACCTTTCTGTAGCCCTATGTAACAGATTACATATCTGGGATCCTGATCTGGTATCACATACCCAGGACATAAAGAATACTGAGAAACAGTTCTCTGTAATGAACACACCCGAAGATGATGCATCAGCATGCACTCTCTTCGTTTGGGCGGCACGGGAATTCTGGTAATCCCCAATTTCCTGCTCTGTCTTATAACAATTATAAGTTGGAGCGGGACCAACGTTCCCCAGCTCAGTATAACAAGCGGGTTCGGTCAATAATCCGTATTATTATCTTGATTAAGGCGTGATATGGTCGCTACCTGGAGAGAGAGAGAAGAAAACACTCAGCGTGCGCTCTGTCAAGAATAGATTGGTTATTATTTTATCTAATCAGGATGGCTCCCACTTCTTTTTATCAAATCTTCCTTCAAACCCTAAAAGGAAAGACTAGCCGGGATTAATTACACACTAAAAGTTCGCCAGTCTTTCAGCCAGGCCAGTGTCGGTACTTTGAGGGAGGTCCCCCGTGCTTTCGCACGAACCTAATTAATGTAAACCTCGTTTTCCCAGAGGCGTAACCTCGTTGACACCTTTCTAGACACCTACTTGATCGGCTAATTGTAATGTATAAAACTCTCCCAGGAGTAACTCTTACTCGCAGCGGGTATCGGGATCCAACTATCTCATAGAAGGTATGCAATCTCATTGCAAATTTCAACACTTGAAATTCCCGATAATATTTTGCCCCTAGCGTCCTATGACCTTGACGCAGGCCAACAAACCATAGTCCGCTAGTCAAGTTCAACCCGTCATTTCCTGATTGAATTAAACCCACCCGCACGACCCTTGACGCAGGCCAACAAAGTCGCACGACTACCCTAATCCAATCACATCATATGCTTATGCAGATAAGCACCAGTTAGCTACCGCACACTACGCCTTGACGTAGGCCAACAAACGTAGCACGAATACTAACTACTACTTATCTGAAATGACGGAGGGCTACGACAGGTTTTTCTGAAAACCTATTGCGTAATGAACTTGATATCGTTGTAGAATCAAATGATTTTGAAATGGAGTGCTTTTGAGGCTTTTCTAGTTTTGCTAAAGGAGTCACTCCCGGTGAAGGGATCGTCGGTCCTTTCCTCGTCGAATGAGGTGCGGGATATATCGCATATATCACTGTGCAAAGCAAAAACTCTTAAAAGCAATCAAAAGACAAACCGAGTGTGTAGCATCTGCCAGTTATTGCTAAAGGAGTCACTCCCGGTGAAGGGATCTCGGTCCTTTCCTCATCGAATAAGGTGCAGGATATATCACATATACCGCTGTGCAAAGCAAGAACTGTAGCTACCTGTTTTATTTTGAAATTCGATTCTACAACATCTTAGGTTTATTTTATTTCATTAATCACATTAATGAAGTCCCATCATTTAAGTACCTAATCATCACAGATAAATACGACGTACACTTATGCCATCCGCATTCGCCTCGATGTCCCCTCGTGCACCGTTAGGTTAGGTAACTAACGGCAGAGCAGGGCAGGGCTAGCACGGGTGTAAAACATAAGTAACGCCTATATAATATATCATATATACTATATACTGTATCTATCACAGAACATCACATGATCACATCACAGATATCGCAGCAGAAGAATCATATGAAATATTGGATATACTAGGACGTCCGTGTTTTCAATACGAGCCAGTATAAAACACGGATTCCATGGTCGTGATGAATAGCCAAACCCACACCCCAAGACCCCTACGAGAGCGGCAAGCAACCCTACCAATTCTGGAGTTAGGAGACCCGGACTCGACTCCTCGAGTTGGTCTCCCACTGGACCCCAGAACCCGGTTACTTGTGCTCCCCTCCTTAGGTCTATCCTAGTGCGGAAAAGTAAATAATATACAAACGGTGACTCTTCCGCAACCTGGAAGCGCCCCAATAAAAGAATATTACATACAAGTTTTTACATGAATGAAAATGAAAAACACTCATCTCACATAAAACCCCCCGGCTATTCAAACACGACGATCCAATATAACATATCCAGCAACACATAACATCACATGTCATCAACGTAAGTAAATATGCGCATCCCAATTGTCGTTGACGTATAGCAACGAAACCGGCGATATCACATATTACACTTACGGTCACAGAAAAGAAAGTGTAAAACTACAACAGTTGGAATCCGCAACCACCTCAGACATCGCATGCCTGACCAAATGAATTACTTAGACATCGCATGCCTAACAATTATAAACCCCGCATTTTAGTCTCAAAATCGAAAACTTTTTTCAATATTAAGTCGGGCAATTCAACAAGATTCCCGACATTCTGATCGAATGCTCGTCGCAAACTTCAGTAGACGGCCGCACCCCCGATACCGTCGACGAAGTGCACTAAGGCGGAACACCGCCACCGCGAGCACCCGGACGGATGCTTTCGGCGACGGGGTTCTCCTACAGTCACTTGGTCGGGGCAATGGCGTGAAGCTGTCTATTAAGTTTACCCGGCGAGTATCCGCGTACGCTACGTGATTGCGACGGACTTTTGATCACATCAAAATTCCGTGGCAACCGATCAAGTGAGACTAAACTGCTATGTTTATAACATTCATTCAGTTATCTTATAACTAATTGTGAATTCCAATTATTGTATCCCATTCCAGATAAATAGAAAATGTTAAACTTTCCGATCGAACATTCTAACACCCAAGTTTTCCCGATACAGATCAACACATGAAATAAGTCTAACAACATTCCGTTCGTACCTCAGTACCAACGGTCCAGCCGTAGAAGGGTCAAGCCAACGCCTCACATGTGGCACGCCGTACTGCCCCAAACCCGAAGGTTCAAAGGGCAGTTCAAGACGGTCACATAATCGAGTTAAGGTTTGTGTCTTCTAGAGGGACCATCGCGTTACTTGCACTACTTAGAACGTGTTAAACTACGGAAAAATCCAACACTTGGAAATTTCCCGACAGGGGAAAAGTTGGGTATTTATATCCGGTCGAACTTTTTAACATATTCTAAGATTTATCCGGAAAGCCAAACAGACAAAATTTGATACCCCGATCGAAACACCGAATCCCCAAAACAATCCCAGAAAATACAACTCTGGAAACAGTATTAAAAATTCCCATAAAATCCAGAAAAAAATAATAAGAGTTACTGTACAAATTGTGGAGGATGACGTCATATAATTGCCGCTCATCCGCCGCATAACGCAAGATTATGCCGCGGATCCGCGCCAACATTAACTGTTCATAAGAAAATTTTTGTACCGAAATTCTCATATTTCTCTGCTGGTTTTTATTCATATTTTTAATACTGAAAAATCCCTGTTTTTAGAAAAAGTACAGAGAGCATGATCCGGGTCGGGTTTTCGGTTCGTTCGGACTTCAAATTCCGTCTGGACTTCGCCTAAGGCTCTAGCTAGGCTCTGATACCACTGTAGGGTTCCTAGGCACCCCAAGGAGGTCTCACAAGGCATCGAACATGCCATATTAAAATTTTACGGTGCCTACAAACCCTAAACTACGGATCGATAACTAGATGTCTAGGCGAAAAAGAACTAGTTAACAAATTAACTAATGAGAATACGGAAATACAACCTTTGTAGATCCGGTGCTCCACCTCCACGGCTCCGCAACGAGGTCCTCTCCGCTGTCCAAATCAAATCTGGGCTCTAGGATCGGCTTCGTCGGAGAATGGGCAAGCTAGGTCGTCGATGTCCATGCCGAAGATGATCTACGTCGAGGCATCGCTAAATCAAGCTCCGACTTCACCAAGTCAAGAAACTTGTGAAGTAAACACACTCTACTACTTGGCAAGAGGTAGAGGATGAAGAAATAGGAAGTGGGTTAACTTTAGAATTGGATTTCTCACTCAAAAACATCAATCACCATTGATGGGGTTAGCTTTTCTTCACTTGAAGCAAGGAAGAAGAAGAAGAAGAAATGTTATGATAAGTTAAATAAAAAGAAAAGAATAATCCAATCTTTATCATAACTTAACCATGGTTATGTGTAGAGATTGAACTAGGGTTAAATCAAATGGTTAGGTTAAGCATGAGATAAGAATGGTGGACAAAGTCAAAGGTTCATGAATCTTCAACTACAAACAAAGAAAGCCACCATTCTTCTCATTTCATTTTCCAAAAAGAAAATAAATAAATAAATAAATAAATAGATATGAAAAACAAAACCCTAACCATTTGAATAACCATGGTTTAATCTTTACACAAACTCAAGTTAGCATACATCATCAAACATGATACATACAAGTGCACAAAAACATATCGCATATGCAATGCGCACGAACCAAGTGAGAAAATCCGTCTAAAGTGAACCGATACTAGTTAATGCAAAGTAATATATCAAATATATAATTATACATTAAATCATTAAATCAACACTTGATTCAATGATCCGGTCATGCGCACATAACCGACTGGTATCATTAGTAACATCTTATCGAATCAACACTTGATCCGATAACCCGGCTATATCGCATATAACCGATCAATGTCACATCGCGAGAATCGAATACAGTATCACATACTCGTATTATTCTCGGTCCCGCACATATCTCATATGCGCTCCTATTTCGTTTCGCTTGAGCCAGGAAACCTCTGTGTAGGACTTTAAAGACTCGTCAATACGCCGGCAGCAGGTGATGATCATATCAAACACCCACAAGCCGCAAGCGGTCTGCTAAACGTAACGGCCACCCGGGTATTGAGCGATCTGAAGATCGACGAGCAAGCCCGCTCACACTCCAGTGAATCCGACCAGTAACACTACCGTACAGTCCGGTCTGATCGTCTGATCTGTCGCATATCTCGCCTAGGGGTGGTATACGTCAGACCCCAATAGCTCAATAAGTCGTGTCGATATGGGGTCTATAACTGTTCGAGAAACTACTGGTAACACTTACCAGTAAATCTCAGCAACCCTGGCCAGGGATTTCCTGTTATAGCCAATCGAACACAGCGCAACATCAACCCCCTATACCGGGAGAGACGAATCCCCTCCTATCACTCATTGCCTCCATGTGACTCGGGACTGTACCCAAAAACCACCGTTTTGCACGCCCTCTTGGACGTGGTAAGATGGAAATCAAAGCACAGTGGGAACCACACAAGACTCTATGACGATCTCGGGTCAACAGACTACTCTGTACCAGTGTCACCAGAGAACTGCCATCTGACGTGAGGTATAATACCATCTGGGAGTTCTCGGCGAGTCCGTCCAGTGTACCCAGTCTCTACTGAGCACCCGTATATCATCTCTGATGTCAAACACCGATGGATATGGGATCATCCATCGCCCATCTGTATGGGTCGAGAAGGTATACGCTAGTCTACTCTGGTATATCGATGCCCCGTCTCGATACACCCACGACTAGGGACTTTGAAGGATGTACTTATGGACTACCATGTCCCCACTAGTATGATCCGCATCATAGTCCAGGTAGTCAAGTACAGATCCTAAGGGCTTTACCAACATGTAACAGAGAGACAATCAGCATACACGTTAAGGTAAATGGTAACCAGATAGCATACTATCATGTCGAGCAAGAAAGTCCTCCCTATATATGTCCCGGCATCCACTACAATATACATCCTATGTATAGTAATGGCCTCTAGGGCATACATATAACTAACAGTAATCTCTCTCTCTTAGATGTAAAGTTGTTTACATGCTTTGTTAACCCTAATTCTCTAGTTAAGATCTTGGTTAGGGTTCGTTTAGCACCCAAATTTTTTTTAAAGTAGCATGTTTGATGCTTGCCAAAACCTTCACATGGTGCTATGCTAACCCTACAGTGGTATCAAAGCCAAGCTAGAGCATTAGGCGATGTGTAGACGAAGTTAAAAGTCCGATCGAACCCCGAAATATGATTTTGGACACCCTCTCTGGAAATTTTTTAAAAATTTGGTTTTTTCCGTATTAAAAATACTCAGAAAAATAAGCAGGTGATTCTATGGATATCTGTGAAGTACGACTCCCTAAATCCATCAAGCCACCGCGGAACCGCGGCCAAACCAAGCTATTGGCGGCGGTTCCGCGGCCTAACATGAGGATTCAGGGATCATACTTCAAGAGGTGATCCGTAGGTATTACATTATGCTTCTGGGAATTTTTAATATTACTCAAGTGTTGAGTTTTCTGGAGATCTTAAGAATTTGTTGTTTCGATCGGAAAATTTAACATTGTTTATTTATCTGGAATGTGATACAATATGTGGAATTCATTTAGTTAGGCTTGAAATGCGAAGTATGTGATATTTCGGATTTAAGATGTCTAAAGTGATTGTGGAATCCAAATTTTGTAGTTTTACACTTTCTTTTTTGTGACCGTAAGCGTAGTATGTGGTGTATTGCCGGCTTCGTTGCTATACATCAACGACAATTGGGATACACATACTTGCTTACGTTGATGATATGAGATATTATGTGTTGCTGTGATTTGTTATAATGGATTGTCGTGTTTTGAATAGCCGGGGTTTTTATGTGAGATGAGAGTTTTTTTTTCATTCATGTAAAATTCATTTGTATGTAATATTCTTTTATTGGGGCACTTCCGGGTTGAGGATGATGTCACCATTGTATATTATTTACTTTTCCGCATTAGGATAGACCCAAGGAGGGGAGCAAAAGTAACCGGGTTCTAGGGTCCAGTGGGAGGCCATCTCGAGGAGTCGAGACCGGGTCTCCTAACCCTAGAATTGGCAGTGTTGCTTGCCGCTCTCGTAGGGGTCTAGAGATGTGAGTTTGGCTATTCATCGCGACCGTGGAATCCGTGATTTATACAGACTCAAAATAAAACACGGACGTCCTAGTATATCCAATATTTCATATGTTATCTTCTGCTGCAATGTTCTGTGATGATATCATATTACTGTCTGAGACGAATGCTTATACTATATGTTGAAATATATAAATTACTGCTTTCGTTTCTTCTGTGAAACTTAGGAAGCTTAAATGATGGGTTTTATTAATGAGATTAATAAAAGAAAAGAAACCTAAAAGATATTGTAGAATCAAAACTTTATAAAAAGGGCAGCTACAGTTTTGCTTTGCACAGCGGTATTTATGATATACCCTGCACCTTATTCGATAAGGAAAGAGCCGAGATCCCTTCACCGGGAGTGACCTCTTTAGCAAAACTGGAAGATGCTACAAACTCACGGTTTAGTTTTTGATTGCTTCTATAGTTCTTGCTTTGCACAGCGGTATTTGTGAAATATTCCGCACCTTATTCGATGAGGAAAGAGCCGAGATCCCTTCACCGGGAGTGACCTCTTTAGCGAAACTAGAAAAGCCTCAAAAACACTCCTTTTCAAAATCACTTGTTTCTACAAACGATATCAAGTTCATTACGCTCATGGTTTTCAGAAAAACCTGCGTAGCCTTTCGTCATTTCAGATAAGTCCTACTTAGTATTCGTGCTACGTTTGTTGACCTTCGTCAAGGCGTAGTGTGCGGTAGCTGACTAGTATTTATCTGCAGCATGTGATGTGATTGTTTTAGGGTAGTCGTATGATTGTTAGGTTACGAGCGTGTCAAGTTTAGTTCTAAATACCGCAATCAAGACGGTTTCGCACGTAGCTAGCCGGTTGAGTACGGGTCGTCCGCAGGGAGATGGGAATCTTTTTCTATGTGAAGAAGAACATGTACTAAAACCTAGCAAAGAAAAATACAAGATTATGGACCCTTTCCTTCACAGAATTCTGGGGTATTTATAAGCTGGGAAATGAGAAACTAGGGCAAAAATACTGGTCCATATGAAATTACCAAACACCCCCTGAAAACCCTAACTTTCTGGCGCCAGAACGGCCGCGGAAGCGCGGCCAATACCCCACTTTAGCCGCGCTTCCGCGGCCGTATAGAGGAATTAGGTCTAGGTCTTTTTTGTGGGACCCTGGTTTGCTGTGATCTTCAATCTGGTATATGTGTTTTCTCATAATTTCTTCACGAATTTTCCAGAATTTCTGTTGAGGGAAAAGTGGACTTTTTGTCAAGATTTTGTCATGATTGTCTCGAGCTCCGCGTAGATCTCTTGGATCTTGTGCCACCATTGAGCCTTGTGCATAGATTTGACATTTTGTCTTCCTACTTGTATCTGGCAACATACGGATGAGGGACGGAGACCGTGTTTTATCTGTGGTCGGCAAGAACCCGGATTTTTTCGTGTTTTCCATGAATTTCATCGTTTTGGAACCGAGAACCTGTATCCTGCAATTGACTAGCAAACACGGCTCAAGAGTATCTACGGATATGCAATGTGATAAAAATTGGGCGGTATGAAAATGCAAAAATCTGATATGAACATCGTACGACCTTGCTGTCCTCCGTCAAGGGTCTTGCGGGTGGGTTTAATTCAATCAGGAAATGACGGGTTGAACTTGACTAGTAGCCTATGGTTTGTTGACCTCCGTCAAGGGTCGTGCGGATGGGTTTAATTCAATCAGGAAATGACGGGTTGAACTTGACTAGTAGCCTATGGTTTGTTGACCTCCGTCAAGGTCATAGGACGTTAGGGGTAAAAGATATTATCGGGAATTTCAAGTGTTGAAATTTGCAATGAGATTGCATATCTTCTATGAGATAGTTGGATCTCGATACCTAATGCGAGTAAAAGTTACTCCTGGAAGAATTTTACACAGGACAATTAGCCGATCAAGTAGGTGTCTAAGAAAGGTGTTAATGGGGTTATGCCTCTGGGAAAACGAGGTTTATTTTAATTAGGTCCGTGCAAAATCACGGGGAACCTCCCTCAAAGTACCAACACTGATCTGGCTGAAAGATTGGCGAACTTGTAGGGTATAATTAATCCCGGCTAATCTTACCTTTTAGGGTTTGAAGGAAGATTTGATTAAAACAGTGGGAGCCATCCTGATTAGATAAGATTATAACTAATCTAATCTTGCAAGAGCGCACACTAAAGTGTTTTCTTCTCTCTCTCTCAAGGTAGCGACTATGTCAGGCCTTAATCAAGATAATAATATGGATGTATTTTTTTGTGGATGGACAAAAATGCCCCTCATTCAAAAAATTTCTATCATCTCTCTGTCACTCGAACTCAGAGAACCCACGCCTCTCTTCATGGTCGTCGCCGTCCCCGTCTTTGTCGCCGCCGTCCTCGTCGCAACCTCGCCTCCCCAAATCGACACCAAAACTCCCCGCTCAATTATCGTCTCTCGTCGTCAAAATCCCTAACCTTGGAGCACCGTCCGTCCTCTCGTCGACCCCAAATCGACACCAGAACTCTGGACCTTTGCCGTCTTCTGGTCGGTCTCCTCGAGCCCTCGTCATCTGTCAAGAGAACAACTACTTCATCACTATCACTTCATGCAGAATGGCTCCTAAAGGGTAAGACGTCTAAATCGACATTGGCCGAGGAATTGGCGAAAAAGACGTCGGCTAAATCAGTGGCTCCAGAATTAAAGAAAATAACACGTCGGGTAAATCGAAAGCGACCGAGGAATCCACAAGGACCAAGGAACAAAATAGATAAAACTGATATACCCTTTCTATTAATTTTACATTGCAATTCGAAATTATTTCTTTTCTAAACAATTGTAAATATCTCGTTGATGCTTGATTTTTGAGTTTGTAAAATTGGATATTTCAGTGAATTGTTTAGATGATGCAAGAAAATGAAAATGAGAACTTGCTTGTGTTATAGGTAAAATTGCTTAAATTCTCATCTTCATCATACTACTTGTTGTTGATAGGATTGTAAGTCCACGTTTCGACCCCCGGTTCTTACGGGGAGGCGGAAACGGTATAAAAATCAAATTTTTAGCGCATGGGGCAATATGGACTAACAAAGTCGGGATCTTTTCCTAAACTAAAACTAGCAAACAAGCTAAAGAGAGTTAGCTACTCGGAAAGATGGTTATACCTAAACTTGAACTCCTTCTTCTTCAAACTTTGTAGAGGTTGATGGTTCTCTTCTCGTCGCCTTCTTCCGTCGAAGATGGATCCACCTGAGGGTTCAACCTTCGGGCTCTTTCTCGAACTTTGAGTGAACTAGAATCTCCGGCTTGCTAAACCCTTGATCCTAGAGTGAGTAGAGAGTGTCTAAGGGGTGCTTTTCTTTTAAGGAGAGGGATTCTCAACACATGAGAAGGATTCTCCTTTGGCTAGAGGAAGAAGAAGATGAAGTGAGGAGAGAGAATGATTATGATAGAATGAGCTCTTTTCTTTTGCAACCATAACTAAAAGAAAAGGAATTATCTAATTAATAATAATAATTGAAATGAGAATAGTTGATGGTTGTTTTGGAATGACCACTATCATACTTTCAATAAATGAGTGTAAGCAAGAATCAAGGAGTATCCTTGCAAAGCAATGATGGTGGTCAACATTCAACCATGGTCAACAAGTCAACCATGGTCAACAAGTCAACAAAAATCAACCATAACAATATTTCATTTAATTACTATTATTAATTGATATTTCATAAATCTATTAGGGTTTGGAAAATGACGACTGTCAACTGTGCATACGCACCCGTTCCGAAACCCTAATGAAATACCTCATCCTCCGCCTCAAGCAACTGTGCATACACACCTGCATTCTCGTTCCGAGGAACAAGAATATCGAGATATAAAAGCAACCCCAAAACATATACCAGTATCTGGCTCAAACCAGAGCCCGCCAGTATAATCCGTCCGGACTCCAAACGTGCACAAGTGCGCGGATGAGAACGAACCCTGCCGCAAAACCATGCGACCTCTACTCTGTTTTGCCCAGAGGCAAATACCCTCTGTGTGGGACTCTAAAGACTCGACACTACGCTGGCAGTGGGTTTAACCACAGACCGCAAGCGGCACTAGCTGTGCGTAACGGTCCCCAGGTAGATGCCGACAAGAAGGCTGACGAGGTGAACCCCATCTGAACTCCTACTGAGTCTGAATGTGACATTCTCCGTACAGTCCGGTCTGTTCGTCTGATACATCGCATGTCGGGCCTAGGGGGCGGTAAAACGTCAGTCCCTCAATAGCGGTACAAGTCGTGTCGGAGTGAAGCCCAAAACACCCTGAGATAACACTGGAAGCCTACCAGTATATCTCGCTTGCCCTGGCCAGGGACTACTCGTGTAATGGCTCTCCTAGACACAGCGCGATGTCAACCCCCAATACCGGGAGAGACGAATCCTGTCTAACCGTCACTGCCTCCAAGTGCTTCGGGACTGCACCCAACCACTATCTGTTTGCACGACTCCTTTGAGCCGTGGTAGGGTAGTGATCAAAGTGCAGTGGGAACACACTCGAGGCGAAGTGCCAGTGTCAAGTCAGCGGACTAAGCTGTACTCATGTCACCTGGGAACTGATAACTGACGATAGGTATAATACCAACCTGTCAGTTCCCGACGAGTCCTGTCCAGTGTACTCGTAACCTAACGAGCACCCGTATACTATCTCCAGTACGACGTACTGATGGCTGTGGGACAGACCATCTCCCACACTGGGATGAGAAGCGCATACGCTAGTCTACTCCGGAGTATCGATGCCCTGTCTCGATAATCCTGCGACTAGGGACCTGTATAAGGATGTGCTTATAGATTACCCAGCCCCCACTAGTGTGACTGCCATCACAACGCTGGTAATCAAGCAAAGATCCTAAGGGCTCCACTAATGCGTATAGGTGATATCGCAAAATAAACACATGTACACATTGAAGTAGAAACAAACCAAGTAGCATACTACTATATTGAGCAAGATTGTTTATACAAGGTGAATATCCCAAGCTTCCATTAAGTAATATACAAACTAGTATGATACAGTAATGGCCTCTAGGGCATATACACTAACAATCTCCCACTTGCACTAAGGCCATGTACTGGCGTATCGAAGACCTATCATCTCGATCAGCCACTCGAACTGAGTCTGGGGTAGGGCCTTGGTGAATGGATCTGCAGTGTTTTCTTCTGAAGCAACCCTCCGAACCTCGATCTCCTTGCGATCCACGATCTCCCTGATCAGGTGATACCGCCTCAAGATGTGCCTGGATCTCTAATGGGACCTGGGTTCCTTCGCTAAAGCTATAGCCCCGTTGTTGTCGCAATACAGAGGTATTGGGTCAACAATGGACGGAACCACCTGAAGTTCTTTCAAGAACTTCCTCATCCAGACAGCTTCTTTTGCGGCATCAGATGCAGCGATGTATTCCGCTTCCATAGTCGAGTCTGCAACGGTTTCCTGTTTGGAACTCTTCCAACACACCGCCCCTCCATTGAGGGTAAAGACAAAACCCGACATGGACTTGGAATCATCCTTGTCACTCTGGAAGCTGGAGTCAGCAAAGGCCTCGATCTGGAGGTCTTTTCCGCCATACACCAAGAACATCTCCTTAGTCCTTCTCAGGTACTTGAGAATGTTCTTTACTGCTATCCAGTGTTTCTCCCCGGGGTTTGACTGATACCGGCTTACTACACTCAGTGCATAAGCTACATCCGGTCTGGTACACAACATCACATACATTATAGAGCCTACCGCAGAAGCGTAGGGTATAATAGACATGCGATCCCTCTCCAAATCGGTCTTGGGGGACATCTCTTTAGAGAGGGTGATTCCGTGACAAGCCGGTAGGTTACCGCGCTTGGAATCTTCCATACTGAATCTTTTCAGTACGGTGTCGATGTACCTGGACTGCGAAAGTCCTAATATCCTCTTGGATCTATCACGATGGATCCGGATCCCCAGGATGTAAGAGGCATCACCCAGGTCTTTCATGGAGAACCTGTATGACAAGAAACCCTTGACAGATTGTAGCATAGGAATGTCATTTCCTATTAAGAGAATGTCATCTACGTATAAAACGAGGAATACTACAGTTCTCGCTACAAATCTACTATAGATGCATGGTTCATCTGAATTTTTGATAAAGCCAAATTCCTTGACCGTCTCATCAAAACAGATGTTCCAACTCCGCGATGCCTGCTTTAGTCCATAGATGGACTTAAGCAACTTGCACACCTTTCCGCTGCTCCCACTCTGAATGAAACCCTCTGGCTGATCCATATAGACACACTCCTCTAAATTTCCATTTAGAAAAGCGGTTTTTACGTCCATCTGCCAAATCTCATAATCGTGGAAGGCAGCCATGGCAAGAAGGATCCGAATGGATTTCAGCATAGCCACTGGAGAAAAGGTTTCGTCATAGTCCAAACCAGGTCTTTGACGGAAACCCTTTGCTACAAGTCTAGCTTTATAGGTCTCAACCTGTCCATCTACACCAATCTTCCTTTTGAAGATCCACTTGCGTCCTACGGGTTTTACCCCGTCTGGAGCAATGTCCAACGTCCATACTTTGTTGGTGTACATGGACTCCATTTCGGTCCGCATTGCATCCAGCCATTTTACCGAGTCAACGCTCTGAACGGCCTGCTGGAAGCTAGTAGGCTCATCATAATCTATGATGCAATCCTCTCTATCCCCGTCTATGAGAAAACCGTAGTATCTCTCGGGCGGATGAGACTGCCTACTACTCCTGCGGAGCGGCGTAGGAATGTCCTGTTCATTTGAACCCTCTGGTTCCACTAAGCTTTCAGTAATAGTCTGTGGTTCTGGAATTTCTTCCAGTTCTACTGCGCTCCCACTTAATTCTTTTTCTAAGAACTGGTGTTCTAGAAAGTGGGCATGACGAGAAACAAGAACTTTTTGTTCCTCTTCGTAGTAGAAGAGATATCCCTTGGAATTCTTTGGATATCTCACAAACTTACACAGTACTGAGCGCGCCTCGAGCTTGTCCGCATGCTGCTTTTTAACAAAAGCTGGACTTCCCCAAGTCTTAATGTGACTGAGATGGGGCCTCTTCCCACACCACATCTCATATGGTGTAGTAGGCACAGTCTTAGTAGGAACTCGGTTCAAAAGGTATGCAGCTGATTCTAGGGCATACCCCCAGAATGATCGCGGTAACTCAGCGTTACTCATCATAGACCGTACCATATCCAATAGGGTCCGGTTCCGTCTCTCCGATACACCGTTATGTTGCGGAGTGTATGGAGGAGTAAGCTGAGAGAGAATCCCATTCTCTTTTAAGTAATTCAGGAACTCGGCACTTAAGTATTCTCCACCTCGATCCGATCTTAGAATCTTGATACTTTTGCCGGTTTGTTTTTCAACTTCATTCTTATATTCCTGGAACTTTTCAAAAGCTTCGGACTTATGTTTCATTAAGAAGACATAACCGTACCTTGAAAAGTCATCCGTAAAAGTAATGAAGTAAGAATAACCGCTTCGCGCATGTGTAGACATTAGACCGCACACGTCGCTGTGTACGAGTCCCAAGATCTCGCTCGCTCTTACTCCGTGTCCAGTGAACGGAGTCTTTGTCATCTTTCCTTTGAGACAGGATTGACAAGTGGCATACGATTGATATATGAACGGATCCAAATATCCTTCTGTATGTAACTTAGTCAATCTTCTCTCATTGATGTGACCCAGTCTACAATGCCATAAGAAAGTCTGATTGATATCTGGAGACTTTCTTTTGTGTGTATTCTGGACATTGAAAATCTGTGGTTGGTTTAATACGTATATACCATTGCTCAGTGTACCTGAACCAATCAGAACTTGATTAAGGTGAATGTTTACAACATTACTTACAAACGCAAATTCATAACCTTCTTTAGAAACCAAAGATACAGAAATGATATTACAAGTTGCGTTGGGTACAAAAAAGCAATTACGCAAAACCAAAACATGCCCTTCTGACATTCCCAGGTGATAGTCCCCCACGGCTTTAGCATCCATGCTAGCTCCGTTCGCAACTCTGAGGGTCATGTCACCTGCCTTCAAAACCCTACGGTTTCTCAACGCCTGCAAAGAATTACAGATATGAGATCCTGATCCGGTATCCAATACCCAGGAAGTAGAGTTTATAGAAAGACAGTTTTCAATAACATACACACCTGAAGCTGAAGCCGCAACCTGCTTCAGTTCCTGTGTCCTGGCTTTCCAAGCCCTGCAATCTTTCTTCCAGTGTCCACTCTTGTGACAATAGAAGCATTCCTCTTTACCCACAAGCTTCCCCGCTATCTTTGTTGTCTTTTCCTTTCCCTTCGTTCCCACTTTACTAACACCGCCCCTTGGTTTGGCGGGGGCTTTCTTCCTCTTTTCCTTGGCTTTCGCCTTGGACCTAGAGGAAGAAGATCCTCCTACAAACAAAGCGGGTGTTTCCCTACCCTTCTGTAGGGTGCCCTCTACGCTCCTCAGCATGTTGAGGAGTTCTGAAAGTTCAACTTCCTTTTCTTGTAAGTTGAAGTTCAGTATAAACTGGGCGTAAGTGGGTGGAAGGGACTGGAGAACTAAGTCCGTATAGAGTTCACTATCCAACGTGGTCCCAAGTTCCGCGAGCTCCTCAATGTAGCCAATCATCTTAAGCACGTGGTCCGCTACCGATGATCCGACGGCCAACTTTGCCGAAAATAACTTCTTCGACACTTCGTATCTTGCGATACGAGACTGCTCTCCATACAGTTCTTTTGTATGAAGAAATATGGATTCCAAGTCCATATTCTCGTGCCTCCTCTGGTGATCGTTGTCCATAGAGGCAAGCACGAGGCACTTGGCCTTCGCGCAATCAATCTCCCAAGTCTTATGGATTTCCTTATCCGCGACGCTGGAGGTGGGACCTGGGACGGGGGGAGCTTTGGTGGTAAGAAGATACCCCAGCTTGTCGTAAGTGATTGCCATTTTGACATTCCTTAGCCAATCTTTGTAGTTTGGCCCTGTCAGTATGTTTTTATCTAGAAGTAACTTAAGTCCAGTCATTTCGATTTGGTCGCTGCAGGGGGAGAGAAGAAACACTTAGCACGATGCTCTTGCAAGTTTAGAATGGTTTTTAATTTGTCTAAACAGGATGGCTCCCACTGTCTCTCGAATCCCTCCTCAAACCACAAAGGAAGAATTAGCCGGGATCAATCCCACCGCACAATACTTGCTTAACCGTTCAGCCAGGCCAGTGTCGGTACTTCGAGGGAGGTTTTCCAACGCTTTCGCGAAGTTCCTTAATTTAAGAACCTCTTTTCCCTGGGGGCGTAGCCCCGCTAACACCTTTCTAGGCACCTACTAGGTTTATAGCATTGATCGTTTAGTGAGAAATTTCCCGAGGAGTAGCATATACTCACAGTAGGATCGGGATCCAAATATCATCGCGTGACGAAAATGAAGGAATCCTACCATAATCATCACACTCCAAATGGTATGCAAATCTAGCAAGTTTCAGTACTTATGAAACTCCCGATGTGGATTTTTGCCCCATGCTCTTATGACCTTGACTTTGGCCAAAATATCATAAGTCACATGTCAAGTTCTGCCCGTCACTATCCAGGTTAATTTGGATCCATCCGTGCCTACCCTTGACTTTGGCCAAAATGGCAGTACGAGTGTCCCAAACCAACGCATCTATCTATGCTACACATGAACACCCAATAGCTACCAATCACTATGCCTTGACTTTGGCCAACATACATAGCTTGAATACTATTGCCTATTCATGCGAAACGACGGAGGGCTACGAATGGTTTTGGTAAAACCGTGAACGTAGTGAACTTGATATAATCGATGGAACGAGATAGCTTTTAGAAGGAGTGGCTCAAGCTCCGCATTTAAAAGTTAGTTTTGAAAAGAACCGAGTGGTTTTTCGAAAGTGTTCCAACGACTTTAGCTTGGTTTATTATCTTGCATTAGTTCTTTTAATGCGTGATATTCTTGCATTAGTTCTTTTAATGCGTCCCATCATTTAATCCTACCATTGCAGAAAACAACCAAAATATGACGTACGCTTATGCCATTCGCATTCGCCACGGGATCCCGTCATCACCCGTTAGGTTACTTAACTAACGACAGAGCGGGGGCTGGGCTAGCGCGGCTGTAAAACATAAGCAACGTCTAAATAGAAAGCAATGATAGACATTACAAATCACAGATGAATACATTGGATATACTAGGAATCCGCAATCCGTTCGAGCCTGCAATGAAAAGCGGATTACACGGTCGCGGTGAATAGCAAATACCCCACCCAAGACCCCTACGGGTGCGGCAAACTACCCGCCAAGTACCCGGTAGTTTGTGCACCCCTCCATGGGTCTATCCTAGGAGCAAAAACAGTAAAAAGAATTATACAATGACGGCTACAACCCCGACCCGGTTGTGCGGTCATACAAATAATATTATTACATCAATTTACATTTACAAATGAATGAAAGAAAAACAAAAGCTCATCTCACATCCACCCCGGCTATTCACCCGCGACAGTCCAACACATTCATATACACATTCCAATATCAAACACAGATCACAGAGATGTATAACCCTGACTAATCGACTTATAGCGATTAGCCGACGTTCAATACATGCAAACAACACAGATATAACCATCATAGTCAAAGTGCAGTGAAGTTCGGAAAAAATACGGAATTATAGGACCCCAAAAGTAAATTTCTGTTCTGGAAAATCTGGGCACATATAACATATTTGAAAAATCCCAAAACCCTACCAGAAGAACACTGCACAAAACACGATCGCAAGAAGGGCCCAAACGGCGGCGGATCCGCGGCCATGAGAATAGATGAGGCCGCGGATGCGCGGCGGTTTGAAGGAATCAAGTGATCGTTTTTCTTGGGTGTTCACACAAAACCCTGAGCCGATTTTAGGTGTATAACAAATCTTGTTTTGACCAGAAATTTTTTTAACAGAAACTAGGGTTTTGTAAAAGTTTGGATTTTGGATTTTTTCGGTTCCGAACTTCGTTACACTTCACTACCAAGCTAGTTTAAGTTTAGTTAGGCTCTGATACCACTGTAAGTCCACGTTTCGACCCCCGGTTCTTACGGGGAGGCGGAAACGGTATAAAAATCAAATTTTTAGCGCATGGGGCAACATGGACTAACAAAGTCGGGATCTTTTCCTAAACTAAAACTAGCAAACAAGCTAAAGAGAGTTAGCTACTCGGAAAGATGGTTATACCTAAACTTGAACTCCTTCTTCTTCAAACTTTGTAGAGGTTGATGGTTCTCTTCTCGTCGCCTTCTTCCGTCGAAGATGGATCCACCTGAGGGTTCAACCTTCGGGCTCTTTCTCGAACTTTGAGTGAACTAGAATCTCCGGCTTGCTAAACCCTTGATCCTAGAGTGAGTAGAGAGTGTCTAAGGGGTGCTTTTCTTTTAAGGAGAGGGATTCTCAACACATGAGAAGGATTCTCCTTTGGCTAGAGGAAGAAGAAGATGAAGTGAGGAGAGAGAATGATTATGATAGAATGAGCTCTTTTCTTTTGCAACCATAACTAAAAGAAAAGGAATTATCTAATTAATAATAATAATTGAAATGAGAATAGTTGATGGTTGTTTTGGAATGACCACTATCATACTTTCAATAAATGAGTGTAAGCAAGAATCAAGGAGTATCCTTGCAAAGCAATGATGGTGGTCAACATTCAACCATGGTCAACAAGTCAACCATGGTCAACAAGTCAACAAAAATCAACCATAACAATATTTCATTTAATTACTATTATTAATTGATATTTCATAAATCTATTAGGGTTTGGAAAATGACGACTGTCAACTGTGCATACGCACCCGTTCCGAAACCCTAATGAAATACCTCATCCTCCGCCTCAAGCAACTGTGCATACACACCTGCATTCTCATTCCGAGGAACAAGAATACCGAGATATAAAAGCAACCCCAAAACATATACCAGTATCTGGCTCAAACCAGAGCCCTCCAGTATAATCCGTCCGGACTCCAAACGTGCACAAGTGCGCGGATGAGAACGAACCCTGCCGCAAAACCATGCGACCTCTACTCTGTTTTGCCCAGAGGCGAATACCCTCTGTGTGGGACTCTAAAGACTCGACACTACGCTGGCAGTGGGTTTAACCACAGACCGCAAGCGGCACTAGCTGTGCGTAACGGTCCCCAGGTAGATGCCGACAAGAAGGCTGACGAGGTGAACCCCATCTGAACTCCTACTGAGTCTGAATGTGACATTCTCCGTACAGTCCGGTCTGTTCGTCTGATACATCGCATGTCGGGCCTAGGGGGCGGTAAAACGTCAGTCCCCCAATAGCGGTACAAGTCGTGTCGGAGTGAAGCCCAAAACACCCTGAGATAACACTGGAAGCCTACCAGTATATCTCGCTTGCCCTGGCCAGGGACTACTCGTGTAATGGCTCTCCTAGACACAGCGCGATGTCAACCCCCAATACCGGGAGAGACGAATCCTGTCTAACCGTCACTGCCTCCAAGTGCTTCGGGACTGCACCCAACCACTATCTGTTTGCATGACTCCTTTGAGCCGTGGTAGGGTAGTGATCAAAGTGCAGTGGGAACACACTCGAGGCGAAGTGCCAGTGTCAAGTCAGCGGACTAAGCTGTACTCATGTCACCTGAGAACTGATAACTGACGATAGGTATAATACCAACCTGTCAGTTCCCGACGAGTCCTGTCCAGTGTACTCGTAACCTAACGAGCACCCGTATACTATCTCCAGTACGACGTACTGATGGCTGTGGGACAGACCATCTCCCACACTGGGATGAGAAGCGCATACGCTAGTCTACTCCGGAGTATCGATGCCCTGTCTCGATAATCCTGCGACTAGGGACCTGTATAAGGATGTGCTTATAGATTACCCAGCCCCCACTAGTGTGACTGCCATCACAACGCTGGTAATCAAGCAAAGATCCTAAGGGCTCCACTAATGCGTATAGGTGATATCGCAAAATAAACACATGTACACATTGAAGCAGAAACAAACCAAGTAGCATACTACTATATTGAGCAAGATTGTTTATATAAGGTGAATATCCCAAGCTTCCATTAAGTAATATACAAACTAGTATGATACAGTAATGGCCTCTAGGGCATATACACTAACAAGGATATTATAGGCAAATGATTCGATATTACAGTCAAGTGCTTGGATGATGCATGAAAATGATCACTTTCTTATAACATCTATAAAGTTTCATGTAACATCTATAATGTTGTCCGTAACATCTACTTAAGTTTTCTGTAACATGTATCAAAGTTGCCTTTATGTTACAGGCAACTGCTTACAAGTTACAAGCAACTTCACAGATGTTACATGCAAGTGCTTCTTTTTATTTGTTGTTGGCAATATAATACAGGCAAATCATTTGCCTGTAACATTTAAGCAGTTTTCTATAACTTGTAAGCAGTTGCCTGTAACTTCTAAGCACTTGTCCATAATTTTCAGTTTAAAAAATTGATATCAATGATTTAATACTTAAATTTGGTTTTCCGCAGAAGAAAAAATAGAGATACGCTCGCCATTTGTGTTGGTAGACGCTCGTGCTCGAGCCATTAACTTGCGGCCAATGCGGAATACAAAACGAAAATTTTCATTGAGGTTTTGAAGTTCAAATTGAATCTGGGACAACTTGGAATCTCTGAATTTTTTTTGCATATAAATTAGACCTATTTCGACCACCAGGAGGCACCATCAAGTGTACGAGCCCCAACACCCTTGACCTGGCGGCAAATTGCGGCTTAGATGATTAAATTCGTGCCCCCTATTGGTTTATGTGTCGGGTTTGGTCAGTAGATGTTTAACATTATATACAACCTTATTTTATATGTTAAATTGTCTCAGATTCTCTGAGTCGAAATCTGGAGTTGTTTTACTTAGCGTTTTGATGATGTCTTACGGTTTCTAAACTTGGTTTTCGGATTTCTATGTCGTGACTTAGTCGTTCGACATTCGTACGTCGATGTATTTTGTCGTTTTGGCATGCGTTGGCCATAAGTTCTAACTTATGTACGCTTCACTGGTGGTTTCGATTTCAATTTAGATTTTTATGCGATTTTGTTATGATTTTGATTGTAAGTACAATCACGGGGACTTCCGAGACGACGAAGAAGGGTAAGGCGTTCGTAGGCTTCGACTAGGACGAGACGTATAGGTGAGTAGATGTATATCTACGGGGGAAGTCGGGTGGATAGCGTATAACACCCCCACAACCGTAGTAATTAGGAAACTATATATACTAGAATCATATATCTAGTATAACTACATGCGTATAGTAGTAGTATACTTAGTAGAAAGTTATAACCTAGTCTTTATTTCTTAGCCATATATATATATATATATAATACGATTATTGTTATGTGCTGTACGCGACCCAGATGTCCGTACTTTATATGATATGAGATGAGATGAGTTGGCATACACGACTATTGATCCGTACTGTATTGATTGGATGATATCGTACGAGGAAGATTCTGTACATGATATGATGAGGATAGACTGCCGAATACGGCCGATTTTCATTTCGACTCGAGGAGTCTTGCTAATATTTCAAAATTGGAAATTCATGAGAAGTTTAGAGTCATACTTATTTTGAAAAACTAACGATTCCTTACGTACTTTTAAATGATAATTTCAAGGGTGCGCTACGAATTTTCAAATGATATCTATTTCATAAACATCATGGTCCCTTATTTCCAAAACAACATTTCGTGCTATTTTAAACTATAATCATATGGCTCATATGTAGTTAGATATTTTTAATGCTTGCTCACGTTATGATTTCCTTATTTTTGCATACGCCCACATTTCGATTACTTACTATATATACTACGTTTACACCATTAACTCTATTTAACTTCGTTTGCTAGGACACGCACACCATTACCGATGATTTCATTTTGCACTTGCACATACTCGCATGTTACACCTACACCTCATCGGTAATTGACATGCCACGTACATATGTAAAACTTGCTATGTCACCCGTATCACACTATACCCTGTTAGCATTACAGATTACTGCTTATTGCTCAGCACCGTGTACTGTACCAGATATTGTACTTTTTTTACATTACTTATATGAACACGCTTATAGTACACTGTATAATTATCAATGATTTACATGTTGCACATACATAGACTCATATGTTTCACGCACACATCATTGTAATTGCCGTGCCTCGTACACATATAGAACTTGTCATACTATATTTCTGCCCGTATCTTAGATTACTGTTTATTTCACATCAGCATGTATTATATTACCGTTCTATACTTTTATATGTTGTTCGATTATTGCCATATTCTTATGAGATAGTGTTCTCATGAGATTTCTGTTTCTATGAGATTTGAGAAACCGCGGATATGATTTTGTGAATGTTTTACAATACGGTTTTCTCTTGATATGATGATTTGGCGTCTACCATGAGTTTTCTGGGTGCTGAGATATGAGTATTATTTGAATCGAAGGAAGGGGAGGAACCAATTGCGGATACATGGTGGACCCGGTATGGTACTGTTCACATCAGAATATTACATTTAATACCGCTCATTCTTATGTACATTTGTATATAGGTAGGTGTTTTTAATCCGTGTTTGCTACATGATTACAGATTACAGGTTCTCAGTCCAGAATAATGCAAATCACGCACATTCTCTACAGTTATACAAATTCAGAACAGCCGCCGAAAACAGATAAAATCCGGGTTCCGGTCATCCACATCCGCCAGGTGCCGCTTATAATGTACAAGGGACAAGATCAAGCGATGATCATTCATGTCTGGGACAAGCACAAAGCATGAGAGAGCTAGCACAATGATCAAGGTGGCAACGCGGAGCTCGAGGGAGATCAAGACACAAAATTCAATTAAGTTACCATTTTGAACTGTTGAAAATCTGAGAATATTTTGGAAGTATTTTGCAAATATGAAACTACCAAACAAAAGAAGATAGCAACATGAGAACCCATAAGAAAAACGGCGCATCAATTCCAAAATTGGACCACGGAATAGAGAAATTTTGGTCTATTTGGCGGTGGACCCGGTATGGTACTGTTCACATCAGAATATTACATTTAATACCGCTCATTCTTATGTACATTTGTATATAGGTAGGTGTTTTTAATCCGTGTTTGCTACATGATTACAGATTACAGGTTCTCAGTCCAGAATAATGCAAATCACGCACATTCTCTACAGTTATACAAATTCAGAACAGCCGCCGAAAACAGATAAAATCCGGGTTCCGGTCATCCACATCCGCCAGGTGCCGCTTATCAGTACAAGGGACAAGATCAAGCGATGATCATTCATGTCTGGGACAAGCACAAAGCATGAGAGAGCTAGCACAATGATCAAGGTGGCAACGCGGAGCTCGAGGGAGATCAAGACACAAAATTCAATTAAGTTACCATTTTGAACTGTTGAAAATCTGAGAATATTTTGGAAGGATTTTGCAAATATGAAACTACCAAACAAAAGAAGATAGCAACATGAGAACCCATAAGAAAAATGGCGCATCAATTCCAAAATTGGACCACGGAATAGAGAAATTTTGGTCTATTTGGCGGTGGATCAGCGGTCGTTTCATGGCTAAATGTGATGAATTTTCATGAGTGTTTTGGTCATTGTGTAAGGGTTAAGAATATTGCCTTAGGGTTTCATTTCACTGCCTATAAATGCTCCAGTTCAGAAGCAAAGAAACCATGCTTTATTTTCCTTAGGATTAGTTTTAGTTTTGTGTAGTTTTCTTCTTCTTCTTCATCTTTTCTCCATTAAAATGTAGTGAGAGTTTTTAAGTGGATGAATAATGAAGACGAGAGTTTTTTTCTACCTTGTATCTTTATTTTCTTGCATTGTCTTTTAATTCTTAGTATAATTTTTATTACTTTTTTGTTAAAATAGTTGTTAGTTTTATTGTTCTTTTTTTCTCTTCTGATCTTTGTTTTTAAGCCATGACACTCAATGGAGTCCCTTGCTTAGGTGAGAGCCCAAATAGTTAGCTTGTTATTTTTTGTTTTCATCTTATTCTTCCATTCTTTCTTCTCTTCTTCTTGTTTTATTTTTTTCATGTGTAAGTAGTTACTGTCACGACCCGGAAATGGCACGTGACCGGCACTTGGATCACGTGAAGTCTATAGGATCCCATGGTAACCCAAGTAAGTCGAAAATCCAGAAATCTAAATCTTTTTAGTAAAATAACGCAGGTAGAGTTTTGAAAAGGGGTATAAATGAAATCAAGTTCTTTCTTTTAAATTATAAATAAGTTCCTTTGAAATGCAAATGTGTAATATACTAAAGTTTGAAAACGTTTTCGTCGTTTGAAATTTGGGCAGCACCTCTTTTGTAAATTTTGATCCAAAATCAGTACATATCAAAATAATATAGGCATCCCCAAGCAAGAGCTAGCTCTTCGCCAATTGGCGGAATCGCAACCACGCAAGTAAAATATACGACGTCCAAGAAGAAATTCAATCACAGAAAAGAATAAAGAAAACCAAAAATATCATCCAATCCAATATAAAGAATATATATACAAGTCTCAACTCTAAATCCAAAGAATATACAAATTGGTCTCTAGGTCTACCAAATATACATAGTCTAGTTGATGGAGCTTTTAACTAGATATAATGAATATAAAAGTATATAAGGATGGTTACGCTATGAACTATAACCCACCTACCCAAGCAATCACCCGAAAGAAGCTGTGTGCTAGCAAACCGCTACTGATCTGAGCGTCTTATCCTGCAAGAAAACTATGGCACAATGGAGGTGGGTTGCCAACTCGTGAGTAGAAGACATCAGCAAGTAGAAATCAAATGTATAACGATATCCTAGGTCATATTGTAATATAGTATTATCATATCGGATGATAATGAAGGTGATCGTGTATACATAAGTATAATAATATAATAATATCGTGCCTGTGTCAAAATATGGTACCATGTCATCTGTGTCATATGTATATGTGTGCGTGCGTGTGTGTATCATTCAATGTGTGTCCATCAATGACACATTAAATCATCATAAAATCTTGAGTGCCCAACATCAAAACTCGAAATCATCATAAATTCCGTGTCCAGTATCGACACGTAAATCCTCATATCTCAGGCACCGTCTTATCAGATCGGTCCTCATATCCATCTATCTCATATCACTTCGGTCGGTATCCTCCGAATATCCACCGAGTCCATTACCATCACCGGTAGGTAGTGTTCCTCTACTAGGCTCAACGCCTTTCTATGCGATCTTCTTGCACCGGGATACCGTACCGGGTCCACCATGTACCCGCAGACGGTGACTCCTCACTGCTCGAATCGGATAATCATCATAGCTCATCACCGAGAAATCTCATGGTGGACGTCCAAATATCATATTAAGAGAAACCGCGTTTTTAAAACAATCAAAAGTTTTTAAATAATATCTGCGGTTTCTCAAATCCAGAAATCTCATAAAAGTATGGCAGTAATGAAATAATATGAACATGAAAAGAATAACACTGTAATGCATAGAAAATGTGTTTATATGAGCGTGTCGTGTAGTAAGGTAAAGAAAATGCAATATCTACAATAATGTGGGGTACATGAACTAGTCAGTAACTAAGATGCTAACATGTTATAATATGATACAGTGGCATAACAATTTCTAATGTATATGTGGCATGGCAATTACCGATGATATGTGTGTGAGCCGGCAAGTAAGTGTACGTGCAACATGTACATCATCGGTAATGGTGTATGTGTCCTAGCAGACGAAGTCATATATAACGATAAAGGTTTGAACGCAGTATATATATCGTAAATGAAAAAATTACGAGCGTATGCAGAAATAAGAAATCGTAATGCGGCATGAACAGAATAAAGAAATCGTAAACGCGAACGGTATAAAAATACGCAACTACATAGGAGCCATACAGTTATAGTTTAAAATAATACGAATAGTTGTTTTTAGAAGAATAGGGGCTACGATATTTTTTTATGAAAAGATACCATTTGAAAAGTCGTAGCGTCCCTTGAATTTATCATTTAAAAGTGCGTAACGATTCGTTAGTTTTGAAAAAAGGTATGGCTTTAAATATATCCTAATATCTACTTAACTGATTTAAAAACAATATTTCTCGAGTCGATATATAAATCGGCGATCCATCCCCATTACATCATGTATGGTATAATCCAACGTACGATATCAAAAAATCAATAGTATGGATCTATAGTCACGTACATCATCTCATCTTATATCATATATCATCTCATGTCATCATATATCATATCATATCACGTCGCCTCATATTATCATATCCATTCATATCAACTCGTGTCATCAAATCGGATCATGTCCTCATCTTATCGTATCATATTGCAAAATGTATGTATTTATATATTTGTCACGACCCATAATTTAGCACATGACCGACACTTAAATCACGTAACGTCTAAAGGCGTGACGTAATTCAAGTAAGCCGAAGCCCATAAAATCTAAACCTTTTTAGGGAAAATAGTTGGTGTGCGGTTTTGAAATAAAGGTATAATGAAATAAAGTTTATCTATAAATGCATAACTAATGATATAAGGAAATGCAAGTAGAATGTACTAAAGTTCAGAACATTTTTTTTCTCGTCTTTAAAATTTTGGGCAGCACCTCCCTTGTATATTTTGAACCGGAACCACATATACATAACCATATAAAAGGCATCTCCAAGCGGGAGCTAGCTCTTCGCCCAATGGCGAAATCATAACCACGCAAGTAAGCAATATATATACGACACCCAACGGTGAAGATCAGCACAGAAAGAATGATAAATAAATCGAGACATCAAATCCACCAATAGCGAACATATAGCCCATCGATCTAAGTCTCGCAAACACAAGTCTTTATAAGTCTTACTAAACATACAAATACTAGTTTTCTGATTGATGGAGTTTATCTAAATACAATAGGAAATAATAAATACAATAGTGGGCACGATCAAATGTGTCCCACCTACCATAGCAAAACACCCGAAAGAAAGCTGTGTGCCAGCAATACCGCTATTGATCCAAGCGGTCAGACCTGCTAGAACTGTGGCACAACGGGGGTGAGTTGCCAACTCGTGAGTAGAAAACATCAGCAGGTAGAAATCGAATAAAACAACGATCTCCTAGGTCATACTATATCATGAAGGTATTACTATGATATCTAGGGTGACCATGCCTGCATATATGTCAACAATATAATCAATGCCAATGACATATACAAATAAACATCTGAATCATATGCCTATATGTAGGTGGATATCATCCACATGTCCATCAACGACACAATCAACATCATAGAACCTGAGTGTCCAACATCGACACTCGAAACATTATGAAAACATATGCATGTATGTATGAGGATATCAACCAACGTGTATCCATCAACGACACATCAAAATCATGGAACCTGAGTGCCCGACACCGACACTCGAAACATCATGAAATCCGTGTCCAGCATCGACACGTAAATCCTCATATCTCGGGCTTTGTCAGTCCGGATCGGCCCATATCCATCTCACGACTCCGGTCGGTATCCTCTGGATAACCTCCAGGTCCAAACTATCACCGGTAGGTAGTAGTCCCTCTGCCAGGCTCATCGTCTACTGCACAACATACCTTTCTTTCCCCGGGGTACCATACCGGGTCCACCATATACCCGCAAACGGATCGTCCATCTCCTCGAATCGGGTTTCTAAAACCAATCTCAGAACCGAGAAAACTCATGGTGGATGCCTCAAAATATCATATCAAGAGAAACCGGATTTTTTTTAAAACAATATATAACTTCATTTGAAATATAACCAAGGTTCTCAAATCCAGAATCTCATGAAAACAACATCAATGCGTATAATCATAAAGCATGATGTATGCAAATATAGAACAGAAATGTGAGCATAGCAGGTATATCATGCAACATAGCATAGTGATGTGAGCATAGCAAGTATATCACGCCAACGAGTCATGTGACAGTACTGAACAATTAAGAGTAACAGCATTATATAGAACTTTACTGTGTATGTGACATAGCAATTACCGATGATGAAAGTGTGTAAGCCAGCAAATCTGTGTAAGTGTAACATACGCATCATCGATAATTGTGTAAGTGTACTAGCACAGGTATATGTAATGCAATGAGAATATCATAAGCGTAGCAGAAAGTAAATCGTAAGCGCAATATTATAAGGTATACGTATCTAATCTAACATCTACATAAAGGCTAAACTAAGCGGTGTAGACAGGGATTTACAATATCTATACCATATCCGAGTCGATGAATCTATCAATCGGCAATCCAGTCTCATAGTATCACGTACGGTATAATCCATCGTACGGCATCCTCTAGTCAAGGATATGGATCAAACATCCGGTAAAACTCGTCGCGTACGGTAATCCATCGTATGATGGCAACAAACAGAATAGGGATTCTATCGACCTATACAACAATGAAAGTACGGATCTAAAGTCTCATACGACATATCACTCATTATTCTCATAATTATATATAAACACATATATCTCAAGTCACATCCGTATCAATCTCATTTCATGTCATAGCAAAAGTATCTATATTCTCATATCGCCTCGCATCCGTATATTGACATATTCAGCCAAGTCATCATATTTCATCATATACTCTTTTCATCACATCAAGTCATCTTACATATACATTCTATCTTATTAATCTCATGTCGAATTTATCGATCTCATATCATGCAACTATAAATCTCATACTTATTCTCTTGCACTATATATATATATATATATATATATATATATATATATATATATATATCGCGATTCACATTCACATTTCATATCCTCATATAACAATTTGAGACATCTTTATCAATCATATCATTTCACACTAAAACCTTTAATCACATCCGTAGGTTCCTAGTATAGGTTTCTCCGACTATATTCTATATATCGGTTTCCATTTTATAATTATGGGGGTGCTATACGCCATCCACCCGACTTTCCCCGTAGATATAAATCTACTCACATGCTAAACTCTTTGTTTAGCCGAAGTTGATGTGCTTCGTCATCTCGGAAATCCACGCAAAGGTACCTACAATCAATAAACAATCGCAATGCTATTAAAATCAATGTCCGAAAAACCGATACAGCACACGAATTGCTTATAGGTTAGAACCTATAGCTTATGCATGCAAAACAACCAGATAATCCTCGTTCGTTGACGTACAAACGTCCAACGACCAAATACAATATCAAATACCAAAACTCAAGTTCAAATATCGGAAAACTTTGCGAAAGCACTCACAAACAACTCCCAGATTTTATCTCAGGTCAATTGGGACTAAACAACCAAGTACAGGGGATAGGTTATAGGGTAAGTGAGCTACAGGCAAAACTAAAACTCCAATGCAAATAGAAGGCCCGGCGAGATCACCAAATATTCCGGCGCCGCCGGTCTGGGTAGGCCAAAATGGGTTCGTACTTTAGTGGTGATCTTCCAGTGGTTAATCTAGGTTAATGGACTTGTTTGATTTTCGTACAAATATCCTAGATAGCTCCAGATACCCTGTAGTCCAACAAAACTTCACAAAACCGACACGGGGTAAATCCTAACTTCGTGTATCGGGTTCTAATATCTGTTTTGGTCCAGAAAAGCAACCTCTAAGGGTTTGCAAACACTCACTACACCTTAATTTACCAATTACAAGTCAAGTCTCCCACTAAAGCTCAACTTGGAAATTCTAAGATCACAAATCCACACTTAATCAAACTCTAAACTAAACTAGAATGCTAAGAAACTAATTACAAGGTGGTAAGTGGAGTTATACCTTATGGATGCAACTCAAGAAAAACCCTAGATGCCCAAAGTCTTCAAAATCCAAACTTGATTGGTCCAAAGGGTTTAGGATGAGGTGGGATCATTTTTAATGAAGGGAGTATAGGGTTTTGGTGAAGGATTGGAGATGAAACATGATGGTAGAGGAAGGAGGAAGGAGGTGAGGAAGAAGAAAGAGGAGTTGAAGAAAATAAATGAGGGTGAAGGAAATAATTGATGTCAAGGGTAGCTTGCCATACTCTCATCTCTCTCACTCTCTCATCACATGCCATGCCACACTTTCTCTCATGCCCATACTTATTATTCTATTCTCACATGCTATCTCTTTTCTAATTCTTTTCTCACAAGGTCCAAATACAAATGGAACAAGCACAATGAAACAACATGACACAAAATACAACATGATATGGTGCACTAGACAAGGTTAATTAAAAATACGGATTTGGCTTAATCGCGATTAGTAGTGCACTAATCAAGTTTAATTTATAACTTGCATATAATTAATCATAAAAATTCCCAAATCCGATAAATATATTTTTAAATGAATAAATCATTTTAATCTCCAATTATTTCCCAAATATTGGTAAATCGAATTGTTTTCGCGAAATCATTTTAATCTCCATTTTACGAAAAACCCCTATTCGCAAATCGAATAGTTTTCGCGAAATATATTATTTTATTATTAAATTTCCAAAAATAATATTTTATATTTTTTGAAATGTTACAATATTTCATAAGTAGATATAGCTCATAGGCTAAGAAAAACTAGAACTAGGGATATACTTTCCTATAAGTATACTGCTATAGCATATAGTATCCTAGAACCCTATTAGATAGGTATACCTATCTAATATCTATGTAAATATACATATAATTATATATATCCTAATTCTACGGTTGTGGGGGTGCTATACGCTATCCACCCGACTTTCCCCATAGATATGTTGGATATATATGCCCTAGAGGCCTACATTGTATAGGATACTTGGGATATGTATGTACATGACAGTCTTGCTTGATATGATAGTACGCTATTTGGTTTGTCTTTATCTTAACGTATGATATATTTTACTTGGTGTTTATATATATATATGTTGATAAAGCCCATAGGGTGTTTGTCTGACTACCGGCGTTGTGATGGCAGTCATACTAGTGGGAGCTGGATAGTTAATAGGCACACCCTTAGATGTCCCTGGTCGTAGGAGTATCGAGACTGGGCATTGATACTCCGGAGTAGACTAGTGTATACATATCTAGACCCTGAGGAGGGGCGATGGATTGGTCCCGCAGCCATTGGTGGAGTGCACCTAAGATTGTATACAGATGCTCACTGGATGTGAGTACACCAGACAGGACTCGCCGAGAACTGACTGGATAGTATTATACCTAACGTCAGATAGCAGTTCTCAGGTGACATGTGTGCAGATAGTCCGTTGACTTAAAGTCATCATTTGTCTCTTGTGAGTTCCCACTGTGCTTTGATTATTACCCTACCACGGCTCAAAGGAGTCGTGCAAACAGGTTTTAGTTGGGCACAGTCCCGAGCCATGTGGAGGCAGTGAGTGACTGTTAGGGATTCGTCTCTCCCGGTATAGGGAGTTGATATCGTACGGTGATCGATTGGTCATTACCATAAGTCCCTGGCCAGGGCTGATTGGGAATTACTGATGGACTGATTAGTAGATTCTCGGATGGTCTTGAGCCATACCGACACGACTTGTATGGTTATTAGGGGTCTGACGTCCACCACCTTCCTAGACCATACATGCGATACTCTTAGACGAACAGACCGGACTGCACGGATATTGTCACGGACAGGCTCAGTAGGATTTCGGATGGGATACCTCATCGGCTTTCTTATCGACAACTACCTGGGGACCGTTACGTACAGCTAGTGTCGCTTGCGGTTTGTGGTTAAACCCATTGCCAGCGTAGTAGTCGAGTCTTTAGAGTCCTACACAGAGATTTCCCAAACCCAGGCGAAAAGATATAGAGGTCGTATGGTTTTACGACAAAGGTTCAGACGCATACGTGTTTAAACGCACGTACGACATTCGGACAGTTTTTACTAGCCAGCTTTGGTTTAAGCCAAATTCTAGCATCGGGTTATTGGATTTATACAGTCTAAAGTTTTTCCGTCTTTTCACGGATGCGAGGGGCGTTCTCGTAATTTCCGAGAAGCTTTTAGAAGGATGTGACATGAGGGGTTGAGGTGGCTTTTTCATTAATTGCTTTAGTGACTCATTCATATGAATCATCATATCATTAATGCATCATTAATGATCTAATGACTCACATGATGAATCACTCTCCTTGAATAAATGAAGCATGGTGAATAATCATTTAATTGATATTATTTGATAATTCATTATGTATCATATATTCAAGTGAGAAGGATTTTTATTCTCATTATCATCTCCACCTTCTCTCTCCTCAAGCTCTCTCTCCTTCACCAAACCCTAATCCTACCACTCATGAGTTGAGAACAAGGATTAGGAAAGACTAAACACTCCATAACCAATCTCTACATCATCTTAGTTCCTTTATTAGCAACTAGAGAAACTAAGTAACCTCAAGTTTAGAGGTTATAGCTTGGATTAGGGTTCTCGGGTGGATCGTCTATCATGGAAAGGAAGCCGAGGAGGACGTGGAGATCCAAGGAGGCCATAGAGATCGTAAAGACGAAGGACTAGAATCGTTTGGTATAATCTTTTAACATAGTAGCTTAAAAATCTATGCCTTTTGTTAATTATCGTTTAGCAAAGATCTTCGGTTAGTCGATGCTCGCTTAATAAACAAGATCGTTTTTCATATTTCCGCCTCCCCGCAACTCGTGGGGTGTTGCACATCGACTTACAGTGGTATCAGAGCCTCACTAAACAATAATTAACTCACTTGCAAAGTCGTATGAATTTCGAACGGAAAACAAACCGGAAAAAACTCCGATATCATGAAGTTTCTGTCGATTTTAAAATGAAGTCCAAAAATTTTTCAGGGACCTTCAGAATGACCAGCATGAAAATATAAGAACACACAATAAAAATGGGCTCCTGAATCGGCCAAAGCGCCGCGGAACCGCGGCAGATCCCACCGATTCGCCGCGGTTCCTCCGCCGAGTTGGGGCCGATTTAGCCCAGTTTTCTTCTGTGCCTTCTTTGTGATATTTGGGATTTTCTGGTATGATTTTATTTTTGCTCAGGTTTCAGATTTGCAGAGAAGTATTGGAGCAAAATTTAATGTGTTTAATCGATCGAAATTATACGGTGTTTTCTTGTTTGGTTATATCTGTGAATTGTATTATGTGTTCGTAAACCTCTCCTAACTGCTAGTATGTCGGTTGGCAGGGGGTTGCACATATCTGTGATGTTATATATAACTGTTTGTGTATATAAACTGTATTGGACTGTTGTGGTGATTAGCTGGGTTTTGTGATAGGTTATTGTATTAATTCATTCGATGTAATTGTAATAAGTTGTAATATTATTTTGCGGGGCACATCCAGGTTGCGGTTGTAGCCACCGTTGTATTATTCTTTTTACTGTTTTTGCTCCTAGGATAGACCCAAGGTGGGGTACACAAACTACCGGGTATTTTGAAGTGTTGAGGTAGACCGCTTCACTTCTGGTACTTGGCGGGTAGTTTGCCGTACCCGTAGGGGTCTGGGGTGGGGTAAATGGCTATTCATCACAACTGTGTAATCCGTATTTCGTTGCAGGCTCAAAAGAAACGCGGATTGCTTGCAAATCCAATATTGTTTATCTGTGATCTGGAATGCCAATTATTGCGTCTGACGAATGTACAATATCTATATAAGATAGCTATTTAGACGTCACTTATGTTTTACACCCGCGCTAGCCCAGCCCCCGCTCTGTCGTTAGTTAAGTAACCTAACGGGTGATGACGGGACCCAGTGGCGAATGCAGATGGCATAAGAGGACGTTGTATTTTTGTTGTTATCTGTAATGATAGGTTAATTGATGGGACGCATTATTATTAATGCAAAGAAAATAAAACCTAAACTGAATCGTTGGAACAATTTCAAAACCACTCGGTTTATTTTTTTTGAAAAAGCAAATTTTAAATACGGAGCTTAAACCACTCCTTTTAAATAAAAGCTATCTCTGTTCCTTCGATCATATCAAGTTCATTACGTTAACGGTTTTTTGCCAAAAACCAGCCGTAACCCTCCGTAGTTTCAGATAGACATCACATCGTATTCATGCTATGCTTGTTGGCCTACGTCAAGGCATAGTGTATGGTAGCAGTGTGTGTGCCTATTTGTTGCATAGATAGATGCATTAGTTTAATACAGACGTACACCTTGTTGGCCTACGTCAAGGGCTTATACGATGTACTTAAATTGATTAGGACAACTACGGGTAGAACTTGACTTGCGTCTTATGACTTGTTGGCCTATGTCAAGGTCTATAAGAGCTTGGGGTAAAAATCACATCGGGAGTTTCAAATATAAAGGAAACTTGCAGATTTAGCATACCTTCTGCAGTGTGGTGACTAGAGTGGCTTCCATCTAGGGCATCATGCAATGATAGTTGGATCCCGATCCCACTGATGAGTAGGATTACTCTCGGGAATTTTTCTCACTTAACAATCAATGCTATAAACCAAGTAGGTGACTAGAAAAGTGTTAGAGGGGCTATGCCTCCAGGGAAAAGAGGTTATTTAATTAAGGAACTTCGCGAAAGCGTTGGAAAACCTCCCTCGAAGTACCAACACCAGCCTGGCTGAAAGGTTAAGCAAGTATTGTGACGTGTGATTAAATCCTGACTAGTTCTTCTTTTAAGGTTTTGAAGAAGGATTTGAGGAAACAGTGGGAGCCATCCTGTTTAGATATATTAATAAACCAATCTAAACTTGCAAGAGCATATGCTGAGTGTTTTCTTTTCTCTCTCTCTGGCAGCTATCATGACTGGACTAAAACTATTACTTGAAAAAAATATACTGACCGGGCAGAACTATAAAGATTGGCTAAGGAACGTCAATATTGCACTGACTTATGACAAAGTAGCATATGTTACCACCGCTGTTCCTCCCCTTATCCCTGGATCAGATTCCTCAGTTGTGGACAGGGAAGTCCGCAAAACCTGGGATCTAGATTGTGAGCGAGCTAAGTGTATCGTGCTGGCGTCCATGAACAATGAACTCCAGAAACAGCACGAGAGTATGGATATAGTATCCATCTTTCTCCATGTCAAAGAATTGTATGGGAGCACTCCCGTATCGCGAGGTACGAAAGCTCAAGGAAACTCTTCCAGATGAGGTTAGCTCCAGGATCGCCTGTAGGAGAGCACGTCCTCAAAATGATCATCCTCATTGAGGAACTCGCAAACCTGGGATGCGTGCTAGAGAACGATTTGTATATCGACTTGATTTTGCAGTCCATTCCCCACACCTTCTCTCAGTTCATGCTGAACTTCAACATGCACGAAATGGAAGCGGATCTTCCAAAGCTCCTCAATATGTTGAGGGTAGCAGAGACCTCCTTGAAAAAGGAGAAGACCCCCGTTCTGTATGTTGGCCAATTATCTTCTTCTAAATCTAAAGCGAAAGCTAAAGGGAAAAAGAAGATGAAAGCCACCAAACCGAAAGGTGGGGTCAAGAAGGTGCAGGGAACGAACAAGGCAGGAAGGGTGAAGACAGAAAAGAATGAATGCTTCTATTGTTACAAGCAAGGGCACTGGAAGAAGGATTGTCAGGCCTTCAAAGCTAAGGACATGAAGCAAGTAGTTGCTTCTACTTCAGGTGTGTTTGTAATCGAAAATTGTTTTTCAGTTAACTCTACATCATGGGTACTTGATACCGGTTCTGGTTCTCATATCTGTAATTCATTGCAGGATCTGAGAAATAGTAGAGTGCTGGGAACAGGTGATATGACTCTCCGGATGGGCAATGGAATGCATGTAGATGCAATTGCAATAGGGGAATATCACCTAGGGTTGACTAGTGGACACATTTTGGTATTGTACAGCTGTTTTTGTATTCCCAGTATGTTGTGTAATATTATATCAGTATCTTTGTTATCGAATGAAGGATATAGTTTTTCGCTTGAAAGAAATGTTATGAACATTCACCTAAATCAAGAACTGATTGGGTATGGCACACTGGAAAACGGCATATACATACTTAATCAACCTCAAATTTTCAATATTCAAAACACACGTAAAAGAAAGGCTCCAGATTCGAATCAAGCCTTCCTATGGCATTGTAGACTTGGTCATATAAATGAAACAAGGTTGACTAAGTTACATAAAGATGGATATTTAGATCCGTTTGAATATTCATCATATGCAACTTGTCAATCATGTATCAAAGGAAAAATGACCAAATCTCCGTTCACCGGACACGGAGAAAGAGCCACTGAACTCTTGGGGCTTGTACACAGTGATGTATGTGGTCCGATGTCTACGCATGCACGAAGTGGTCACTCCTACTTCATCACTTTTACTGATGACTTCTCTAGGTATGGACATGTGTTCTTAATGAAGCATAAATCCGAGGCTTTTGAGAAGTTTAAGGAGTATAAAAATGAAGTAGAGAAACAAACTGGAAAAAGCATCAAGACACTTCGATCTGATCGAGGTGGAGAATACTTAAGTACCAGTTTCCTTGAATGCTTAAAAGAGAATGGAATTCTCTCTCAGCTTACTCCACCTTATACACCTCAGCATAATGGTGTATCAGAAAGGAGGAATCGCATTCTGTTAGACATGGTGCGTTCAATGATGAGTAGTGCTGAGTTGCCACTTTCCTTCTGGGGATTTGCTCTAGAATCAGCCGCATACTTATTGAATAGAGTTCCAACTAAGTCAGTACCTACCACTCCATATGAAATGTGGAGCGGGAAGAGACCATATCTCAAGTATATCAAGATATGGGGGTGTCCGGTATATGTTAAAAAGCATAAACCAGACAAGCTCGAGGCACGATCGGTTTTATGCAAGTTTGTAGGATACCCCAAGCATTCAAGGGGGTATATGGTCTACCACACTGAAGAACAAAAGGTGTTTTTCGCTCGTCACATTGTCTTCTTAGAAAGCGAATTTCTTGCAAAAGAAATTAGTGGGAGCGCAGTAGAGTTGGAAGAAATTCCAGAACCTCAAACTGCTACCGAGGACTTAGTAGAACCTCAAATTTCAATAGAACATGACGAACCGACGCCACTCCGCAGATCTAGTAGGCTTTCTCATCCTCCTGAAAGATACTATGGTTTTCTTCTAGATGGGGATTGAGAGGATTGCATCATCGATGATGATGAGCCTACTAGTTTTCAGCAGGCTATTACGAGTAGTGACTCGGTAAAATGGCTGGATGCTATGAGATCCGAAATGGAATCCATGTACACTAATAAAGTATGGACTTTAGAAGTTGCTCCTCCTGGAGTAAAACCAGTTGGATGCAAATGGATCTTCAAAAAGAAGATTGGTGCATTTGGACAAGTGGAAACCTACAAAACTAGACTCGTAGCAAAAGGTTTTCGTCAAAGACCAGGATTGGACTATGATGAAACCTTTTCACCTGTAGCTATGCTTAAATCCATTCGGATCCTGCTTGCGATTGCTGCCTTCCATGACTATGAAATCTGGCAGATGGACGTAAAAACAGCTTTTCTAAATGGACATTTAGAAGAGAGTGTTTACATGGATCAACCAGAAGGTTTCTTAGACAGTGGGAGCAGCGGAAGAGTCTGCAAGTTGCTTAAATCCATTTATGGATTAAAGCAAGTATCGCGGAGTTGGAACATCTGCTTTGATGAGACAGTCAAAGAGTTTGACTTTATCAAAAATGTAGATGAACCATGTATTTATAGAAAGATTGTAGAAGGAGCAGTAGTCTTTCTCGTTTTATACGTCGACGACATACTACTAATAGGGAATGATATCCCTATGCTACAATCAGTAAAGCTCTTCTTGTCACAGAAATTCTCTATGAAAGACTTGGGAGATGCATCATACATTCTGGGCATTAAGATACATCGTGATAGGTCTAATAGAATGTTGGGACTTTCACAGTCCAGGTATATAGACACTATACTAAAGAGATTTAGTATGGAAGATTCCAAGCATGGCAATATGCCCGCTTGTCACGGAATCACCCTCTCCAAAGAGATGTCTCCAAAGACTGATGAAGAGAGGGCTCGCATGAGCATTATACCCTACGCTTCGGCGGTAAGATCAATAATGTATGCGATGTTATGTACCAGACCGGATGTAGCTTACGCACTTAGTGTGGTAAGCAGGTATCAGTCTGACCCAGGTGAGAAACATTGGATAGCGGTAAAGAACATTCTCAAGTACCTGAGAAGGACTAAGGAGATGTTCTTGATTTACGGTAATGGGGACCTCAAGGTAGAGGCTTTTATCGACTCCGTCTTCCAAAGTGACAAAGATGATTCTAAATCCATTTCAGGTTTTGTGTTTACCCTCAATAGAGGGGCGGTATGTTGGAAGAGTTCCAAACAGGATACTGTCGCAGACTCAACTATGGAGGCTGAGTATATAGCTGCTAGTGAAGCCGCAAAAGAGGCTGTCTGGATGAGGAAGTTCATTTCTGAACTTCAGATGGTTCCATCCATTGCCAATCCAATACCTTTGTATTGCGATAACAATGGCGCTGTAGCTTTAGCGAAGGAACCAAGGTCCTATCAGAAATCCAGGCATATCTTAAGGCGGTTTCACCTGATCAGGGAGATCGTGGATCGTCGGGAGATCGAGATACGGAGAGTGGACACAAAAGACAACACGGCAGATCCATTCACCAAGGCCATCCCTCAAGTGCAGTTCGAGAGGCTGTTTGAGATGTTTGGCATGCGGTACGCCAGCAACTGGATCTGGTAGAGACAGTGGGTACTCATTGCACCAATTATAGGCCTTAGTGCAAGTGGGAGATTGTTGGATATATATGCCCTAGAGGCCTACATTGTATAGGATACTTGGGATATGTATGTACATGATAGTCTTGCTTGATATGATAGTACGTTATTTGGTTTGTCTTTATCTTAACGTATGATATATTTTACTTGGTGTTTTTATATATATATATATATATATGTTGATAAAGCCCATAGGGTGTTTGTCTGACTACCGGCGTTGTGATGGCAGTCATACTAGTGGGAGCTGGATAGTCAATAGTGTTGGATATAGTGCCATCAGAGTCAATTATTGGATCACAGGCACGTGATTGCAATGACTGAGGAGGACCTATGCCGGTAGGACAGTCTTACTCGAGATCATAGTATGCTATCTGCTTTATCTTTATCATCGTGTACTGCTTTAGGTGACCTTACGAGTCACTATTACACATTGATAGAGCCCCTAGGATTCTTGCTTGACTACCAGCAGTATGAGGGCGATCATATACATGAGAGCTGGAGTCTATAAGCACATCCTTAAAAGGTCCCTAGTCGTGGGAGTTTCGAGACAGGGCATCGATTCTCCAGAGTAGACTAGTGTATACAGTCGAGACCCCGACGAGGGGCGGTGGCCGGTCTCACAAGCCACTGGTGTTAGTTGGTTCACCTAAGATGTATACAGGTGCTCATTGGGTTATGAGTACACCGGACAGGACTCGCCGGGAACCTGCTAGTTGGTATTATACCTGACGTCAGATAGCAGTTCCCTGGTGACATGTGTACAGGTTAGTTCATCGACCTGAGATCGTCATTTGTCTCGTGTGAGTTCCCACTGTACTTAGATTACTACCCTACCATGCTCAAAGGAGACGTGCAAACAGGTTTTAGTTGGGTACAGTCCCGAGCCACATGGAGGCAGTGAGCGGATCTGCAAGGGTTCGTCTCTCCCGGTATTGGGGGTGAGGTCGCGCTGTGTCTAGGAGAGCCAGTACATGAAAAGTCCTTGGCCAAGGCAGGAGATTTACTGGTAGGTATTCCAGTAGTATCTCAGGGTGTTCTGGGCTACACTCCGACACGACTTGTACCGCTATTGGGGGTCTGACTTTTCCAACCCCCTAGGCCCGCCATGCGATGCTCATAGACGAACGGACCGGACTGTACGGATATTGTCACTGACAGGCTCAGTAGGATGTCAGGATGAGTTCGCTCATCGACGTCCCTTTTGGTCAATAGCTGGTGGCCCGCACGTATGGCTGATACCTCTGACGTGCTAGTGGTTAAATCCATAGCCATAGTATTGACGAGTCTTTAGAGTCCACCACACACACAGTTACTCAAGTTTCGGGCGAAACGCTGTAGAGGCCGTATGGAGATATGGCAGGGTTCGATCAGATACGTGTTGTATTGCACGGATCGTGATCGGACGGATTTTACTAGCCGGCTTTGGTTTAAGCCGGATCCTAGTATTAGACATTGTAGATTTTGTCTCTTTGCATTTGGGTTCAGTGGGAATACAAATGCGGGCATGTATATGCAGTAGTGGGGTTTTCCTATAATTTATTACGGGATCGGTTTTCTGAAGTTGCTAGTTTGCATTCCGTTCCGGCCGGTTTTCCTTTGATCCTTCACGGCCGGACTTTATCGTTGGAGGGGGTTATTTGCAGTTTGCAAATAACTTATTTATGGAGGGGTTTCTTGCATTTGTTCCTTCATAATCATTAGATTCCCTTTTAATCAATTGGCTTGCATTTATGAGATTGGTTTTTTGAAAGGATTGAAATGTGAGATGAGGGTGACTTTTATCTTGCATTATCTTTTCTTTTTCTTCTCTTGTTTAAGATTAATCTTTTTCCTCCACCCATTTTTCCATATGAGGCCGGCCACATTTCTTGGTGGGGGGAATGAGAGAGACTTCATTTTGGTGAGGGTGGAAAATTATTCTCATTCTCATGTAGCATCAAAGTTTCATAGCTCATTTCTCTTCTCCTCCACATCCATGGCAACTTCATAAACCCTAAAGAGACAAGTTACTACACTACATCTACAGCAAATCTTGGACGCGTCGGCTAGCCAACTTCGCGCCCGAGTTGCCTCGGTTCAGAGGTGGGAGCCCGTAAACGAACCCGGCTACGTGGTGCCCTTTCCGACGAGGACGTGACGGACGGAGATTCTGCGGGAGATCGGAGTGGAGACGAAGACCGAAGGACACGGATCGCTTGGTATACTTCTCTACCCCTCTTTTAGTTTTCTAGTAGCTAGGTTTATGGCCCGATCCGGATTAAAAGTGCGCGGTGGTGCCGGTTTGCTAGTTTGCAAAGTTTTTCGTTTCCGCATTCCGGCGTCGGATCGACGGCCGGGGCGCCGCCGCGGACTTACATTGGTATCAGAGCCACGCCATTAACCATGCCTAGCTTGCTCTCGTATGTTTAGAACTCGATCGAAAAAAAAATCCCGAAAACCCGATTTCAAGTTGCACAGTTTCTGTCGAAATTTTTTTGGAGTCTAAAAATTTTTCAGGTTGTTGCAGAATACTTTGCATGGAAACCTAAGCACTCTGTGAAAATTTGGTCGCGAGATCTCAACATACCACCGCGGAACCACGGCCAAACCCATGCTTGGGCCGCGGTTCCGCCGCGCTTTTAACTGTTCAGCGCACCAAATTTTTACAGAGAGCTCCTGTGTAGAAAATAGGGTTTTTGGAATAATCTTTTTGGGCCCAGATTTTCTGTGAGTGCTACAGTACTGCTTGGGGCCCACTTCGATAAATTTGTTCGATCGGATATTTTAAACATGTTAGTTCACAGTATTTACATTATATCTGCGACCGTGAATGTCATTCGATCGGTAAATCCTGTCTAACTGCTATAGCCCTTTTAGACGGATTTGCGAACGTGACATTCACGTTGATGTTCTGTGTTGTGCTGTGATGTTGCGGATCGGTCGTGGGGATAGCCTGGATGCAATATTAGTACAGTTTTGTTTTATATGTACATTTGATATTGCGGGGCGAGCGTCCGACATGTGGACTGCCGTCACTGCCTGTTTGTATTATTCTTTTGGGGCACGACCGGGTCGAGGTCGATGTACCCGTTGTATGTATATTTTACTTTCTGTACTAGGATTATCCCGCGGAGGGGTGCACGGATAGCCGGGTTCTAGAGGGCAACGGGCCCGCATCTCATGGCATTGAGACGGAGGGGGCTTCACTCTAGAATTTGCGGGCTATTCTCCGCACTCGTAGGGGGTATAGGTTGACCCAGGAGGGGTGCCCAAGTTACCGGATTCCGTGAAGTGCTGGGTGGTCCATTCACGTTGCTGAAGGGGGCTGCCTCGCTTCAGGTTTTGGCGGGTAACTTGCCGCGCCCGTAGGGGTCTAGGATTTCATTGCACAGGCTATCCACACAACCAGGGGAACGTCGGGTTTCAGTAGCGGCTCTATGAAACGTAGGGATCCCAGATATCTGTATTGTTCTGTGATGCTGGTGACATTTCTGTGATGCTGCTTTTTTATCACGCCTTGAGCGAAATATTATATATTGATATATATACTAGTAGATGTTGTATATGTTTTGCATCCGCGCTAGTCCAGTCCCCGCTCTGTCGTTAGTTAGCTAACCTAACGGGTGATGACGGGACCCAGTGGCGAATGCGGATGGCATATACGTACGTCATTATTTTCGTTCTTTATTGGTGTGATCAATTGATGGGACTGCGTTGATTCAGATCAATGCAAGATAAACAAACCTATTCTGATGTTGTTGGAATATTTTTCAAAAAGCTGTTATTGTAAGGACGTTCTCTTTTGTTTTGCATCGTGGTATTCAGTTGGAATATCCTGCTCCTCAGTCGACGAGGCAAGGGCCGAGATCCCTTCACCGGGAGTGACCCCTTGGACAAAAGTTTGCGTCAGGGCAATAACTTCACTATAGCCGATTACTTTTGCTTTGCATCATGGTATTCAGTTGGAATATCCTGCACCCCATCCTACGGGGAAAGAGCCGAGATCCCTTCACCGGGAGTGACCTCTTTAGCAAAGGTTTTCGTTACTATATTTTTATAAAGCTATCAGTTCCTTCAACGATATCAAGTTCATTACGTTAAAGGTTTTCGCCAGAAACCATTCGTAGCCCTCCGTCATTTCAGAACGGTAGCACTTAGTATTCATGCTATGTATGTTGGCCTTCGTCAAGGCATAGTGTATGGTAGCTATTTGTTACTTTTCTGCAGCATAGATAGATGCGTTGGTTTGGGACAGTCGTACTATTATTTTGGCCTTCGTCAAGGGTATGTACGGGTGCGTTCAAATTAACCTGGATAATGACGGGTAGAACTTGACATGTGACTTATGATATGTTGGCCTTCGTCAAGGTCATAAGATTATGGGGCAAAAATCCACATCGGGAGTTTCTAAAGAAACTGAAACTTGCCAGATATGCGCATACCTTCTGGAGTGTGATAACGTGAGTGGATTCCATCACGTTATCATGCGATGATAGTTGGATCCTGATTCCCACTGATGAGTTGGTTTACTCCTCGGGTGATCCCGGCTAATTCTTCTTTCAGGTTTGGGGAAGAATTTGACGTTACAGTGGGAGGTTTCCAGATTAGATAAAGTGATAACCATTCTGATCTTGGTTAGAGTGCACGCTGAGTGTTTCTTTTCTCTCTCTCTCTTTGGCAGCGACCATTGACCCGACCCTAGACTATGACTCAGTGGCCAAGTTGACCGAACCTTCTTAACACTGGCTTTTGGATTGTCAGAGTTGCAAACATCATTGCCACTCCTACTTTTACCCTTTTTTCCAGGACACGCCGTATTACTACGAACGTCCACTTCCCTTGGACAAAACCATCATATGGTTATATACGAACTCGAAGGAATTTGAGGATGGTTTCCGGTTCTGGAGAAAACGAATAGGACTATTCAGTTGTCTTTTCCTTTTACCTTCTCTTAGGTTGTGAGTACTCCTTGGTTTAGGAGATAGTACACCTATTACGCAAATTGGATAGTCTTCTTCCAAACCTTAGGCTGGTGCCGACCGGTAGGGAATGAAGAAAACCAATTAGCATAACGATGGTGTACAGAAGGTATTATGTAAAGACAAAGAAAGGGATTAGTAAGAGGGCAAAGTAAATTGCGACTGCTATTCACGACCAAACCAAGTATTTCTTCGCCAATCCTAAATCACCTTTGTATTTCTCCAGGACACTCCGTATCACTACGAAGATCCCAAGTTTATTGGATACTCCATCGTATGGTTATATACGAACTCGAAAGGAACTTGTTCCAGTTCGGGGATGGATCCTGGTTCAGGAGAAATAGGAATAAGGTTTATTCGGTTGTCTTTTATCTTCACCTTCTCTCGCATTGCGAGTGCTCCTAGGATTAGGACAGTACACCCATTATGCTTATTGGATAGTCTTCTTCCAAACCATAGGCTGGTGCCGAACGGTAGGGAAGGAAGAAAACCATTTGGCCTAAAGGGGTGTACAGAAGGTAATGACTAAAGACATATAAAGGGATTTGGAGAGGTGGCAAAGAGATATACGGTTACAGTTGTGAATCTGGATAATGGAAGAGGCATTACTAGGAATACCAGGATACCCCATCGAAACATTTCAATGTTTCAGTTTCACTGTGTACTGTTAAAAGAAAACTGATTTCCCAATTAGACAATTGCTCCAGGGTATGTATTTACCAGGTTGGATTCTCACATCTGTATGGTTTTACAGATGATGAGTGGGAGTAAGTTATTGGGAATTGGGTGATCATCCTCATTATATTGGGATTCGTTGTAATCGATGATATTTGAGGAAGTCACCTGGGTTGTTTGCCAGACGGCAAATATTTGGTTTTGAATATCCGCGGTTATGCACCAATTTCAAATTGATATATCTGTACGTCTAGTTTTATAGAGTGAGATATACCTTTTTGAAATTATGTCTATGACATTTACCTATATCAGTGGATGGTTGGGTAAGGAGCATTGAATAGCGGTGTAATTCTTCTTAACTATAAGTACAGTTTTCAACCTACGACACACAGTGAATGAGTTATTAGACTCAGGGGACTTATACAGAGTATTGTATATTGTCCAGTGTCCATTAGGACAGAGGGGTTGGTCCTCGTACTATATTCTGTTTACTTGTGACTTCTCTAGTTCTTAGACAGGTGTTTCGTAGAAACACAGGGTCATAGTTTTGAGAAGTTATAAGTTTAAGATTAAAGTAGAGAACCAGGTATTGCAAGTATCGGGATTCTTCAAGGTGATCGAAGATGTAGATACTTGTGTATGGTATTCAGTTGATAGTAATGATTAAGAGAACTTGCTTCTCTTTCATGTTACTCATAATTGGAAGTACTCCTAAGTTGAGTAACGCTGATCGGCCTCTTTCCATTTAGTTGACATGCACTGGAGACAGCTGCATGATTTGAATCTGGTTCAATTAAATCAGTGCCTCTGTTCCTGTATTGGATATAGAACAGTTCATATCTTGACATTGTTAAGGTACGGGGAGTTGTCTGGCTTATGCTTAAAACCAGACTCCGGATAACTCAAGGCACGTTTCTGTAATGGCTGTTTGTGGGTTGACCCGGGCTATGACGAGGGTTGACTTTCTACCATCTGGATGATCAATAGTGATATTGTTCTTGACTCGCCACAGTTTTAATAAAAATGGATTTTTTTTTTCAGAAAACAGTAGTGGGAGTATGGTAGAACTGGAAGTGATTCCAGAACCGCAACCGATACTGAAGATTTGATAAGAACTTAAAGATTCAATCTGGTTTGACATTCCATTGGCCACTCCGCAGATATGGTGGGTAACCTTAGGCACCCGAGAGGTACTTCGGTATGCTCAGGGACGGTGGCAGGGAGATTCTTGTTTACCCAGACTTGCCATTGCTGTTGTTCCAGACTGTGAGACCCGGCAGGAGGATGAGTATAGCGCCGTTCTAAACTAGCTTTAGAAGTGTACGTGTATATGACTCTGCCAGAGGGTTGTCGTAGTCAGTGGGAGCAGCGGAAGCATTGGTGGACAAGTGGCTTATGTCTATTTATAGACTAAAGCAGATGTAGCGGAGATAGATCATCTATTTCTGATGTGACAGTCATAGGTTTGACTTCATCAGAATAGGGGATGGATCTGTTAAGAAGGTAGTAGGGTGTGATGTCCTGGTATTTGGATGACATACACAGAGTAGGATTATATATTCCTATACTACGATCGGTTATACTTTGGTCGTCACACAGTAGTTTCTCCACATGGGACTTGGATATTATATCAGACATTCTGGTTACTAGATCTAGATTTAGGTAGTTTCCCAATCTGGGTACCTAGACAGCATTCTATGAGTATTTAGAATGGACGACTCCTGGCATGGTAGTATACCTGCAGGTGATGGAGTCACCCTCTCTAAAGGTGTCTTACAGACTAAAGGGGAGAGGGATACTCATGATGGAAGATCACTTGCTTAGGCAATTGAGTTGATCATGAGATGTCAAGTACCACACCAGATGTTGTTCTTGCAGTAGATGCAATAAGCTAATATTGATCCAATCCTGGAACGCTCGGAAGCAGTTTTAGAACATAAGTGGATGTTCTAAGGATATGATAACGACAGCCTCCTTTAGGAGACGGTTATCATTCCAGGCTTCCAAGGTGACATGGACGACAGGGTGGTCGTCAGAGTTATAGTTTTCCCTCTGACTGTAAGTGCACGGCGGCGCCCCCGGCCGTCAATCCGACGGCCAAATGCGGAAGCGGTGATAAACTTTAATTTTTACTTGAACTGGCAAACCGCCGCGCACTAATACCCGAATCGAACCACTAACTAGTCCTAGCTATCTACAAGAAAGGGAAGAGAGATATACCGACAGATCCGAGTCCTCCGGTCTTCTCGTCGTCGTCCCGATCTCCTGCGGAATGTCCCGTCTCCTCCTCGTCGCCGGAAGTGCACCACATCGCCTACTTCTTTTACGGGCTCCCATCTCAATGCCGAGGTAACTCGGGCACGAAGTTGGCTAGTCGACGTGCCCAAGGTTTGCTGTAGAATATCTAGTGAGTAAGTCTCATTTTGGGTTTATGAGGTTGCCATGTTGGAGGAATTTTGCACAAAGATATTCATGGATCCTTGCTAAGAGAAACAAAATGAGCATATCATCAAGATGAGCTCGGCCAGGCACCCAATTGTGCTCACTGGAAAATCATGTGGGTAGGTGGCAAAAATTAGTCTCTGGGAATACCAAATCAGGCCCCCCCTTTGCAAATCAATTAACTCAAGCAACCCAAAAATAATTCATCAATATAATGAATGTGGGGGCCACGAAATTGCATGAATGGAAATTAACCACACAAACAAATCTCTCCCCTCTCTCACAGCATATGTGGCCGGCCCCCACACAAGAAAATGGGTGGAGAAAAAGAATGGAAAATCTCAAGTGCAAAAAGAATTGATAAAGATAAGGTCACACCAAATCAAAACCCACACTCAACCACCTTCCACCAACCTCATCATCAACAACCATGATGATTTACAAAGTCAAGCCATGATGGAAAAGAAAGAGTCAAAGGATGGGCTCCATCATGAAACCATCATGATACAAATATATGCAAAGAACACCTCCACAAATACTTATTTGCAACAATGCAAATAAGCCCTCCTCCACCAAACTTCGGCCAATGAACGATACAAAGGAAATTGGCCGAAACGGAAAGCAAACTGGCAACTCCAGAAAACTGGTCCCGTAGTAAATTACAGGAAAACCCCGATACTGTGCATACACACCCGCATTTGTATTCCGACCGAAATACAAATGCAATGAGACAAAATCTACACTGTACTATACTAGGATCCGGCTTAAACCAAAGCCGGCTAGTAATATCCGTTCGATCCTGATCCGTGCAATACCGCACGTATCTGATCGAACCCTGCCATATATCCATACGGCCTATAGTACAAACTGTCCGATCCTGATCCGTGCAATACCGCACGTTTCTGATCGGACCTTGCCATATCTCCATACGGCCTCTACAACCTTTCGCCCGAAAGCTGAGTAACTGAATGTGGGGGACTCTTAAGACTCGTCAACACCTTGGTTGTGGATTTAACCACTAGCACGTCAGAGGTATAAGCCAATACGTAACGGGCTACCAGGTATTGACTAAAAGGGACGTCTGTGAGCGAACTCAGCCTGACAACCCTACTGAGCCTGTCAGTGACAATATCCGTACAGTCCGGTCCGTTCGTCTATGAGTATCGCATGGCGGGCCTAGGGGGTTGGTAAAAGTCAGACCCCCAAAAGCGGTACAAGTCGTGTCGGAGTGTAGCCCAGAACACCCTGAGATACTACTGGAATACCTACCAGTAAATCTCCTGCCTTGGCCAAGGACTTCGTGTAATGGCTCTCCTAGACACAGCGCGACCTCACCCCCAATACCGGGAGAGACGAACCCTGAAGATACGCTCACTGCCTCCATGTGGCTCGGGACTGTACCCAACTAAAACCTGTTTGCACGACTCCTTTGAGCCGTGGTAGGGTAGTAATCAAAGTACAGTGGGAACTCACACGAGACAAATGACGATCCCAGGTCGATGAACTAACCTGCACACATGTCACCAGGAACTGCCATCTGACGTCTGGTATATGACCAACTAGCATGTTCCCGGCGAGTCCTGTCCGGTGTACTCATAACCCAATGAGCACCTGTATACATCTTAGGTGATCCAACTGACACCAGTGGCTTGTGAGACCGGCCACCGTCCCTCGTCGGGGTCTCGAATGTACACACAAGTCTACTCTGGAGTATCGATGCCCTGTCTCGAAACTCACACGACTAGGGACCATTTAAGGATATGCTTATAGACCCCAGCTCCCACTTATATGATCGCCCTCATACTGCTGGTGGTCAAGCAAGAATCCTAGGGGCTCTATCAACGTGTAATAGCGACTTGTCAGGTCACCTAAAGCAGTACACGATGATAAAGATAAACCAGATAGCATACTATCATCTTGAGTAAGACTGTCCTACCGGGATAGGTCCTCCATCAATCATTGCAATCACGTGCCTGTGACCCAATAATTGACTCTGAGGGCACTATCTCCAACAATCTCCCACTTGCACTCAAGGCTAATTATTGCGATGTCGCATACTCACAGCCCGTGTGATACCGAACGCCCAACTCCTCTACTAGTCAGTCTTACAAAGCTCGTTTGCGAAACTTTTGCGTTCGAGGAATAGCCTTAGTGAGTGGATCCGCTTTGTTGTTTCTTTCTATGTCTCTCTATATCTCAAGTTCGCGGAGAAAACCCATCTCCCGAAATGAGCAATACCTGTCTTAGAATGTGTTTGGATGTCTGATGGGACATAGCTCATAAATGAACTACAAATCCAAACTTCTTAGACTGTATCGTCAACTGAACTTAATCAGTATCCTGCGCCATGCCTCCCTCAGTATTGCCTTGGACCACCTGTCCAAAATACTGCCCCTCATCAGAAGGAAAACTATAACTCTGACAACCTCCTTGTTGTCCGGGTCACCTTGGAAGCCTGGAATGATAACTGTCTCCGAGTGAGGCTGTCGTTATTATATCCCTAGAACATCCACTTGTGTTCTAGAACTGCTTCTCCAGGATTGGATTAATGTCAACTTATTGCATCTAGTGCAAGAACAACATCTGGTGTGGTACTTGACATCTCATGATTGACTCAATTGCCTAAGCAAGTGATCTGCCAATCATGCATATCCCTCTCTACTTTGTCTATAAGACCCCTTTAGAGAGGGTGACTCCATTACTTGCAGGTACACTACCGTGCATGGAGTCGTCCATTCTAAATACCCTTAGAATGCTGTCTAAGTACCCAGATTGGGAGACTACCCAAATCTAGATCTAAAACCATAGATCTAGTAACCAGAATGTCTGATATAAAATCCATTTCCTTTGTGGAGAAAACACTGTGTGACAACCAAAGTATAACCGATCGTAGTATAGGAGTTTCCTTTCCTATTTTGTGTATGTCATCCAAATACCAGGATATCACACCCTACTACCTTCTCAACAGATCCATCCCCTATTCTGATGAAGTCAAACCTATGACAGTCACGTCAGAAATAGATGATCTATCTCGCTACATCTGCTTTAGTCTATAATTAGACATAAGCTACATGTCCACCAATGCTTCCGCTGCTCCCACTGACTACGACAACCCTCTGGCAGAGTCATATAGACGTACACTTCTAAACTAGTTTAGAACGACGCTATACTCATCCTCCCGCCGGGTCTCGCAGCCTGGAACAATAGCAATGGTAATTGTGGGTAAACAAGAACTTCCCTGTCACCGTCCTTGAGGCTACCGTAGTACCTCTCGGGTGCCTGAAGTTACCCACCTTATCTGCGGAGTGGCCAATGGAATGTCAATCCAGATTTAATCTTTAGGTTCCTTGTCAAATCTTCAGTAATCGTTTGTGGTTCTGGAATCACTTCCAGTTCTACCATACTCCCACTACTGTTTTCTGAAAAAATCCATTTTTAATAAAACTGTGGCGAGTCTAGAACAATATTGCTATTGTTCATCCAGATGGTAGAAAGTCAACCCTCGTCATAGCCTGGGTCAACCCACAAACAGCCATTACAGAAACATGCCTTGAGTTGTCAAGTGTCTGGTTTTAATCATAAGCCGGACAACTCCCCGTACCTTAACATCGTCAAGATACGAACTGTTCTATATCCCATATAGGACCAGAGGCACTGATTTAATTGAACCAGATTCAAATCATGCAGCTGTCTCCAGTGCATGTCAACTAAATGGAAGGAGGGCCGATCAGCGTTACTTAACTTAGGAATGCTTCCAATTATGAGTAACCTGAAAGAGAAGCAAGTTCTCTTAGTCATTACTATCAACTGAATACCATACACAAGTATCCACATCTTCGATCACTTTGAAGAATCCCGATACTTGCGATACCTGGTTCTCTACTCTATTCAAATACCTATAACTTCTCAAAATTCGGACCCTGTGTTTCCACGAAACACTTGTCTAAATACTAGAGAAGTCATAAGTAAACTGAATATAGTACAAGGACCAACCCGTTGTCCTGATGGACCCTGGACAACATACAATACTCTGTATAAGTCCTTTGAGTCTGATAACTCATTCACTGTGTGTCGTAGGATGAGAACTGTACTTATGGTTAAGAAGAATTACACCACTGTTTAATGCTCCTTACCTAACCATCCACTGATATAGGTAAATGTCATAGACATAATTTCAGAAAGGTATATCTCACTCTATGAAAATAGACGTACGATATATCAATTTGAAATTGGTGCATAACAGCGGATATTCAAAACCAAATATTTGCCGACTGGCAAACAGCCCAGGTGATTTCCTCAAATATCACCGATTACAACGAATCCCGATATAATGAGGATGATCACCCAATTCCCAATAACCTACTCCCACTCATCATCTGTAAAACCATACAGATGTGAGAATCATACCTGGTAAATACATACCCTGGAGCAAGTGTCTAACTGGGAAATCAGTTTTCCTTTAACAGTACACAGTGAGACTGAAACATTGAAATGTTTCGATGGGGTATCCCGGTATTCCTAGTAATGCCTCTTCCAGATTCACGACTGTAACCGTATAGTTCTTTGCCACCTCTCCAAATCCCTTCATATGTCTTTAGTCATTACCTTCTGCACACCCCTTTAGGCCAAATGGTTTTCTTCCTTCCCTACCGTTCGGCACCAGCCTATGGTTTGGAAGAAGACTTTCCAATAAGCATAATGGGTGTACTGTCCCAATCCTAGGAACACTCGCAATGAGAGAGGGTGAAGATAAAAGACAACCGAATAAACCTTATTCCTATTTCTCCTGAACCAGAATCCATCCCCGAACTGGAACAAGTTCCTTTCGAGTTCGTATATAACCATACGATGGAGTATCCAATAAACTGTGGATCTTCGTAGTGATACGGAGTGTCCTGGAGAAATGCAAAGGTGATTTTAGGATTGGCGAAGGAATACTTGGTTTGGTCGTGAATATCTGTTGCAATTTACTTTGCCCTCTTACTAATCCCTTGCTTTGTCTGAACTTAATACCTTCTGCACACCATCGTTATGCTTATTGGTTTTCTTCATTCCCTACCGGTCGGCACCTGCCTATGGTTTGGAAGAAGACTATCCAATTTGCGTAATAGGTGTACTATCTCCTAAACCAAGGAGTACTCGCAACCTGAGAGAAGGTAAAAGGAAAAGACAACTGAATAATCCTATCCGTTTTCTCCAGAACCGGAAACCATCCTCGAATAAATTCCTTCGAGTTCGTATCTAACCATACGATGGTTTTGTCCAATGGAAGTGGACGTTCGTAGTAATACGGGGTGTCCTGGAGAAAAGGGTAAAAGTAGGAGTGGCAATGAGGTCTGCAACTTTGACAATCCAAAAGCCAGTGTTAAGAAGGTTCGGTCAACTTGGTCACTGAGTCATAGTCTTAGGGTCGGGTCAATGGTCGCTGCCAAAGAGAGAGAGAAAAGAAACACTCAGCGTGCACTCTAACCTAGATCAGAATGGTTACCAATTTATCTAATCTGGAAACCTCCCACTGTACCTCAAAATCTCCTCCAAACCTGAAAGAAGAATTAGTCGGGGTCATCCGAGGAGTAAACTGACTCATCAGTGGGAATCGGGATCCAACTCTCATCGCATGACAACGTGACGGAATCCGCTCACGGTATCACACTCCAGAAGGTATGCGCATATCTGGCAAGTTTCAGTTCTTTTGAAACTCCCGATGTGATTTCTGCCCCATGCTCTTATGACCTTGGCGAAGGTCAACAAATCATAAGTCACATGTCAAGTTCTACCTGTCATTTTCCAGGTTAATTTGAATCCACCCGTACAAGCCCTTGACGAAGGTCAACAAGGCTATACGACTGTCCCAAACCAACGCATCTATCTATGCAGCAGAAAGGTAACAAGCAGCTACCATACACTATGCCTTGATGAAGGTCAACAAACATAGCATGAATACTACGTGCTACCCTTCTGAAACGACGGAGGGCTACGAATGGTTTCTGGCGAAAACCTTTAACGTAAAGAACTTGATATCGTTGAAGGAACTGATAGCTTTTAAAATATAGTGACGAAAACCTTTGCTAAAGAGGTCACTCCCGGTGAAGGGATCTCGGCTCTTTCCCCGTAGAATGAGGTGCAGGATATTCCAACTGAATACCACGATGCAAAGCAAAAATAATCGGCTATAGTGAAGTTAATGCCCTGACGCAAACTTTTTGTCCAAGGGGTCACTCCCGGTGAAGGGATCTCGGCCCTTGCCTCGTCGACTGAGGAGCAGGATATTCCAACTGAATACCACGATGCAAAACAAAAGTGAACGTCCTTGCAATAATAGCTTTTTGAAAAAGTGTTCCAACAACATCAGATTAGGTTTGTTTTTAACTTGCATTGATCCGAATCAACGCAGTCCCATCAATTGATCACACCAAAAAGAACGAAAATATACTGATGTACGTATATGCCATCCGCATTCGCCACTGGGTCTCGTCATTACCCGTTAGGTTAGCTAACTAACGACAGAGCGGGGACTGGACTAGCGCGGATGCAAAACATATACAACATCTACTAATATATATACCAATATATTATATTCGCTCAAGGCGTGATAAAAAATGCAACATCACAGAAAATGTACAGCATCACAGAACAATACAGATATCTGGGATCCCCGGGTTTCACAGAGCCTCTGAAACCCGACGTTCCCCTGGTCGTGTGGATAGCCTGTGCAATGAAATCCTAGACCCCTACGGGCGCGGCAAGTTACCCGCCAAAACCTGAAGCGAGGCAGCCCCCTTCAGCAACGTGAATGGACCACCCAGCACTTCACGGAATCCGGTAACTTGGGCACCCCTCCTGGGTCAACCTGTACCCCCTACGAGTGCGGCGAATAGCCCGCCAATTCTAGAGTGAAGCCCCCTCCGTCTCAATGCCATGAGATGCGGGCACGTTGCCCTCTAGAACCCGGCTATTCGTGCACCCCTCCGTGGGGCAATCCTAGTACAGAAAGTAAAATATACATACAACGGGTACATCGACCGCAACCTGGTCGTGCCCCAAAATAATAATACAAACAGGCAGTGACGGCAGTCCACATGTCGGACGCTCGCCCCGCAATATCAAATGTACATAATACAACAACAACAGTACTAGCATTGCATCCAGGCTATCCCCCACGACCGATACGCAACATCACAGCAAAAACAGAACATCAACGTGAAAGTCACGTTCGCAAATCCGTCTAACCAGGCTATAGCAGTTAGACCGGATTTACCGATCAAGTGACATTCACGGTCGCAGATATAATGTAAATACTGTGAAATAATGTGTTTAAAATATTCCGATCGATCAAATTTTAACAAGTGGGCCCCAAAGCATTACTGTAGCAGATCAAGAAATTCTGGGCCCAATATCAATATTCCAAAACCCCAATTTTAACCCCAGAATGATACTGTAAAAATTTGGTGCAGGGAACCCAACAGTGTGCGGCGGAACTGCGGCCCAAAGGGGTGTTTGGCCGCGGTTCCGCGCTCCTACTGTGGAGTTGTTGCATCGAATTTTTACAGAACTCTTATATTTTCTAGTAGATCACTTTTCTGTAACCTGGAAAAATTTTCGACACCAAAAAATTTCAACAGAAAACTGATGCAAGCAAAAATGCGGATTTTGGAATTTTGGTCGATCGGAAATGCAAAACACATTACACAAAGCTAGACTAGGTTAATGGCATGGCTCTGATACCACTGTAAGTGCACGGCGGCGCCCCGGCCGTCAATCCGACGGCCAAATGCGGAAGCGGTGATAAACTTTAATTTTTACTTGAACTGGCAAACCGCCGCGCACTAATACCCGGATCGAACCACTAACTAGTCCTAGCTATCTACAAGAAAGGGAAGAGAGATATGCCGACAGATCCGAGTCCTCCGGTCTTCTCGTCGTCGTCCCGATCTCCTGCGGAATGTCCCGTCTCCTCCTCGTCGCCGGAAGTGCACCACATCGCCTACTTCTTTTACGGGCTCCCACCTCAATGCCGAGGCAACTCGGGCACGAAGCTGGCTAGTCGACGTGCCCAAGGTTTGCTGTAGAATATCTAGTGAGTAAGTCTCATTTTGGGGTTTATGAGGTTGCCATGTTGGAGGAATTTTGCACAAAGATATTCATGGATCCTTGCTAAGAGAAACAAAATGAGCATATCATCAAGATGAGCTCGGCCAGGCACCCAATTGTGCTCACTGGAAAATCATGTGGGTAGGTGGCAAAAATTAAGTCTCTGGGAATACCAAATCAGGCCCCCCCTTTGCAAATCAATTAACTCAAGCAACCCAAAAATAATTCATCAACATAATGAATGTGGGGGCTACGAAATTGCATGAATGGAAATTAACCACACAAACAAATCTCTCCCTTCTCTTACAGCATATGTGGCCGGCCCCTACACAAGAAAATGGGTGGAGAAAAAGAATGGAAAATCTCAAGTGCAAAAAGAATTGATAAAGATAAGGTCACACCAAATCAAAACCCACACTCAACCACCTTCCACCAACCTCATCATCAACAACCATGATGATTTACAAAGTCAAGCCATGATGGAAAAGAAAGAGTCAAAGGATGGGCTCCATCATGAAACCATCATGATACAAATATATGCAAAGAACACCTCCACAAATACTTATTTGCAACAATGCAAATAAGCCCTCATCCACCAAACTTCGGCCAATGAACGATACAAAGGAAATTGGCCGAAACGGAAAGCAAACTGGCAACTCCAGAAAACTGGTCCCGTAGTAAATTACAGGAAAACCCCGATACTGTGCATACACACCCGCATTTGTATTCCGACCGAAATACAAATGCAATGAGACAAAATCTACACTGTACTATACTAGGATCCGACTTAAACCAAAGCCGGCTAGTAATATCCGTTCGATCCTGATCCGTGCAATACCGCACGTATCTGATCGAACCCTGCCATATATCCATACGGCCTATAGTACAAGCTGTCCGATCCTGATCCGTGCAATACCGCACGTTTCTGATCGGACCTTGCCATATCTCCATACAGCCTCTACAATCTTTCGCCCGAAAGCTGAGTAACTGAATGTGGGGGACTCTTAAGACTCGTCAACACCTTGGTTGTGGATTTAACCACTAGCACGTCAGAGGTATAAGCCAATACGTAACGGGCTACCAGGTATTGACTAAAAGGGACGTCTGTGAGCGAACTCAGCCTGACAACCCTACTGAGCCTGTCAGTGACAATATCCGTACAGTCCGGTCCGTTCGTCTATGAGTATCGCATGGCGGGCCTAGGGGGTTGGTAAAAGTCAGACCCCCAAAAGCGGTACAAGTCGTGTCGGAGTGTAGCCCAGAACACCCTGAGATACTACTGGAATACCTACCAGTAAATCTCCTGCCTTGGCCAAGGACTTCGTGTAATGGCTCTCCTAGACACAGCGCGACCTCACCCCCAATACCGGGAGAGACGAACCCCTGAAGATACGCTCACTGCCTCCATGTGGCTCGGGACTGTACCCAACTAAAACCTGTTTGCACGACTCCTTTGAGCCGTGGTAGGGTAGTAATCAAAGTACAGTGGGAACTCACACGAGACAAATGACGATCCCCAGGTCGATGAACTAACCTGCACACATGTCACCAGGGAACTGCCATCTGACGTCTGGTATATGACCAACTAGCATGTTCCCGGCGAGTCCTGTCCGGTGTACTCATAACCCAATGAGCACCTGTATACATCTTAGGTGATCCAACTGACACCAGTGGCTTGTGAGACCGGCCACCGCCCCTCGTCGGGGTCTCGAATGTACACACTAGTCTACTCTGGAGTATCGATGCCCTGTCTCGAAACTCACACGACTAGGGACCATTTAAGGATATGCTTATAGACCCCAGCTCCCACTTATATGATCGCCCTCATACTGCTGGTGGTCAAGCAAGAATCCTAGGGGCTCTATCAACGTGTAATAGCGACTTGTCAGGTCACCTAAAGCAGTACACGATGATAAAGATAAACCAGATAGCATACTATCATCTCGAGTAAGACTGTCCTACCGGGATAGGTCCTCCATCAATCATTGCAATCACGTGCCTGTGACCCAATAATTGACTCTGAGGGCACTATCTCCAACACTGACGAGGGGCAGTATTTTGGACAGGTGGTCCAGGCGGATACTAAGGGAAGGATGGCGCAGGATACTGATTAAGTTCAGTTGACGATACAGTCTAAGAAGTTTGGATTTGGAGTTCATTTATGAGATAGGTCCCATCAGACATCCAGACATTCTAAGACAGGTATTGCTCATTTCGGGAGATGGCTTTCTCCTTGAACATGGGATATAGAGAGACATAGAAAGAAACATCACAGCGGATCCACTCACTGAGGCTATTCCTCAAACGCAATAGTTTCGCAAACGAGCTTTGTGAGACTGACTAGTAGAGGAGTTGAGTGTTCTGTATCACACGGGCTGTGAGTATGCGACATCGCAATAATTAGCCTGGAGTGCAAGTGGGAGATTGTTGGATATAGTACCCTCAGAGTCAAATATTGGATCACAGGCACGTGATTGCAATGACTGAGGAGGACCTATGCCGGTAGGACAGTCTTACTCGAGATGATAGTATGCTATCTGGTTTATCTTTATCATCGTGTACTGCTTTAGGTGACCTTATGAGTCGCTATTACACATTGATAGAGCCCCTAGGATTCTTGCTTGACTACCAGCAGTATGAGGGCGATCATATAGGTGAGAGCTGGAGTCTATAAGCACATCCTTAAAAGGTCCCTAGTCGTGGGAGTTTCGAGACAGGGCATCGATTCTCCAGAGTAGACTAGTGTATACAGTCGAGACCCCGACGAGGGGCGGTGGCCGGTCTCACAAGCCACTGGTGTCAGTTGGTTCACCTAAGATGTATACAGGTGCTCATTAGGTTATGAGTACACCGGACAGGACTCACCGGGAACCTGCTAGTTGGTATTATACCTGACGTCAGATAGCAGTTCCCTGGTGACATGTGTACAGGTTAGTTCATCGACCTGAGATCGTCATTTGTCTCGTGTGAGTTCCCACTGTACTTAGATTACTACCCTACCACGCTCAAAGGAGACGTGTAAACAGGTTTTAGTTGGGTACAGTCCCGAGCCACATGGAGGCAGTGAGCGGATCTACAGGGGTTCGTCTCTCCCGGTATTGGGGGTGAGGTCACGCTGTGTCTAGGAGAGCCAGTACATGAAAAGTGCTTAGCCAAGGCAGGAGATTTACTGGTAGGTACTTCAGTAGTATCTTAGGGTGTTCTGGGCTACACTCCGACACGACTTGTACCGCTATTGGGGGTCTGACTTTTCAAACCCCCTAGGCCCGCCATGCGATGCTCATAGACAAACGGATCGGACTGTACGGATATTGTCACTGACAGGCTCAGTAGGGTGTCAGGATGAGTTCGCTCATCGACGTCCCTTTTGGTCAATAGCTGGTGGCCCGCACGTATGGCTGATACCTCTGACGTGCTAGTGGTTAAATCCACAGCCATAGTATTGACGAGTCTTTAGAGTCCACCACACATACAGTTACTCAAGTTTCGGGCAAAACGCTGTAGAGGCCGTATGGAGATATGGCAGGGTTCGATCAGATACGTGCGGTATTGCACGGATCGTGATCGGACGGATTTTACTAGCCGGCTTTGGTTTAAGCCGGATCCTAGTATTAGACAGTGTAGATTTTGTCTCTTTGCATTTGGGTTCAGTGGGAATACAAATGCGGGCATGTATATGCAGTAGTGGGGTTTTCCTGTAATTTATTACGGGATCAGTTTTCTGAAGTTGCCAGTTTGCATTCCGTTCCGGCCGGTTTTCCTTTGATCCTTCACGGCCGGACTTTATCGTTGGAGGGGGTTGCAAATAACTTATTTATGGAGGGGTTTCTTGCATTTGTTCCTTCATAATCATTAGATTCCCTTTTAATCAATTGGCTTGTATTTATGAGATTGGTTTTTTGAAAGGATTGAAATGTGTGATGAGGGTGACTTTTATCTTGCATTATCTTTTCTTTTTCTTCTCTTGTTTAAGATTAATCTTTTTCCTCCACCCATTTTTCCATATGAGGCCGGCCACATTTCTTGGTGGGGGGAATGAGAGAGATTTCATTTTGGTGAGGGTGGAAAATTATTCTCATTCTCATGTAGCATCAAAGTTTCATAGCTCATTTCTCTTCTCCTCCACATCTATGGCAACTTCATAAACCCTAAAGTGATAAGTTACTAAACTACATCTACAGCAAATCTTGGACGCGTCGGCTAGCCAACTTCGCGCCCGAATTGCCTCGGTCCAGAGGTGGGAGCCCGTAAACGAACCCGGCTACGTGGTGCCCTTTCCGACAAGGACGTGACGGACGGAGATTCCGCGGGAGATCGGAGCGGAGACGAAGACCGAAGGACACGGATCGCTTGGTATACTTCTATACCCCACTTTTAGTTTGCTAGTAGCTAGGTTAATGGCCCGATCCGGGTTAAAAGTACGCGGTGGTGCCGGTTTGCTAGTTTGCAAAGTTTTTCGTTTCCGCATTCCGGCGACGGATCGACGGCCGGGGCGCCGCCGCGGACTTACAAATAGGTACACCCTTAGATGTCCCTGGTCGTAGGAGTATCGAGACCGGGCATTGATACTCCGGAGTAGACTAGTGTATACATATCTAGACCCTGAGGAGGGGCGATGGATTGGTCTCGCAGCCATTGGTGGAGTGCACCTAAGATTGTATACAGATGCTCACTGGATGTGAGTACACCGGACAGGACTCGCCGAGAACTGACTGGATGTTATTATACCTAACGTCAGATCGCAGTTCTCCGGTGACATGTGTGCAGATAGTCCGTTGACTTAAAGTCATCATTTGTCTCGTGTGAGTTCCCACCGTGCTTTGATTATTACCCTACCACTGCTCAAAGGAGTCGTGCAAACAGGTTTTAGTTGGGCACAGTCCCGAGCCATGTGGAGGCAGTGAGTGACTGTTAGGGATTTGTCTCTCCCGGTATAGGGAGTTGATATCGCACGGTGATCGGTTGGTCATTACCATAAGTCCCTGGCCAGGGCTGATTGAGAATTACTGATGGACTGATCAGTAGATTCTCGGATGGTCTTAAGCCATACCGACACGACTTGTACGGTTATTGTTAGGTCCACGTTACCTCTCCCGGTACTTTCGGGGTTGCGGAAACGGTAAAACAAAATTTTTTCTAAACTTTGTAACATGGACCATAAAAGCCGGATCTTTGCTAAACAATACACTAGCAACCTAACATGAGATGTTATCTACTCGGTTAGGGGTTATAGCTCAACTTGAACTCCTTCTCTTCTTGTTGTTCTTCACTTTTTGTTGTTCTTCTCTTCTTGTTGTTCTTCTCTTTGCTTGCTCAATGGTTGATCCGGACTTTGGTCACCTCCGCGGCCTCCTTGAGTCGAAGACGATCCACCCGGGAGATGTACACCGAGCTCCACCTCGAGCCGAGGTAACTAGGGCAAGGAGATTGCCAATCTAAAAGCTCTAGGTTGTGTAGAAGTGATGAAGGGATGGCTTTGTCTTTGTGAAATCTTTATCTCTCAACACATGAGATCAAAAGATCAAAACAAGAGGAGGAAGAAGAAGGAGGAGCAACAACCATGGTTTATTTTCTTTCCTTCTCACTTCAAAAAAACCAAGAGAGAGAATGAGAAAGAAATTATCATACAAAAGAAAATCAACCATGGTTGCAAATAATGCAAAAGCATCATCATTACTAATCCCATCAAGATAAAGTTGATGGCTACTTTGAAATGACCATTATCATAATCCAAAAGAAAAAGGAAAAGAAAAGAAGAGTGTGGAACCCTCTTGAAAGTCAATGGTCCACACGGTCAACCGGTCAACAAAGTCAAGAGAGGTCAACGGGGTCAAATGGTCAATGCAATTAGCCATCATAAGATTATCACTAATAGGATTAGTAAATGATGCTCGCGGCTCATAATGGTTTTGACCAAACGAACTGTCAAAAACCCTAATGAGTCCGCCTCAAAATGGTTTTGACCGAATCAACTGTCAAAACCCTAATGTGCCTGCCACATAACGGTTTTGGCCGAACCAACTGCCAAAACCCTAATGAGGCACTTCCTCCTTCACCGCTCCGAAAAACTGTGCATACACACCTGCATCCGTATTCCGTAGAATGCGGATGCACAGAAGACAAAACAAATCCATCCGTGCAATACTAGGATCCGGCTTAAACCAAAGCCTACTAGACTGCCTGCCCGAACACCATACGCACACAAGTGTACGTAAGTGATCGCAGCCCTGCCGTAAAACCATACGGCCTCTACACGTTTCGCTTAGTGCAGGGAAACTCTCTGTGTGGGACTCTAAAGACTCGACACTACGCTGGCAGTGGGTTTAACCACAGACCGCAAGCGGCACTAGCTGTACGTAACGGTCCCCAGGTAGATGTCGATAAGAAGGCCGATGAGGTAAACCCATCCGAACTCCTACTGAGTCTGTATGTGACAATCTCCGTACAGTCCGGTCTGTCCGTCTGATACATCGCATGTCGGGCCTAAGGGGGCGGCAAGCGTCAGACCCCTAATAGCGGTACAAGTCGTGTCGGAGTGAAGCCCAGAACACCCTGAGATAACACTGGAACCTACCAGTATATCTCGCTTGCCCTGGCCAGGGACTACTTGTGTAATGGCTCTCCTAGACACAGCGCGATGTCAACCCCCAATACCGGGAGAGACGAATCCTGTCTAACCGTCACTGCCTCCAAGTGCTTCGGGACTGCTCCCAACTACTACCTGTTTGTATGACTCAGTAGAGCTGTGGTAGGGTAGCAGTCAAAGAACAGTGGGAACACACTCGAGGCGAAGTGACAGTGTCAAGTCAGCGGACTAAGCTGTACTCATGTCACCTAGGAACTGATAACTGACGATAGGTATAATACCAACCATCAGTTCCCGACGAGTCCTGTCCAGTGTACTCGTAACCTAACGAGCACCCGTATACTATCTCAAGTACGACGTACTGACGGCTGTGGGACAGACCGTCTCCCATGCTGGGATGAGAAGCGCATACGCTAGTCTACTCCGGAGTGTCGATGCCCTATCTCGATACTCCCACGACTAGGGACGTGTATAAGGATGTGCTTGTAGATTACCCAGCCCCCACGAGTGTGATCGCCATCACAACGCCGGTAATCAAGCAAAGATCCTAAGGGCTCTACTAATGCGTATAGGTGATATAATAAATAAACACACATGTACACATTAAAGCAGAGACAAACCAAGTAGCATACTACTATATTGAGCAAGATTGTCTGTACAACTGTGAATATCCCAAGCTTCCATCAAGTAATATACATACTAGTATGATACAGTAATGGCCTCTAGGGCATATACACTAACAATCTCCCACTTGCACTAAGGCCATGTACTGGCGTATCGAAGACCTATCATCTCGATCAGCCGCTCGAACTGAGTCTGGGGTAAGGCCTTCGTGAATGGGTCCGCTGTGTTGTCCTTTGTGTCCACTCTCCGCACCTCGATCTCCTGGCGATCAATGATCTCCCTGATCAGGTGATACCGCCTTAAGATGTGCCTGGATTTCTGATGGGACCTTGGTTCCTTCGCTAAAGCTATAGCCCCATTGTTATCGCAATACAAAGGTATTGGGTCAACAATGGACGGAACCACCTGAAGTTCACTAAAGAACTTCTTCATCCAGACCGCCTCTTTTGCGGCATCGCTTGCAGCAATGTATTCAGCCTCCATCGTCGAGTCTGCGACGGTATCCTGCTTGGAACTCCTCCAACATATAGCCCCTCCGTTGAGGGTAAACACAAAACCCGAGACAGACTTGCTGTCATCTTTGTCACTCTGGAAGCTTGAATCGGTAAAGGACTCGACCCTGTGGTCTCCATTACCGTAAACCAGGAACATCTCCTTAGTCCTTCTTAGGTACTTGAGAATGTTCTTCACTGCTGTCCAGTGGTCCTCCCCTGGGTCTGACTGATACCGGCTTACCGCGCTCAACGCGTAAGCTACATCTGGTCTTGTACATAGCATCGCATACATTATAGATCCTACCGCCGAAGCGTTGGGTATAGTGCTCATGCGAACCCTCTCCTCGTCAGTCTTAGGAGACATCTTCTTGGAGAGGGTAATTCCGTGCAATACGGGTATGTTACCGCGCTTGGAACCCTCCATACTAAATCTCTTTAGTACGGTCTCTATGTACCTGGACTGTGAAAGTCCCAACAGTTTCTTGGATCTATCTCTATAGATCTTGATCCCCAGAATGTACGAGGTATCACCCAGGTCCTACATGGAGAACCTTTGTGACAAAAATAGCTTAACCGATTGTAGCATAGGAATGTCATTTCCTATCAAAAGAATGTCGTCCACGTACAAGACTAGGAATACGACAGTTCGTCCTACAATCTTCTTATATACACAGGGTTCATCTTCGTTCTTGATGAAATCAAATTCCTTGATTACCTCATCAAAACAGATGTTCCAGCTCCGCGATGCCTGCTTTAACCCATAAATGGATTTAAGCAACTTGCACACCTTTCCGCTGCTCCCACTGTCTACGAAACCTTCTGGTTGATCCATGTAAACGTACTCTTCCAAACAACCGTTTAGGAAAGCCGTTTTAACATCCATCTGCCAGATTTCATAGTCATGGAAGGCAGCAATGGCAAGTAGGATCCGAATGGATTTGAGCATAGCCACCGGAGAAAATGTTTCATCATAGTCCAAACCAGGTCTTTGACGAAAACCTTTTGCAACGAGTCTAGCTTTATAGGTTTCCACCTGCCCATCTACACCAAGTTTTTTTTTGTAGATCCATTTGCATCCAACGGGTTTTACCCCAGGTGGAGCAATATCCAAGGTCCACACTTTATTGGCGTACATGGACTCCATTTCGGATTGCATTGCTTCCTGCCACTTATCAGAGTCCCTACTGATAATGGCCTGCTTGAAACTGGTAGGGTCATCTTCTTCCAAGATGCAATCCTCTCGATCCCCGTCAATGAGAAAACCGTAGTATCTCTCGGGCGGATGAGAAATCCTACCAGATCTGTGGAGTGGCTGAGGTTCGTTTGGGGTTATTGAATCTAACGGTTCCTCCAAATTTTCAGTTACATTTTGTGGTCGCTGAATTTCTTCCAGTTCTACCGAACTCCCACTAGTTTCTTTTGCAAGAAACTCCCTTTCTAAAAAGGTAGCGTGGCGAGATACAAACACCTTCTGTTCCTCAGTGTGGTAGAACAGATATCCTAGTGAGTCTTTAGGATATCCCACAAATTTACACAGAACTGACCGTGCCTCTAGCTTGTCCGGTTTCTGTGTTTTCACATAGGCCGGACAACCCCATATCTTAAATCGCTTAAGATACGGATTTCTTCCACTCCATATTTTATATGGAGTCTTAGGCACTGATTTGGATGGAACATAATTCAATAGGTATGCCGCTGTCTGAAGCGCATGTCCCCAGAATGAAAGAGGTAACTCAGCACTACTCATCATGGAGCGAACCATATCCAATAGGGTACGATTCCTCCGCTCTGAAACACCGTTGTGCTGTAGTGTATAAGGAGGAGTAAGCTGAGAGAGAATACCATTCTCTTTTAAGTAATCTAGAAATTCCGTGCTTAAGTACTCCCCTCCTCTATCAGACCGGAGGATCTTAATACTTTTGCCAATCTGGTTCTCTACTTCCTTTCTGAATTCCTTGAATTTCTCAAAAGCTTCAGATTTGTGTTTCATCAGATACACATATCCGAACCTAGAGAGATCGTCAGTGAATGTGATGAAGTAAGAGAACCCACCCCTTGCATGTGTAGACATTGGACCACATACATCATTGTGTATGAGTCCCAAGAGCTCTGCTGCTCTTTCTCCATGTCCGGTGAACGGAGATTTGGTCATCTTCCCTTTGAGACAAGACTGACAAGTTTCATAAGATGAAAACTCGAACGCATTCAAGAGTCCATCCTTATGCAACTTACTCAGTCTTTTCTCTCCGATATGACCAAGTCTACAATGCCACAAGTAGGATTCATTCGTATCTGAATTCTTCCTCTTGCGTGTGTTTTGTACATTGAGAATTGTATTCTGATTTAGAACGTAGATACCATTACACAGTGTACCCTCTGTAACCAGTACCTTATGAAGGTAAATGTTCATGATATTCTTTTCAAGAACAAAGTTATATCCATCTTTATCGAGTAAAGAAACTGATATGATGTTGCAAACCATGGAGGGTACATAGTAGCAATCGTTCAAAATCATAGTCTTGCCATTTGGCAATACTAGGTGATATTCACCGACGGCTGCCGCATTTACTTGTGCTCCGTTCGCTACTCTGAGCGACTTATCACCCGGTGCAACTTTCCTACTTTTTCTCAGTCCCTGCAATAAATTACAGATATGAGATCCTGATCCGGTATCAAGTACCCAGGAGGTAGGGCTGACCGTAAAACAGTTCTCAATTACAAGAACACCTGAAGTAGATGCAAAACCATGCTTCTTCTTCAACTGGGTATCCTGGAAATCCATACAATCCCCTTTCCCATTCTCATACTCATGACTGTTGTCACAAGTTAGAGCTGAACCAACTTTCCCCAGTCCCGAATAAGAATTCGGATCGGTCAAGCGATACATTTTATTATCTTGATTAGGGCGTGAAAAGGTTGCTGCCTGGAGAGAGAGAAAAGAAACACTCAGCGTATGCTCTTGCAAGATTAGATTGGTTTATTAATTTATCTAACCAGGATGTCTCCCACTGTTTACTCAAATTCTTCTTAAAACCTTTTTAAAAGAAGAACTAGCCGGGTTTTAATTCACGTCACAATACTTGCTTAACCTTTCAGCCAGGCTAGTGTCGGTACTTCGAGGGAGGTTTTCCAACGCTTTCGCGAAGTTCCTTAATTCAAGAACCTCTTTTCCCTGGGGGCGTAGCCCCGCTAACACCTTTCTAGACACCTACTAGGTTTATAGCATTGATTGTTAAGTGAAATAATCTCCCGAGAGTAATCCAACTCATCAGCGGGATCGGGATCCAACTATCATCGTGTGATGACCTAGATGGAATCCACTCTAGTCACCACACTCCAGAAGGTATGCTAAATCTGCAAGTTTCAGTACTTTTGAAACCCCCGATGTGATTTTTGCCCCTAGGACCCAAGTGATCTTGACGGAGTCAACAAATCAAAGAGTCCTAGTCAAGTTCAACCTGTCATTATCTGGATTGCATTAAACCCACCCGCATAACCCTTGACGGAGTCAACAAGGTCATACGACTGTCCTAATCAATCCTATATACCGATACAAACAAGCAGCACTTAGCTACCGTACACTACGTCTTGACGGAGTCAACAAACGCAGCACGAATACTAAGTGTTGCATGTAAGAAATGACGGAGGGCTATGGCTGGGTTTTTGGCGAAAAACCCGTTAACGTAATGAACTTGATATCGTTGAAGGAACCTGGTAATCTTTTTGAAAATATAGTGGCGAAAACTTTTGCTAAAGAGGTCACTCCCCGTGAAGGGATCTCGGCTCTTTCCTCGTCGAATGAGGTGCAGGATATTCCAAACTGAATACCTCGATGCAAAGCAAGAATAATCGACTATAGTGAAGTTATTACCCTGACGCAAACTTTTGTCCAAGGGGTCACTCCCGATGAAGGGATCTCGGCCCTTGCCTCGTCGACTGAGGTACTGGGCATTCATAACCGAATACCTCGATGCAAAACAAAATGAACGTCCTTGCAATAACAGCTTTTTTTGAAAAACTTGTTCCAACAACGTCTTTTAGGTTTATTTTTCTTGCATTAGTTCTTTTAATGCGTCCCATCATTTAAATCCTACCATTGCAGAAAACAACCAAAATATGACGTACGCTTATGCCATTCACATTCGCCGCTGGGCCCCGTCATCACCCGTTAGGTTACTTAACTAACGACAGAGCGGGGGCTGGGCTAGCACGGCTGTAAAACATAAGCAACGCCTAAATAGTTATTATATATAGATATACAGCAATGATAGCCAATCCAGATCACAGATGAACACTTTGGATATACTAGGAACCCGCGATTCGTTCAAGCCTGCAACGAAAAGCGGATTACACGGTCGCGATGAATAGCCAAAACCCCACCCAAGACCCCTACGGGTGCGACAAACTACCCGCCAAGTACCCGAAGCGAAGCAACCTCCCTCAACTCCATGAGTAGGCCACTCGGCACTTCGAGATACCCGGTAGTTTGTGCACCCCCTCCATGGGTCTATCCTAGGAGCAAAAACAGTAAAAAGAATTATACAATGACGGCTACAACCCCGACCCGGTTGTGCGGCCAAACAAATAATATTACATCAATTCACAAATTTATTACATGAATGAAAGAAAAAGAAACTCTCATCTCACATCCACCTCGGCTATTCATCCACGACAATCCAACGAGTTCATATACACAAACCATCAACAACAATCACAGATATGTATAACCCCCACTAATCGACGTATAGCGATTAGTAGACGTTCAATACACATAAACATCACAGATATAACCTTTGTAGTCAAAGTATATTGAAGTTCGGAAAAATACGGATTTATAGGCCCCCAAGAACAAATTTCTATTCTGATAAATCTGGGCACATATAAACCATCTTAAAAATCCTAAAACCAAGTCAGAAAAACACTGCACCAAAAACGACCCAGTGACTCACCAAGATGGCCGCGGTTCCGCGGCAATAGCTTGCTATTGCCGCGGAAACGCGGCTCTTTGGTCGAGTTGCTGGCTCGTTTTTGGTGGATTTCTTCTAAAAACCCTGAGATGATTTTTGGAGTATGACAAATTTTTTTTTGACCAGAAAAAATTTAAACAGAAACTCAGATTTTTGTAACTCGGTTTTTTTTTTCGATTTTTCCGTTTCGAACTTCGATACACTTCACTACCAAGCTAGTTTATGTTTAGTTAGGCTCTGATACCACTGTTAGGTCCACGTTACCTCTCCCGGTACTTTCGGGGTTGCGGAAACGGTAAAACAAAATTTTTTCTAAACTTTGTAACATGGACCGTAAAAGCCGGATCTTTGCTAAACAATACACTAGCAACCTAACATGAGATGTTATCTACTCGGTTAGGGGTTATACCTCAACTTGAACTCCTTCTCTTCTTGTTGTTCTTCTCTTCTTGTTGTTCTTCTCTTTGCTTGCTCAATGGTTGATCCGGACTTTGGTCACCTCCGCGGCCTCCTTGAGTCGAAGACGATCCACTCGAGAGATGTACACCGAGCTCCACCTCGAGCCGAGGTAACTAGGGCAAGGAGATTGCCAATCTAAAAGCCCTAGGTTGTGTAGAAGTGATGAAGGGATGGCTTTGTCTTTGTGAAATCTTTATCTCTCAACACATGAGATCAAAAGATCAAAACAAGAGGAGGAAGAAGAAGGAGGAGCAACAACCATGGTTTATTTTCTTTCCTTCTCACTTCAAAAAAACCAAGAGAGAGAATGAGAAAGAAATTATCATACAAAAGAAAATCAACCATGGTTGCAAATAATGCAAAAGCATCATCATTACTAATCCCATCAAGATAAAGTTGATGGCTACTTTGAAATGACCATTATCATAATCCAAAAGAAAAAGGAAAAGAAAAGAAGAGTGTGGAACCCTCTTGAAAGTCAATGGTCAACACGGTCAACCGGTCAACAAAGTCAAGAGAGGTCAACGGGGTCAAATGGTCAATGCAATTAGCCATCATAAGATTATCACTAATAGGATTAGTAAATGATGCTCGCGGCTCATAATGGTTTTGACCAAACGAACTGTCAAAAACCCTAATGAGTCCGCCTCAAAATGGTTTTGACCGAATCAACTGTCAAAACCCTAATGAGCCTGCCACATAACGGTTTTGGCCGAACCAACTGCCAAAACCCTAATGAGGCACTTCCTCCTTCACCGCTCCGAAAAACTGTGCATACACACCTGCATCCGTATTCCGTAGAATGCGGATGCACAGAAGACAAAACAAATCCATCCGTGCAATACTAGGATCCGGCTTAAACCAAAGCCTACTAGTACTGCCTGCCCGAACACCATACGCACACAAGTGTACGTAAGTGATCGCAGCCCTGCCGTAAAACCATACGGCCTCTACACGTTTCGCTCAGTGCAGGGAAACTCTCTGTGTGGGACTCTAAAGACTCGACACTACGCTGACAGTGGGTTTAACCACAGACCGCAAGCGGCACTAGCTGTACGTAACGGTCCCCAGGTAGATGTCGATAAGAAGGCTGATGAGGTAAACCCATCCGAACTCCTACTGAGTCTGTATGTGACAATCTCCGTACAGTCCGGTCTGTCCGTCTGATACATCGCATGTCGGGCCTAGGGGGCGGCAAGCGTCAGACCCCTAATAGCGGTACAAGTCGTGTCGGAGTGAAGCCCAGAACACCCTGAGATAACACTGGAACCTACCAGTATATCTCGCTTGCCCTGGCCAGGGACTACTTGTGTAATGGCTCTCCTAGACACAGCGCGATGTCAACCCCCAATACCGGGAGAGACGAATCCTGTCTAACCGTCACTGCCTCCAAGTGCTTCGGGATTGCTCCCAACTACTACTTGTTTGCACGACTCAGTAGAGCCGTGGTAGAGTAGCAGTCAAAGAACAGTGGGAACACACTCGAGGCGAAGTGACAGTGTCAAGTCAGCGGACTAAGCTGTACTCATGTCACCTGGGAACTGATAACTGACGATAGGTATAATACCAACCATCAGTTCCCGACGAGTCCTGTCCAGTGTACTCGTAACCTAACGAGCACCCGTATACTATTTCAAGTACGACGTACTGACGGCTGTGGGACAGACCGTCTCCCATGCTGGGATGAGAATCGCATACGCTAGTCTACTCCGGAGTGTCGATGCCCTATCTCAATACTCCCACGACTAGGGACGTGTATAAGGATGTGCTTGTAGATTACCCAGCCCCCACGAGTGTGATCGCCATCACAACGCCGGTAATCAAGCAAAGATCCTAAGGGCTCTACTAATGCGTATATGTGATATAATAAATAAACACACATGTACACATTAAAGCAGAGACAAACCAAGTAGCATACTACTATATTGAGAAAGATTGTCTGTACAACTGTGAATATCCCAAGCTTCCATCAAGTAATATACATACTAGTATGATACAGTAATGGCCTCTAGGGCATATACACTAACAGTTATTAGGGGTCTGACGTCCACCACCTCCCTATACCATACATGCGATACTCTTAGACGAACAGACCGGACTGCGCGGATATTGTCACGGACACGCTCAGTAGGATTTCGGATGGGATACCTCATCGGCTTTCTTATCGACAACTACCTGGGGACCGTTACGTACAGCTAGTGCCGCTTGCGGTCTGTGGTTAAACCCACTGCCAGCGTAGTAGTCGAGTCTTTAGAGTCCCACACAGAGATTTCCCAAACCCAGGCGAAAAGATATAGAGGTCGTATGGTTTTACGACAAAGGTTCGGACGCATACGTGTTTAAACGCACGTACGACATTCGGACAGTTTTTACTAGCCGGCTTTGGTTTAAGCCAGATTCTAGCATCGGGTTATTGGATTTATACAGTCTAAAGTTTTTCCGTGTTTTCACGGATGTGAGGGGCGTTCTCGTAATTTCCGAGAAGCTTCTAGAAGGATGTGACATGAGGGGTTGAGGTGGCTTTTTCATTAATTGCTTTAGTGACTCATTCATATGAATCATCATATCATTAATGCATCATTAATGATCTAATGACTCACATGATGAATCACTCTCCTTGAATAAATGAAGCATGGTGAATAATCATTTAATTGATATTATTTGATAATTCATTATGTATCATATATTCAAGTGAGAAGGATTTTTATTCTCATTATCATCTCCACCTTCTTTCTCCTCAAGCTCTCTCTCCTTCACCAAACCCTAATCCTACCACTCATGAGTTGAGAACAAGGATTAGGAAAGACTAAACACTCCATAACCAATCTCTACATCATCTTAGTTCCTTTATTAGCAACTAGAGAAACTAAGTAACCTCAAGTTTAGAGGTTATAGCTTGGATTAGGGTTCTCGGGTGGATCGTCTATCACGGAAAGGAAGCCGAGGAGGACGTGGAGATCCAAGGAGGCCATAGAGATCGTAAAGACGAAGGACTAGAATCGTTTGGTATAATCTTTTAACATAGTAGCTTAGAACTCTATGCCTTTTGTTAATTATCGTTTAGCAAAGATCTTCGGTTAGTCGATGCTCGCTTAATAAACAAGATCGTTTTTCATATTTCCGCCTCCCCGCAACTCGTAGGGTGTTGCACATCGACTTACAAGATATACATCTACTCACCTACAACGTCTCGCTCTAGTCGATCCCGACGGATGCCTTGCCCTCCTTCGTCGTTCCTGAAGTCCATATGCTTGTACCTACAAATCAAAGCATATCGTATCGTATCAAAATCAAATTCGAAAACCGACATGACACGTGAAGCGTACACAGGTTAGAACCTATGTTTAACGCGCGCTAAAACAAAAGAATACTATCTGATGTCAATGTACGAATGTCGAACGACCAAGTCACATTAAGAAAATCGAAAAATCTAAGTTTCAAATATCGGATAACATTGCCAAAACCAACTCAAAATACTCCCAGATTTTGGCATAGGTAGTCCGGGACAAAACTAACAATACAGTGCCTAAGTTATAAGGAATGTGAGCTACATTCCAAACCCCAATATCCAATTCCAAAATTCAACCACCAGAATGTGCTACAGTAACATCCGGTGGCGGGTTGATTTTGGAATTTGGGTCTCGTTCTTTTGTGGTGGTCTCCTAGTGGTCTAACTGTTAGGAATATGTATGCCCTAGAGGCCATTTTGGACATGTGATGTATATTATAGTGGATGCTTGGACATATATATAGAGGACTTTCTTGCTCGACATGATAGTATGCTATCAGGTTGTCTTTATCTTAACATGTAGACTGGTATTTATACTGTCTGTCTCTTACATGTTGATAAAGCCCTTAGGATATGTACTTGACTACCAGGACTATGATGAGATCATACTAGTGGGGCCAGGTGTAGGGTTCCTAGGCACACTAATGCGGTCTCACAAGTGATCAAACATGCTCAATTCAAATTTTTCATGTCCCTTCAAACCCTAATACGGATCGTTAACTAGATAATAAGGCGATGCAAGCGAGTAAACTACTTTATTGCTAAAGGAAAGTGACTACAACCTTTATAGATCCGGTCCTCCACCTCTCTAGCTCCATGTTGACGACCCTCCGCTGTACCCATCGGATCCCGGACTCTCGTGGTGGTTTCATCGAAGAATTGATCGGGCTAGGTCGTCGACTTCGATGCCGAAGATGATCTACGTCGAGGCAACACAAGATCAAGCTCCAACTTCACCAAGCCATGAAACTTGTGAAGTAAACACCCTATACTACTTAGCAAGTGGTAGAGGATGAAGAAATAGGAAGTGGGTTCACTTTAGAATTGGATTTCTCACTCTTTTTCTCATGTTGCCATTGATGGAGGCAAGGTTTCTTCTTTGTCGAAGAAGAAGAAGAAGAAAGAATATGATAAGTCTTATTCAAAATAGAAAATAAAATGAATACTTATCATATAGCAACCATGGTTAGGTGTAGAGAATAAACTATGGTTAGGTTGAATGGTTAGGGTTAAGCATGAGACAAAAATGGTGGACTTGTTCAAAGCTTCATGAAGCTTCAACAAGCAAACAAAGAAAGCCACCATGACTTATTTTGCAAAAATGAATAAATAAATAAATGAATAGATAAGTAAACAAAACCCTAACCATTCATATAACCATGGTTTAATCATACACACAAACTCAAGTTAGCATGTATCATCAAACATGATACAAACAAGTGCACAAAAGTATATCACATATACAACTTGTGTATTTCAAGTGAGAAAATCCATTTAAAGTGAACAAATACTAGTTAATGCAAATTATTATATCAAATATATAATTATGCATTAAATCATTAAATCAATACTTGATTTAACGATCCGGTCATATCGCATATAACCGACTAATATCCAATGTATCGGCTTATCGAATCAATCCTTGATTCGATAACTAGGTTATATCGCATACAACCAATCGATACATTCATCGCGAGAATAGAATACGGTATCACATACACGCATTATTCTCGGTCCCGCACATATCTCATATGCGCTCCTATTTCGTTTCGCTTGAGCCAGGAAACCTCTGTGTAGGACTCTAAAGACTCGTCAATACGCCGGCAGCAGGTGGTGATCATATCAAACACCCACAAGCCGCAAGCGGTCTGCTAAACGTAACGGCCACCTGGGTATTGAGCGATCAGAAGATCGACGAGCAAGCCCGCTCACACTCCTGTGAATCCAACCAGTAACACTTACCGTACAGTCCGGTCTGTTCGTCTGATATGTCGCATATCTCGCCTAGGGATGGTAAACGTCAGACCCCAATAGCTCGATAAGTCATGCTAACGTGAGGTCCATAACATGTGTGAAACTACTGATAACACTTACCAGTAGATCATTGCAACCCAGGCCTGGGATTTCCTGTTATGGCCAGTCGAGCATAGCGCAACATTAACCCCCAATACCGGGAGAGACGAATCCCCTCCTATCGCTCATTGCCTCCATGTGATTCGGGACTGTACCCAAAAACCACCTGTTTGCACGAACTCGGTAGAGCCATGGTAGGGTGGAAATCAAAGCACAGTGGGAGACACACAAGACTCTATGACGATCTCGGGTCAACAGACTAAGCTGTACCAGTTTCACCAGAGAACTGCCATCTGACGTGAGGTATAATACCATCTGGGAGTTCTCGGCGAGTCCGTTCAGTGTACCCAGTCTCCACTGAGCACCCGTATACCATCTCTGATGTCAAACACCAATAGATATGGGATCATCCATCACCCATCACATGGGTCGAGAAGATATACGCTAGTCTACTCTGGAATATCGATGCCCCGTCTCGATATTCCCACGACTAGGAACATTGAAGGATGTACTCATGGACTACCCAGGCCCCACTAGTATGATCTGCATCACAGTCCTGGAAGTCGAGTACACATCCTAAGGGCTTTATCAACATGTAACAGAGAGACAGAAAGTATACATGTTAAGATAAAGAGCAACCAGATAGCGTACTATCATGTCGAGCAAGAAAGTCCTACCTATATATGTCCCAGCATCCACTACAATATACATCCAATGTACAGTAATGGCCTCTAGGGCATACATATAACTAACAATATCCCACTTGCACTAGGGCCATCTGTAGCAGTAGTTGTAGTATCTAATACTCAACCATCCCCTAAAAGTCTCTCTTTGGGAAAAGGCCTTCGTGAGTGGATCCGCCGTGTTGTCCTCTGAGTCTACTCTCCTAACCTCGATCATCCTGGAGATCAACTATCTTCATGATCAGGTGATGCTGCCTCAGAATATGTCTGGGTCACTGATGGGATCGGGGTTCCTTGGCCAAAGCAACACTTCCATTGTCATACAATGGTAGGAACCTAGTTCATCTTATGAACCAATATACACCCAAACTGCCTCTTTGGTAGTATCTTTAATAGCGATGTTACCAGCCTTTATCGTCTAGTTTGCCACGGTATCTAGCTTGGAACTCTTCCAACATACCGTCCCTTTTCTGAGGGTAAAGAAAATGCCTGTGACTGACATTCAGTCGTCTTTATCACCCTGGAACCCTTCCAGTGATTCTCCCCAGGATCGATTGATACCATCTCACTACATCTAGTGAGAATCCTAGCATCCAATTACATCTATCTCATAGATGAAAACTCAGGATTTAGGAGGTATCATTTTGATCCTATTGGAGAATCCTTGTGATAAGCGGAGATTGACCGAGCGTAGTATAGGAAACTCTTTTCCTATCAAGAGTATGTTGTCCACGTACAATACGAGGATAACCACCTTACTCTCTACTACCGTTTTGTATATACAAGGTTCATCTACCATTTTGATGAAGTCAAACACTTTGACTATCACATCAAAACAGACGTTCCAACTTCGCGATGCCTGCTTTATTATGTAAAGCAACTTGCACATGTTTCCGCTGCTCCCACTGTTTACGAAGCCCTCTGGCTGTGTACTTATTGACGTTCTCTTCTAAATCAGTGTTTAGAAAAGTAGTCATGACACCCAACCACCAGATATCGTAGTCATGGTATGTAGCAATGGCAAGTAGGATCTGGATGGACTTAAGCATAGTCCCTGGAAAAGATTTCATCATTATCCACGCCTGGTCGATGACGAAAAACTTTAACAAGTCTAGCTTTGAAAGTCTCAACTTTTCCATCTACACCAAGTAATCTTCTCAAGATATACTTGCTCCTGATGGGGATTTAACCCTTCAGATATAGCAGCTAAAGTCCATACTTTGCTGGTGTACATGGATTCCATCTCAGATCGCTAAGCATCCAGCCATTCTTACAGAGTCCCTACTCTTGATGACCTGCTCGAATCTAGTTGGGTCATCATCTCATGATGCAGTCCTCGCTCCCACTGTCATCGAGAAACCGAAGTATCTCTCAGGCAGGTGAGGAACCCTACCAGATCGGCGGAGAGGCTAAGGTTCGTCGGGGATTATTGAATCCTTTGGTTCTGTCAAATCATCAGCTGCAGTTTGTATAGCTGGAACCTTTCTAGTTCTACAGAACTGACCTTGCCTCGATCTTTTCCGGATTTTGCTTTTGACACAGGCCGGACAATCCCAAATCTTAACTTACTTAAGAGATATGCTCTTCCCATACCATATCTCATATGGAGTGGTAGGCACTGATTTGAATCGAACCCTATTCAATAGGTATGCAACTTCATAAGTGCATAACTCCCTAAAAGGAAATAGGAAACTCAGTAGTACTCATCATAGAGTGTACCATATCATATAGGGTGTGATTGCTATGTCCCGATTTACCATCGTGCTATGGTGTATACAGAGGAGTAATGTTGAGAGAGAATCTCATTCTCCTTTAGAATAGTCCAGGAATTCCATGCACAAGTATTCTCCTCCCTGATCTCATCATAGGACATAATACTTATACCCAGTTATTGGTTCTCTACTTCTAACTTATATTCTGTGAATATCTCAAAAGCTTCGGGCCTATGTTTCAACAGGAACATATGTCTGAATCTTGAGAGATCATCAGAGAACGTAATGAAGTACAAAGAACCGGTCCTGGCATGTGTAGACAGGAGACCTTACATACATCATCATGTATCAGTCCCAAGAGTTTACTAACTCTTTCTCTGTTTCCAATAAACAGAGCTATGGTCATCTTAATTTTGTGACATGACTAGCAAGTTTCACAAGATGTAAATTCAAACTGATTTAAATATGCATCTAAAATGTAACTTCAGCTAGTCGGGTCGCATTGATATGACCTAGTCTACAATGCCTCAAGAAGGATTCGTTCATTTCTGAACTCTTCCTCTTGTGTGTATTCTGTATACTAGGAACTGTAGTTTGATTTAGAACATCAATGCTTTTAGAGAACGTGCCTGAACCGATCAACTTTTGATATAGGAAATGTTCAAAACATTATCCATCAATACAAAATTTTATCATTTCTTTACTAATAAAGAGACTGATATGATTTTGTATATCAGGTTCGGTATCTAATAACATTCGTTCAGAATCAATGTATTGGTAATACAGGGTGACAGTGACCAACAGACTTGGCTGCAACACTTGCCCCGTTTTCTCTCTCATGAAACTTATCACCCGTTCTCAGTTTTCTACCTTTCTGTAGCCCTATGTAACAGATTATATATCTGGGATCCTGATCCGGTATCAAATACCCAGGGTGCAGAGGATACTGAGAAACAGTTCTGTATAATGAACACACCCGAAGGAGATGCATCATATGCACTTTCTTCGTTTGGGCGGCATAGGAATTCTGGTTTTCCCCTATTTCCTGCTCTGTCTTATAACAATTACAAGTTGGAGCGGGACCAACGTTCCCCAGCTCAGTATAACAAGTGGGTTTGGTCAATACATCCATATTATTATCTTGATTAAGGCGTTATATGGTCGCTACCTGGAGAGAGAGAGAAGAAAACACTCTGCGTGCGCTCTTGCAAGATTAGATTGGTTATATATTTTATCTAATCAGGATGGCTCCCACTGTTTTTATCAGATCTTCCTTCAAACCCTAAAAGGAAAGATTAGCCGGGATTAATTACACTCTATAAGTTCGCCAATCTTTCAGCCAGGCCAGTGTCGGTACTTTGAGGGAGGTTCCCCGTGCTTTCGCACGGACCTAATTACAGTAAATCTCGTTTTCCCAGAGGCGTAACCCCGTTGACACCTTTCTAGACACCTACTTGATCGGCTAATTGCAAAGTGCAAAACTCTCCCAGGAGTAACAATTACTCGCAGTGGGTATCGGGATCCAATTATCACATAGAAGGTTGCAATCTCATTGCAAATTTCAACACTTGAAACTCCCGATAAAGATTTTTACCCCTAGCACTTATGACCTTAACTATGGTCAACAAATCATAAGTACTAGTCAAGTTCTACCCGTCATTTCGTGATTAATTAGACCCACCCACATGACCCTTAACTAAGGTCAACAAAGTCACGCGACTGTCCTAACTAATCGCATCATATGCGGTGTAGGAAGACATCACTTAGCTACCGTACACTGTGCTTTAACTAAGGTCAACAAATACAGCACGAATACTAAGTACTCTACTTCCTAAAATGACGGAGGGTTGCGAATGGTTTTTATGAAAACCTTTAACGCTTTGAACTTGATCTCATTACGGAATCAAATGGTTTTTAAATGGAATGTTTTTGAGGCTTTTCTAGTTTTGCTAAAGGGGTCACTCCCGGTGAAGGGATCGTCAGCCCTTTCCTCGTCGAATGAGGTGCGGGATATATCATATATATCACTGTGCAAAGCAGAAACTATAGAAGCAATCAAATGACAAACCGAGGGTTGTAGCATCTGCCAGTTATTGCTAATGGAGTCACTCCCGGTGAAGGGATCTCGGTCCTTTCCTCATCGAATAAGGTGCAGGATGTTCTACAAGGAACACCGCGATGCAAAGCAAGAACTGTAGTTACCTGTTTTATTTTGAAATTCGATTCCACAACATCATTTAGGTTTATTTTCTTTCATTAATCTCATTAATGAATATCCCATCATTTAAGTCCACCTAAACATCACAGATAAATATAACGTACGCTTATGCCATCCGCATTCGCCTCGATGTCCCGTCTGCACCGTTAGGTTAGGTAACTAACGCCAGAGCGAGGCAGGGCTAGCGCGGGTGTAAAACATAAGCAACGTCTATATAATATATCATATATACTATATATAATATCTATCTGAACATATCACATGATCACATCACAGATAACGCAGCGGAAAGTATCATATGAAATATTGGATATACTAGGACGTCCGTGTTTTTAATACGAGCCAGTATAAAACATGGATTCCACGGTCGTGATGAATAGCCAATCCCACACCCCTAGACCCCTACGAGAGCGGCAACCAACCCTACCAATTCTAGGGTTAGGAGACCCGGACTCGACTCTTCGAGATGGTCTCCCACTGGACCCTAGAACCCGGTTACTTGTGCTCCCCTCCTTGGGTCTATCCTAATGCGGAAAAGTAAATAATGTACAAATGGTGACATCATCCGTAACTTGGAAGTGCCCCAATAAAAGAATATTACATACAAGTTTTTTACATGAATGAAAATGAAAAACACTCATCTCACATAAAAACCTCCCGGCTATTCGAACACGACGATCCAATATAACATATCCAGCAACACATAACATCACATGTCATCAACGTAAGTAAGTATGCATACACCGATTGTCGTCGACGTATAGCAACGTCAATCGGCAATACCACTACACACTACACTTACGGTCACAGAAAAGAAAGTGTAAAACTACAACAGTTGGAATCCGCAACCTCTTTAGACATCACATGCCTAATCAAATGAAATACTTAGATATCGCATGCTTAACAATTATAAACCCCGCATTTTAGTCTCATTATCGAAAACTCTTTTCAATATCAAGTCGGGCAATTCAACAGGATTCCCGAAATTCTGATCGAATACTCATCGCAAACTTTAGTAGACGGCCGCACCCCCGATACCGTCGACGAAGTGCACCAAGGCGGAACACCGCTGCCGCGAGCACCCGAACGGATGCTTTCGGCGACGGGGTTCTCCTACAGTCACTTGGTCGGGGTTATGGAGTGAAGCTGTCTATTAAGTTTACCCGGCGAGTATCCGCGTACGCTACGTGATTGCGACGGACTTCTGATCACATCAAAATTCAATGGCAACCGATCAAGTGAGACTAAAGCGCTATGTTTATAACATTCAAATCAGTTATCTCATAACTACTTGTGGATTTCAATTATTGTATCACATTCCGGATAAGATAGAAAATGTTAAACTTTCCGATCGAACAATCGAACACCCAAGTTTTCCCGAAACTGCTCAACACATGAAATAAGTTTAAAAACATTCACTTCGTGCCTCAGTACCAACGGTCCAGCCGTAGAAGGTTCAAGCCAACGCCTCACATGTGGCATGCCGTACTGCCCCAAACCCTAAGGTTCAAAGGGCAGTTCAAGACGGTCACATAATCGAGTTAAGGTTTGTTGTCTTCTAGAGGGACCATCGCGTTACTTGCACTACTTGGAACGTCATTAAACTATGGAAAATCCAACAATTGGAAATTTCTCGGCAGGGGAAAAAATGGATATTTATATCCGGTTGAACTTTTTAACATATTCTAAAATTATCCGGAAAAGCACACAGACAAAATTAGACAATCCGATCAAAACACCGAGGCCCCAATACAACCCAGAAAACTCAACTCTTGAGTGATTTAAAAAATCCTAGAAAATCCAGAACCAAAATATAGGAGTTACTGTGCAAAAAATATGGGGCAATGTGACCATACGGCAGCGGAACCGCCGCAGAAGCCATGCTTCTGCCGCTGTTCCGCGGCGGTTTAGACGAATCAGGAGCTCGTTTTGCACCATAATTCTTAGATCTTCCTGCTGAATTTTTTAAGAATTTTTAATCTGGAAAAAACCCAGTTTTTGAAAAATGTCCAGAGAGCATTTTGGAGTTAGGGTTTCGGTTCAATCGGACTTCCAACTCCGTCTACGCATCGCCTAAGGCTCTATCTAGGCTTTGATACCACTGTTGGTCAGGCAGTCACCCCATCTAATGGGGTCGCTGTGGCACCAACGGGTCCCTCAGCCGCTACTTTTTACGCATGCCCCCTCGCGAGGACTACAATCCGCCGGAACACCTTCCGGTCTCGGGACACCCTGGGGGTAAGAACCTATGTTTCGCCACACTGTCACACAGTGAGAACCCCCCATAGGTCGACATCCAATGCCTAGTAGCTCTGATACCACTGTAGGGTTCCTAGGCACACTAATGAGGTCTCACAAGTGATCAAACATGCCCAATTCAAATTTTTCATATGCCTACAAACCCTAATACGGATCGTTAACTAGATAATAAGGCGATGCAAGCGAGTAAACTACTTTATTGCTAAAGGAAAGTGACTACAACCTTTGTAGATCCGGTCCTCTACCTCTCTAGATCTATGTTGACGACCCTCCGCTGTACCCTTCGGATCCCGGACTCTCGCGGTGGTTTCATCGAAGAATTGATCGGGCTAGGTCGTTGACTTCGATGCCGAAGATGATCTACGTCGAGGCAACACAAGATCAAGCTCCAACTTCACCAAGCCATGAAACTTGTGACGAAAACACCCTATACTAGGCAAGTGGTAGAGGATGAAGAAATAGAAAGTGGGTTCACTTTAGAATTGGATTTCTCACTCTTTTTCTCATGTTGCCATTGATGGAGGCAAGGTTTCTTCTTTGTTGAAGAAGAAGAAGAAGAAGAAAGAATATGATAAGTCTTATTCAAAATAGAAAATAAAATGAATACTTATCATATAGCAACCATGGTTAGGTGTAGAGAATAAACTATGGTTAGGTTGAATGGTTAGGGTTAAGCATGAGACAAAAATGGTGGACTTGTTCAAAGCTTCATGAAGCTTCAACAAGCAAACAAAGAAAGCCACCATGACTTATTTTGCAAAAATGAATGAATAAATAAATGAATAGATAAGTAAACAAAACCCTAACCATTCATATAACCATGGTTTAATCATACACACAAACTCAAATTAGCATGTATCATCAAACATGATACAAACAAGTGCACAAAAGTATATCACATATACAACTTGTGTACTTCAAGTGAGAAAATCCATTTAAAGTGAACAAATACTAGTTAATGCAAATTATTATATCAAATATATAATTATGCATTAAATCATTAAATCAATACTTGATTTAACGATCCGGTCATATCGCATATAACCGACTAATATCCAATGTATCGGCTTATCGAATCAATCCTTGATTCGATAACTAGGTTATATCGCATACAACCAATCGATACATTCATCGCGAGAATAGAATACGGTATCACATACACGCATTATTCTCGGTCCCGCACATATCTCATATGCGCTCCTATTTCGTTTCGCTTGAGCCAGGAAACCTCTGTGTAGGACTCTAAAGACTCGTCAATACGCCGGCAGCAGGTGATGATCATATCAAACACCCACAAGCCGCAAGCGGTCTGCTAAACGTAACGGCCACCCGGGTATTGAGCGATCAGAAGATCGACGAGCAAGCCCGCTCACACTCCTGTGAATCCAACCAGTAACACTTACCGTACAGTCCGGTCTGTTCGTCTGATATGTCGCATATCTCGCCTAGGGGTGGTAAACGTCAGACCCCAATAGCTCGATAAGTCATGCTGACGTGAGGTCCATAACATGTGTGAAACTACTGATAACACTTACCAGTAGATCACTGCAACCCTGGCCAGGGATTTCCTGTTATGGCCAGTCGAGCATAGCGCAACATCAACCCCCAATACCGGGAGAGACGAATCCCCTCCTATAGCTCATTGCCTCCATGTGAATCGCGACTGTACCCAAAAACCACCTGTTTGCATGACTCAGTAGAGCCGTGGTAGGGTGGAAATCAAAGCACAGTGGGAGACACACAAGACTCTATGACGATCTCGGGTCAACAGACTAAGCTGTACCAGTGTCACCAGAGAACTGCCATCTGACGTGAGGTATAATACCATCTGGGAGTTCTCGGCGAGTCCGTTCAGTGTACCCAGTCTCCACTGAGCACCCGTATACCATCTCTGATGTCAAACACCAATAGATATGGGATCATCCATCGCCCATCACATGGGTCGAGAAGATATACGCTAGTCTACTCTGGAATATCGATGCCCCGTCTCGATATTCCCACGACTAGGAACATTGAAGGATGTACTTATGGACTACCCAGGCCCCACTAGTATGATCTGCATCACAGTCTTGGAAGTCGAGTACACATCCTAAGGGCTTTATCAACATGTAACAGAGAGACAGAAAGTATACATGTTAAGATAAAGAGCAACCAGATAGCGTACTATCATGTCGAGCAAGAAAGTCCTACCTATATATGTCCCAGCATCCACTACAATATACATCCAATGTACAGTAATGGCCTCTAGGGCATACATATAACTAACACCAGGATGGTCCAAAAGTACATCCTTTAATAAGTTCCTAGTTGAGGGAATATCGAGACAAGGGCATCGATATTCCAGAGTAGCCTAGTGTGTAAGTTTCTTGTCCCATGGAGGGCGATGGTTGATCCCATAACCATTCGTGTGTGACATCAATGATTGTACACAGGTGCTCATTAGAGAATAAGTAAACCGAACAGGACTCGCCGAGGACTCCTAGTTGGTAGTATACCTATCGTCAGATAGCAGTCCTCTGGTGACACTGGTGCAGGTTAGTCTGTAGACCGGAGATCGTCATAGAGTCTTGTGCAGCTCCTACTGTGCTTTGATTTCCTCCCTACCACGCTCAAGGGAGATGTGCAAACAGGTGGATTTTGGGTACAGTCCTGAGTCACATGGAGGTAATGAGCGATAGGAGGGGTTTCGTCTCTCCTGATATTAGTGGTTGATGTTATGCTATGCTCGATTGGCTATAACTGGAAGTCCCTGGCCAGTGCTGCTTATGAGATTTACTGATAAGTGTTATCAGTAGTTTCTCAAACCGTTATAGGCCAGACATCGGCATGACTTATCATGTTACTGGGGTCTGACATTTACCACACCTAGACATGATATGCGACATATCAGACGAAGAGACCGGACTGTATGGTAGTGTTACTGATAGGCTTCATAGAAACTGTGGACAAGCTTGCTTGTTGATCTTCATATCGCTCAATACCCGGGTAGCCGTTATGTCCAGCTAGTACCGCTGACGGCTTGTAGGTGACTATGTGATCATCACCTACCGCTGGCATATTGACGAGTCTTTAGAGCCCCACACAGAAGTTCCCTAGTTCAAGCGAAACGAAGTAGGACACATATATGCTATGCGTGTGGGCCAGATTAAATACGTGTATATGATACCGCATTGTAATCTGGCAGTCATCTGTTATCGGTTCGGTTATATGTGATATAACCAGATTGTTGAATCAAGTGTTGATTTGATAATGTGATATACAGATAGATGATATTAGTCGGTCATATATGATATAACCGGATTATTAAATCAAGTGTTGATTTAATAATGTGATATATATTATATGTGATATAATTATATCTTAACTAATATCATTAGCTCACTAATTATTCTTCATAATATATATTAATATATATGATATATGATATATATATATAATAATAATAATAATAATTATAATAATAATAATGAAGCATGGCATGATTTCTAATTTTGAGAAAAATAGAAATGAGGTGGAAAATGAGAGCATGGTTGCAAGCATGGGATTTATTTTTGTTTATTCATCTTGACTCACTATTCAAGCATGGTTGCAATTTTATATTGCAAAATTCCATACTTGAGTGAGTGGGGGTCAAGAGTTGCCATTCATTCTAAGCTCATTATCAACACTTAGCTATTTTCATGAGTTGCTCCCATGGTTGCTCTCTAGCTTCTTCTTCTTTCTCAATTGCTATAGTTCAAGTTTCAACTCTCACATGTGATGTGAACCATGAAGCTGGAACACAAACTTTTGAGTTTTAACATCCCCTACTTCACCATCCTACACTTGACTAGCGATTGAGTGTAGCGTGTTTACTACGCTAAAGAGTTTAGTATAAAGGTAGCTTGAGGTGGAGGGACTTCGCGTGGATCATTTTCGGCACGAAGGTCATCGGAGGAAGCTCGTACAAAGCCTAAAGTGGAGCCTAGTGCTAGTGTATATGCCCTAGAGGCCATTACTGTATCATACTAGTTTTTATATTACTTAATGGAAGCTTGGGATATTCACAGTTGTATAGACAATCTTGCTCAAAATAGTAGTATGATACTTGGTTTGTTTCTACTTTAATGTGTGAATGTGTTTCTTTTAGCATATTGCCTTTACACATTAGTGGAGCCCGTAGGATCTTTGTTTGATTACCAGCGTTGTGATGGCAATCACACTAGTGGGGGCTGGGTAATCTACAAGCACATCCTTATACAGGTCCCTAGTCGTAGGATTATTGAGACGGGGCATCGATACTCCGGAGTAGACTAGCGTATGCGCTTCTCATCCCAGCAGGGGAGTTGGTCTGTCCCACAGCCATTAGTACATCGTACTTGAGGTAGTATGCAGGTGCTCGTTAGGTTACGAGTACACTGGACAGGACTCGTCGGAAACTGTTGGTTGGTATTATACCTATCGTCAATTATCAGTTCCCAGGTGACATGAGTACAGCTTAGTCCGTTGACTTGACACTGTCACTTCGCCTCGAGTGTGTTCCCACTGTTCTTAGATTGCTACCCTACCACGGCTCAAAGGAGTCGTGCAAACAGGTAGCAGTTGGGTGCAGTCCCGAAGCACTTGGAGGCAGTGACGGTTAGACAGGATTCGTCTCTCCCGGTATTAGGGGTTGATATCGCGCTGTGTCTAGGAGAGCCATTACACAAAGTCCCTGGCCAGGGCTAGCGAGATATACTGGTAGCGTTTACAGTGTTATCTCAGGGTGTTCTGGGCTACACTCCGGCACGACTTGCACCGCTATTAGGGGACTGACGTTTACCGCCCCTAGGCCCGCCATGCGATACTCTTAGACGAACAGACCGGACTGTACGGAGATTGTCACATTCAGGCTCAGTAGGAGTTCAGATGGGTTCATCTCGTCAGTCTTCTTATCGACATCTACCTGGGGACCGTTACGTATAGCTAGTACCGCTTGCGGCCTGTGGTTAAACCCACTGCCAGCGTAGTGTCGAGTCTTTAGAGTCCCACACAGAGGGTTATTCGCCTTTGGGCAAAACAGAGTAGAGGTCGCATGGTTTTGCGACGGGGTTCGTTCACATCTGCGCACTTGTGCACGTTTTGTGTCCGGACAGTTATTACTAGCGGGCTTGTCACGACCCGAGTATTTCGACTCGTGACCGGCACTTAACCACGCTACGTCTTCAGGCGTAACGCGACTAAGTAAGCCGAACCCAGAAATCAAAACCATTTAAAATAGTGAGTGTTAAAAACATTTAGTTAAAGCATTTAGAAAACCTTAAATAATTCAATAAGTTCCTTTAAGTTACTTAATCATTTAAATAATTTTGGCAGCATTTCCTTTGTAAAAGTAGCCCCGAGACCGGGTACAAAACAGGATATGAGTGAAAAATGAAATATAATGAAATGAAACATCCCCAAACGGGAGCAATCACGCCCAACGGCGGAAACCAACATCACAAGAGTAATATACGACGCCGTAGCGAAGAATGAGCAATAAGTAAACATCACAGAAAATAACTGCATATAAAAACAGTCGGCTCCCACGAGCTCGACACCAGAATACAAAATATACATCATCGTCCTCACACAGTATCTAAGTCCAGTACATAAATGGTAGATAGAGAGTACTAGATACAAAAAGGGATACAATAAAAGTAATCAGATACCACAACCCACCTAAATGCAAAACAGCTCTCGCCGCAGCTGTAGTGGTATCTGTAGCCAAAAGATGCAAAAGACAGCCTGCCGCGACTATGCTGAGGGCAACCTGCAAATACTGTGGCACAACGGGGGTGAGTTACCAACTCGTGAATAGAGATAATATATAAAGGTATTCGCGAGCATGCACGTACTGCGCTATTCTACAAATGCCAGCAGATGATATCAATGCGTGATAGGCAGTATGTGCAATAATCATGCAGATGCTCTGTCAGGTAAAATAACTACAGGATGAGATATATGGTAATCAATGCTGAGCATGGGATAAACAACATCCACACGGAATATCAACGTGGAAAACAATCGGTGCCCACAACTGCACCCAAATCCCCAATAACTCAGGCGCCGGCACACCCATCGGCCCTCAAATCCTGTAAACCTCTGAGAATCACGAGTGCCCAACATTGGCACCCAAAACATCATAAAATACTCGTGTCCAGCATCGACACGCAAATCCTCATATATCGGGCTCCGTCAGTCCGGATCAGCCCACGGGCTCCGTCTGCGGTATCGGCCCTCGGCCCCGGCAGTACGGATCATCCCGTATCCATCTCTCGACTCTGGTCGGTATCCTCCGAATAACCGCCAGGTCCGACCAATCACCGGTAGGTACTCGCCACCCTGCCAGGCTCATCGTCTACTCCGCGAAAAACATTTCTCGTCCCGGGGAACCATACCGGGTCCACCACGAACCCGCAAACGGATCATCTATCTCCTCGAATCGGGTTTCAAGCATACGTCTCAGCACCGAGAAAACGCGTGGTGGACGCACCAAAATATCATATCACGAGGAACCGGGTTTTCAAATAGTGCATCTTTTCTTAAAAATCCCACGGTCCTCAAAACCAGAAATCACATGAAAATCCAACACCAAGAAATAAATCCAATGCGATGTACTACGTACATCAATCCATGATATAGGTATAAGGGAAAACCGCTTTTAAAATTAGTTTCCGTTTTTAAAGATATCATGCGGCTCCCAATTTCCATGAAAGTCATATCGAATCATATATGAAATGAACTACAGCAATATAATCATGGCAGTTCTACAGTGAGTGTGTCATGGCAATTACTAACGGTGTGTGTGTAGCATGCAGATTAGTGCTCGTGCAACATGAACCGTTAGTAATAGTGCGGTGTTCTATCAATTCTAAGCATACATACAGCAGGGAATGCAATATGCAATGACAGTCCATGAGGTAAATGCAACATATAATAATAAAGTCCTATCAGCCCTGACGCATAACGCCATGCGGGTGATATCCCTGTTGATGTGAAATCTACTCACCGAAGCCTCGCGCTAAGTGTAGCCGACGACTTGCTTGCCCTTCTTTGCTGCGTCCGTCTCACTCGCCGGCGAACCTAGAATCACATAACATATATCACACATAAGCTCAATTTCATAAAACGTGATATTACGATACAATTAGAAACCCGTGTCGCAAACCTATCGCGCGTGTGTGCGATACGCTAAAACGTGTGATCACGCGCCTGAAACTACCCTGACACGTCGCGATACGCAGAAACCCCAAACTCACACACATATCACGCGTGTCACGAAGGTTTAAAATACGAGAAATAGGTATTTAGTCCCAGATTTTTATACAGAACTAAAATTACAAAAATATGTATACCACAAAACTCCACATAGCAGCAGACACCCAATGGACCAAACCCCAACCCAAACCCTACCCATCTGGCCGCAAATTGCGGCCAGATCGAATATTCCGGCGGCCTCAACATGAAGAAAGGGGGTCGGGTTCTACCTGGGGTATCAGTACCTAGCCACTACACTGCAGTCTTCTCAAAATTAATCTGGACTCATCGGGTCGATAGCAGTTTCCAGAAACTCAAATTTGCTTTAAAACGACGAATTTGCATCAAATAGGAATCTGGTGGTATTTTAGTGCAATCGGGGTCTAAGCTGGGTTGGAATGGCCTTAACAACACTCTAACAACCTACTGAACCCAAATCACACATCACTTGGCCAAGGTTCTCACTAAACACCTCATATCGCACTAAATCCAACCAAAAACCACTAACCGAAGCAAAACTACACTAAACAAGTAAACTAGGGAGTAAGTTTAGGAAATATACCCCACACTCGACCTTAGGGAGCTGGAGGAAGAAGAAGGAGTGAAGGGAAGGGGCTGCAGTCGAAGTTGTGTTGCTGTTCCTGCTCACTGATGCTGCTGCTGCTTTCTGTTGCTGCTGTTGCTGCTCTCTGTTGCTGCTGTTGCTGCTGAGAAGCTTGCTGCTGCTGTGCTGAAGAGGTAAGTGTGTGTGTGTGTGAGAGAGAGTGAGGTTGAGAGAAAGAAAACAAAACAAATGAGAGGAAATCATCACCCCAATGTCAACCCCTCCTCTCTCTCTCCTCATTAATTGCAAGCATGGCTTAAGCCATGATGCACTCTCTCTCTCTCTCACCAAGTCAATGTAAGTCCATGCTACCTCTCCCGGTACTTTCGGGCATGCGGAATTAGGTGAAAAACAATTTTCTAGAGGCGATAACATGGACTCAAAACCGGATCTTGGTTAAGCATCTAACTAACAACCTAACTAGGAGTTGTTAACTACTCGGTTCGGGGGTTATACCTTTCTTTCTTGAACTCCTTCGTCTTCAAGCCTCGATGGTTGTCCGGATCGGCTTCACCCCGTCGTCTCCTTGCGCCGAAGATCGATCCACCTGAAAGCTTCTACCTTTGGCTTCTTCTTCGGTCTTTGAAGAAACTAGTTCACTTGGTTTGCTAAACCTTATGAACTAGAGTGAGTAGAGAAGAGTGTGTTGGGATTTTCTCTATGGTTCTTGGTTCTCAACACATGAGACAAGTGAACCATAGATAAAGAGAGGGAGAGCAAGAGGAAGAAGATGAGAGCTCAAGAACAAGAGAGAGAATGAAAATGATAGAATGAGAAAGACTTTTCTCTCTTCACTCTCATAATCCAAAGCCATCATCACAAAAATAGTAATCAAGTATTGTGTAAATGGTTTAAGTCAAAATGGCTATATCATTTCATGCACTCATATTGCATAAGAGAACAAGCAAGTGAAAAGTCTTTGCCATAAAATGATAGCCATTGTCATCATGATGGTCAACTAGTCCAACCTAGTCAACCGGTCAACAAAGTCAACAAAGTCAACCCCTCAACAACCATGTCACCACAATACTTAATTAATATTATTGTTAATCATAAATGATATTCACATTAGGGTTGAGAAAAAAGTCAATAGTCAACTGTCAACGGTCAACAACCCTAATGAGAATCCTCTGCCTCTGTCTCTCCGTCAACTGTGCATACACACCCGCATCCGCGTTCCGAGGAACACGAATACATACTGGATAAAACCAATCCCAAAACGTACACTAGGATCTGGCTTAAACCAAAGCCCGCTAGTGTTAACTGTCCGGACACTGTACGTGCATAAGTGCACGGATGTGACCGAACCCTGTCGCAAAACCATGCGACCTGTCGCAAAACCATGCGACCTCTACTCTTTTGCCTAAAGGCGAATAGCTTTCTGTGTGGGACTCTAAAGACTCGATACTACGATGGCAGTGGGTTTAACCACAGACCGCAAGCGGCACTAGCTGTGCGTAACGGTCCCCAGGTAGATGCCGACAAGAAGACTGACGAGGTGAAACCCATCTGAACTCCTACTGAGCCTGAATGTGACAGTCTCCGTACAGTCCGGTCTGTTCGTCTGATACATCGCATGGCGGGCCAAGGGGGCGGTAAACGTCAGTCCCCTAATAGCGGTACAAGTCATGTCGGAGTGAAGCCCAATACACCCTGAGATAGCACTGGAAGCCTACCTGTATATCTCGCTTGCCCTGGCCAGGGACTACCCGTGTAATGGCTCTCTTAGACACAGCGCGATGTCAACCCCGAATACCGGGAGAGACGAATCCTGTCTAACCGTCACTGCCTCCAAGTGCTTCGGGACTGCACCCAACTACTACCTGTTTGCACGACTCCTTTGAGCCGTGGTAGGGTAGTAATCAAAGTACAATGGGAACACACTCGAGGCGAAGTGACAGTGTCAAGTCAGTGGACTAAGCTGTACTCATGTCACCTGGGAACTGATAACTGACGATAGGTATAATACCAACCGGTCAGTTCCCGACGAGTCCTGTCCAGTGTACTCGTAACCCGACGAGCACCCGCATACTATCTCCAGTACGACGTACTGATGGCTGTGGGACAGACCATCTCCTACTCTGGGATGAGAAGCGCATGTGCTAGTCTACTCCGGAGTATCGATGCCCTGTCTCGATAGTCCTGCGACTAGGGACCTGCATAAGGATGTGCTTATAGATTACCCAGCCCCCACTAGTGTGACTGCCATCACAACGCTGGTAATCAAGCAAAGATCCTAAGGGCTCCACTAATGTGTATAGGCGATATACTAAAATAAACACATGTACACATTGAAGTAGAAACAAACCAAGTAGCATACTACTATTTTGAGCAAGATTGTATATACAAGGTGAATATCCCATGCTTCCATTAAGTAATATACAAACTAGTATGATACAGTAATGGCCTCTATGGCATATACACTAACAATCTCCCACTTGCACTAAGGCCATGTACTGGCGTATCGAAGACCTATCATCTCGATCAGCCGCTCGAACTGAGTCTGGGGAAAGGCCTTGGTGAATGGATCTGCAGTGTTATCTTCTGAAGCGACCCTCCGAACTTCGATCTCCTGGCGATCCACGATCTCCCTGATCAGGTGATACCGCCTCAAGATGTGTCTGGATCTCTGATGGGACCTGAGTTCCTTCGCTAAAGCTATAGCCCCGTTGTTGTCGCAATACAGAGGTATTGGATCAACAATGGACGGAACCACCTGAAGTTCTTTCAAGAACTTCCTCATCCAGACAGCTTCTTTTGCGGCATCAGATGCAGCGATGTATTCCGCTTCCATCGTCGAGTCTGCAACGGTTTCCTGTTTGGAACTCTTCTAACACACCGCCCCTCCATTGAGGGTAAAGACAAAACCCGACATGGACTTGGAATCATCCTTGTCACTCTGGAAGCTGGAGTCAGCAAAGACCACGATCTGGAGGTCTTTTCCGCCATACACCAAGAACATTTCCTTAGTCCTTCTCAGGTACTTGAGAATGTTCTTTACCGCTAACCAGTGTTTCTCCCCAGGGTTTGACTGATACCGGCTTACCACACTCAGTGCATAAGCTACATCCGGTCTGGTACACAACATCGCATACATTATAGAGCCTACCGCAGGAGCGTAGGGTATAATAGACATGCGATCCCTCTCCAAATCAGTCTTGGGAGACATCTCTTTAGAGAGGGTGTGTCACGTCCCGAAAGTACGGAACATGACCGGCACTTAAACTACGAAACGTCTCGAGGCGTACGTAATCCAAGTAAGCCGAAAACCCAGAAATGCAAACCAAGAAAAGTAGTAGAGTGAAGGAAAACCAATTTAAACAAGTAGTTTTAATAGCATAAGCCGAATTATGCGGTTTTAAAAAAAACATCAATATTTCCCGAAAATTTCGGCAGAGTCTCCTTTGTAAATACTGGCTCCCAAACGTGATACAACATGAATAGTATACGAAATCAATAAAAGGAATCCCCAAGCGGGAGCTAGCTCTTCGTCAATCGACGGTCACAACCACACAAGCAATATAATATACAACGCCAACGGCGAGGATCAAAATTCAAAAGGAAACTCAAACCACAAGAAAACCGCAGAAATATAACGCGCGACTCTAAGGTCGAAGGAATAACATCACTGGTCTTTATCTCAAAATAAATACATGTTTGGTTGATGGAACTTTTAGATACAACAGAATAATAATATACAAGATATATAATGGGGGTACGATACAAGTAAACCCACCTACTAGCAAATCACCCGAAGGAAACTATGCACGCAAGCCGTAATGAAACCTGTACGGCAAACCTGCAAGAAACTGGGGCACAACGGGGGTGAGTTGCCAACTCGTGAATAGAAAAACATCTACGCACAAAAATCGCATAAATAACGCAACCTAGGTCAATGATCATAATATATCCTCAATTATATATATACCATGCAACCTATAACAAGGCTACGGTAAATATCTAACCCAAGTGTAATCTCATGTGCCCGTGTCAGTGCCTCAGGTAGCAATATATCATATGAATGAGGTATGAATGCATGAAAACAGAATACATGTAAATGAAGAACTGTTTTCTTAATTTAGTGAGATTTCCTTGTATTTTTAAAATGAGGTATCATAATGAAATCAGCATAAAACAGTGCCTAGCATCGGCACAAAACGTAATCCCAATATCTCGATATCTCTGTATCACAGTCTCTGTACCTCAATATCTCGAAATCTCAATGTCTCGATCACAATATCTAGGGCGCCGTCAGTCCAGACCGGCCCCTACCATCCATCTCAAGACCACGACGGTATCCTCCGGATATCCGACGCGTCGGGTAAAATCACCGGTAGGTAGTGCTCCCCTGCCAGGCTCACATCGTCATCATCACGCGCTTCTTGCCCCGGGGTACCTTACCGGGTCCACCATGTACCCGAAACGGTTCATCCGTCTCCTCGAATCGGGTCTCGAAATCCATCAGCAAACTCATGGTGGACGACTCATACATCATGGGAAAAACCGCACTTTTTATTTTAAAAGAGAGAAAAGGTTTATTTATGTTTTTGCGGTTTTCCTCCAAATCCAGAAAATCTCATGGAAATCCGAATCCAAAACCTCAATAACACGTAAAATAGTGAATATATGCATGAGAATCCATGAATGCGGCATAATAATGAATAACAGTATGCATGAAGTAGCAGGTAATAACTACAATGTCTAAACTAACATATAAGGCAAGTACGCTATGTCAGGCAATAATATTTTCTAAGGTGTACGTGACATGGCAATTACCGATGAAGATGTGTGTGAGCCGGCAAGTAAGTGTACGTGGTACATACGCATCATCGGTAATGGTGTTGGTGTCCTAACAATATGATATCAACATTGCAATAAGAAATTATAGCATAAGTATGCGATGCGAAGCGAACCACAATAATAAGCGGGAGCTGAATACTAGACGCAACTGTAACTAACCTGCATTAATCTAATATAAGTCCTACAAATGGTGCCTTTTGAAATAACATGAATCATGGGGTTTTGAAAATAGGGGCTACGGTATTTTTATGAAAAGATACGTCTTTTGAAATATCCGTAGGATCCCTTGGGCTGTCTTTTAAAATACCCACGATTCGTTAGTTTTTGAAATAGGTAAGAATCGAATCTAATCTAACAACTAAACTAAACTAAAGGGCTAAGCTAACAAGCTGGACTACAGGTAAGGAAACCGCCTAACATCTGAGTCGATCCATATACATACCTGTATATATATCAGTCGGTGATCCCGCCTCAATAATATCATATCCGATACCATATCTATAATCAGACATCCCAAGTCAAGAGTGCGGATCAATCATCAAGATATAGCTCATACGTAAATCCGTCGTACGGCATCCCCAATTCTGGGTACGGGTCAATATCATATTCCTCACACTATTCCTCCGGTATCCTCTTTATCCAAGATCATAGTCTAGGGTACTGACCTATGTCTAGTACAATACTAATATCCTCAATATACTCATGATCTGACTACTGATCGACAATCTCGTACAAACCGATATCGTCAGCACATATCATCATCAAGGGGTATACATCGCCCGATACGGCCTAATATCAATATCCTAGCATATCATGCCTCATATCACGATCACATGTCGACCATTTTATTTATAACACTATTCACCCGTATCGCCGCCCCAAGATCCGCTATAACACCAGGACGTACCTCAAGTACGAATCCTGCCATATCACCGATATCACAACCACAAAACAAATCTCTTCGACTCAGCTCAATCCCAAGTATCATCCTCAAATTCGTATGTGAACACATAGTCCCATACCCATGTGAACACATAAGTATAAAGAATCCTATGAGCACATATAAATAGGAATGTATGCAAGTATGTATGTGTGTATGTGTAGTGCAACACTAGCCTAGGGTTCGCAACACTAAAATAATCCAACACACCAATATCCATCCTAAACATCGTTATTAATCCTAAATAACATATAATAATTGTTGGTGTGTATACGCATCCGTATACACCACCACGGACTGCGGGGGTGCTATACGCCATCCACCCGACTTCTCCACGTAGATATAAATCTACTCACCTGGTCCTCGCTCGCCGGTGCCGACGTCGCCACGCGCTTGCTTGTCGTCTCGAAGTCCACATGGGGTACCTACATATCAAAACGCACCATATCGCATTAAAACCCGACTCATGACCAAAACGACGCACGAATCCCACATAGGTCAAAACCTATGGTTGCTCTCACAAACCAACCCAAAAACCCTCGACGTCGGCGTGCAAACGCCCGACCATCGAGAAAAACCCAAGTACACTCATTTGCACATTCACGAATACTAATTTAAATATAGAATAGGTTAAAATTCACAAAAACCTCAAACTCACTTTAAAAGCTATTTTTCCGAAAATCTAGCAAGCAAAATTTACCCGTTTTTGTACAAAACATGATATTTTAACAAAACTAATGGCCATAAGGCTCACTAACCATCTTAATTAAGTCATATAAATCATTTCCATAATTTAATTTCACCAAACCATATATGTTCAAAAAAAACTAGTTTACAAAAATACCGATTTTAACTCTTTTTAAAGCAAAATTCACAATTTAACAATTAAGCTTGGTTTTGCATGATCCAAAGTCATTAAACCACTCATTATAATATTAATAATGACATGAAACCATAATTATATTTTAATCTAAAGCATTTAACAATTTTCCGAAACTCTAGTTAGCAAAATAACTTAATTAGGGCATTTTATAAGTAATGGTTTGGAATTAACAACTAAATTAGCTTTCTATAAAACTTAAGATGTTAATCCACAACACAAAACCATGCACAATTTATCATAACCCATTTCCACAACAAAACCCTAACTTGAAATCTTTAATCATGCAATTAAACTCATCAAAACCTAATTAAGCACTTAGTTAATTTAGATTAAAGCAACTAGATAACAAATTTTAACAAAAGCATGAGATTATACCTTCCATGATGAGATCAAGCTCAAGATCTAGCCTCCTAAAATGCCATTTTGATCCCTAGATCCATGCTAGAAAGGCTAATGAGAAATGGGTAGGAGTTGGATTTGGATTTTGGGATTTATTTGATGGGTTTTGAGGCAATTTTTAAGCATTTTGGAAGAGGAATGGAGGAGAAAAAAGGGGTGGGGGGCTACTGTTGGAAGGGCCGGCCACAAGCATGTGGGGGAGAGGAGAGAGGGGGTGTGGTGTGAGGTATGATGAGGGAAAAGTCCAAGTCAACAAAAGGTCAACTCTTTTATCCATTTCTTTTCTTTTCTTTCATTTCTTTTCTTTTGCAAAACAAGTGGGGACAAGAGAGGGGGGGCTGCTGAATTCAGCCAAGAGGGAGGGAAAATAGGGGTGTGTGAGTGTGGGTATGGGTGTGGGGTGATGGAAAATGACAAATACAATACCCCAAACATCCATTTACACTAAAAAAAAGCCTTTTTCTTCGATATTTTCTAAACCGTTTTGGCAAACGATTTCGTTTCAAAACCCACATGATAAAATTTTATTTAATGTATTATGATGCACAAAATTTATTTCAACTCATTACAATTTGTAATTTTCCCTAATTAAATATATTAGTGACGGCTTAAAATAATATTAAAATAATTATTTTCGGAATTTTTTTCAGAAAATTTGAAATTTCACCAGTGGGTCAATAAACACCAAATACTAGCAATTACATAGCTAGAATATGTATATTTAATTTTTATAATAAGATATATGTATTTTGAATTTTTACAGAAAACCCCCTTATTTGACCGTTTTTTTGAAATTTCACCGAAACGATTTTCAAAACGTTACAATCTTCCCCCCTTAAAGAAATTCGGTCCTCGAATTTAAATTAAAACTCTCCCCAAATACTAAAACATCTAAACCAAAACCATCAAGTCGTCGGGGCTCCGAAATTGTAAATACATAAAACAAATCGTAACGCAGCGCATGCGCATGAAAAATGAGCATATAACTCAAATCACAACTCCGTCAAGCATCCCGCAATCATCGGAGTCATGGGGAAGACATCACTGCCAAATCCAAAGCAAAACTAATATGATATAACTCGAAACTATACATGTAAATATCGAATCTATATATGTAAGTATCTGAAGAAAATGCATGCCAAATCTCTTTAAGTCGCTGTGCACGCGTATAACACTGCACAGTGGCGGATGTCTATCATAAGAAAATAACTATATACATATATACCTTTGTTTGAAATGTACGTTCCGCCGTTTTGGAAACAATTTAGAAGGGTCTCCTTGTTTTAAACATTTCGTGTCATATCAGACACGTAGGTAAATACTGAGGCTATAGCTCGCTTTTTGGAAATCCCTTCAATAACTATCAATGCATACAAAATATATTCAGGTACTGTCCTCTGACTAGTCCTGCTCAGTACAAAAACTCATAGCAATCATCATAAAAACGTACTGCTCCATAAGAAATCAATCCCAAAATATGCATATAATGCTATGTGCGTCTGGTGCGCACGGAAATCAAAATCCATATATGTGCCATACATGCGCACAGAAAGAACATCTAAGTGCATCGGGTGTGCACACAACATCTGTCATAGGCAACGTATGTGCCTGACAGCAAGGACAGGTGCGTCTGATACGCACGAAGAATCTCGATTTATTGCATCTGGTGTGAACCAAAATTTCTTCTCAAAACATACGCTCAACATGCACGAAAATCCATACCAGGTGCATCCATCATGCACGAAATCATGAAATCCAATATCAAGTGCCGAACATGCGCAAAATCAAATCAGGTGCACAAGGTGCACAAACCAAATATCGAGTATCACAATCGAAATCGAAGTCCAGTGCATCTAAGTGCACAAAATGCGTATCACTGCACTGCAAGCATATGTGAATCATACCGAGTGCAAAACCAAATCTTGTGCGTATATACGCACGAAATCAACTCAACTGTATGAAATCCATATAATCACAAACATGAGAAACCCAAGCACGAAAACGATATCAAGTGCAACCCTGTGCAAAGATCGTAAATCCTCAATCATCAAAATCAAATCATTCGAATAAATCACCCAAAACATCGAAATCAATAATGGCGGAATAGTACCGCTCAAGCGCATCCTCTAAGAATCTCGGGCCAACTGTCGCGGTCACTAGTGGGACGTCTCGTCGATGATCATGAACTCTGGCCTGCTGGTGTGCGTAACAATGACCACTCCTGGGTCAAGGTCTTTTCGTAATTCATTCCAGAAAGGTCCTGTCGAGGTCTCTCCCAAATCTCGCCTCTGCCGAACTGTCTGGAAGTCATCGTCCCTTACTAGATCTCTTCTCGTTCCTGAACGGCTACATACTCATCGCGACTCCTTCTGGAAGGTATATCCAAGTACCATGCCTCGGCACGCGCATCGCATCTCTGAGGTCGGCGGAGTGGAACGTCATCTCATCTAGATTTGGTACGAACCTCTTACTTCACTTTTCTCTAATGTCGTCTGCTTTGGACTCGTCTCGTCGCGGCTGCATGGACTGAGCTCCAACGGCTATCCTCGTATCGGGAGTCTCCGAAGAAATGCATCTCACCACCTAGCATCCGAATTAAGTCGAGCCATCCGATCGAGTCGTCAAAACCTCATAATCCCCCAAGAGCTCAACATCCTGGGCACAGTTTAATAGTATCGAGTACATACCACAGCATCGGTGGTCCAGCCGTAGAAGGGCAAACCCAAGCCTCACTAATGGCGCCGCAGAACTCCAGCAAACCCGAAGGTTCAAAGGCTTTCACACGGTCATTAAGTCGAGTTAGGGTTTCATTTTTCTAGAGGATCCATAGAATTGCCTGCATGCCCTTCCGAATACTTTAAACTTGGAATAATAGGTTTCTGACATTCGATCATCTCTGTCGACTCTCAACGTCTCCGCGTGAAGTCGTCTCTTACTAGAATCAATCTATCTGATGACCTCTCATAGGGTAGGCGAACGAACCACATGTCCTAGTCCTTCATCCCCGGGTGACTAGCGACCTTCTATCATCTCTTAGTACAACCTGTACTGCAATAGTTCCAACATATGGGGCGATATCTCGTCGCTCGCAGCAACAACGGGTTCACTCGTCTGCACGCTGAACAGTGCCTCAATCATCGTGAGTAAGCAATACACCAACGGTCATCAAAATCTGGCTGGCCTCTATCATTGGCTCAATTCACTAGTGTCGATCAGCACATCCGAGTAACCTCATAAAGGCGATCCACCAAACGCTCGTGGCGCGGAAACACAGTAAAAAGACACATCTCCGCAATCGTGTGTCGCCGGAATTTCGCCCTGGTCAGTCCTCATTCTTGACGAGCTCATGCTGACCACAACTCTAGCCGTAGCTATCCCTGCCCGTAATCGTGGCAGCAAAACCATAACTGGTACCGATGAGTCTAGATCAGGAATGAATATGATACTGAGTAAAGAAATGTATATCCTAAGGCTCCTTAAGTGGAGTAGCGTATCGTAAATATGCCGCGGAACATACCCACGGTACGTCACTCTACTTTAGTCACCTATTCCATCAACCAAGGGTCATCCTATGCTCCGAAGGTAAAACCTAACGCTCTGATACCAACTTTGTCACATCCCGAAAGTACGGAACATGACCGGCACTTAAACTACGAAACGTCTCGAGGCGTACGTAATCCAAGTAAGCCGAAAACCCAGAAATGCAAACCAAGAAAAGTAGTAGAGTGAAGGAAAACCAATTTAAACAAGTAGTTTTAATAGCATAAGCCGAATTATGCGGTTTTAAAAAAAACATCAATATTTCCCGAAAATTTCGGCAGAGTCTCCTTTGTAAATACTGGCTCCCAAACGGGATACAACATGAATAGTATATGAAATCAATAAAAGGCATCCCAAAGCGGGAGCTAGCTCTTCGTCAATCGACGGTCACAACCACACAAGCAATATAATATACAACGCCAACGGCGAGGATCAAAATTCAAAAGGAAACTCAAACCACAAGAAAACCGCAGAAATATAACGCGCGACTCTAAGGTCGAAGGAATAACATCACCGGTCTCTATCTCAAAATAAATACATGTTTGGTTGATGGAACTTCTAGATACAACAGAATAATAATATACAAGATATATAATGGGGGTACGATATAAGTAAACCCACCTATTAGCAAATCACCCGAAGGAAACTATGCCCGCAAGCCGTAATGAAACCTGTACGGCAAACCTGCAAGAAACTGGGGCACAACGGGGGTGAGTTGCCAACTCGTGAATAGAAAAACATCTACGCACAGAAATCGCATAAATAACGCAACCTAGGTCAATGATCATAATATATCCTCAATTATATATATACCATGCAACCTATAACAAGGCTAGGGTAAATATCTAACCCAAGTGTAATCTCATGTGCCCGTGTCAGTGCCTCAGGTAGCAATATATCATATGAATGAGGTATGAATGCATGAAAACAGAATACATGTAAATGAAGAACTGTTTTCATAATTTAGTGAGATTTCCTTGTATTTTTAAAATGAGGTATCATAATGAAATCAGCATAAAACAGTGCCTAACATCGGCACAAAACGTAATCCCAATATCTCGATATCTCTGTATCACAGTCTCTGTACCTCAATATCTCGAAATCTCAATGTCTCGATCACAATATCTAGGGCGCCGTCAGTCCAGACCGGCCCCTACCATCCATCTCAAGACCACGACGGTATCCTCCGGATATCCGACGCGTCGGGTAAAATCACCGGTAGGTAGTGCTCCCCTGCCAGGCTCACATCATCATCATCACGCGCTTCTTGCCCCGGGGTACCTTACCGGGTCTACCATGTACCCGAAACGGTTCATCCGTCTCCTCGAATCGGGTCTCGAAATCCATCAGCAAACTCATGGTGGACGACTCATACATCATGGGAAAAACCGCACTTTTTATTTTAAAAGAGAAAATGTTTATTTATGTTTTTGCGGTTTTCCTCCAAATCCAGAAAATCTCATGGAAATCCGAATCCAAAACCTCAATAACACGTAAAATAGTGAATATATGCATGAGAATCCATGAATGCGGCATAACAATGAATAACAGTATGCATGAAGTAGCAGGTAATAACTACAATGTCTAAACTAACATATAAGGCAAGTACGCTATGTCAGGCAATAATATTTTCTAAGGTGTACGTGACATGGCAATTACCGATGAAGATGTGTGTGAGCCGGCAAGTAAGTGTACGTGGTACATACGCATCATCGGTAATGGTGCTGGTGTCCTAACAATATGATATCAACATTGCAATAAGAAATTATAGCATAAGTATGCGATGCGAAGCGAACCACAATAATAAGCGGGAGCTGAATACTAGACGCAACTGTAACTAACCTGCATTAATCTAATATAAGTCCTACAAATGGTGCCTTTTGAAATAACACGAATCATGGGGTTTTGAAAATAGGGGCTACGGTGTTTTTATGAAAAGATACGTCTTTTGAAATATCCGTAGGATCCCTTGGGCTGTCTTTTAAAATACCCACGATTCGTTAGTTTTTGAAATAGGTAAGAATCGAATCTAATCTAACAACTAAACTTAACTAAAGGGCTAAGCTAACAAGCTGGACTACAGGTAAGGAAACCGCCTAACATCTGAGTCGATTCATATACATACCTGTATATATATCAGTCGGTGATCCCGCCTCAATAATATCATATCCGATACCATATCTATAATCAGACATCCCAAGTCAAGAGTGCGGATCAATCATCAAGATATAGCTCGTACGTAAATCCGTCGTACGGCATCCCCAATTCTGGGTACGGGTCAATATCATATTCCTCACACTATTCCTCTGGTATCCTCTTTATCCAAGATCATAGTCTAGGGTACTGACCTATGTCTAGTACAATACTAATATCCTCAATATACTCATGATCTGACTACTGATCGACAATCTCGTACAAACCGATATCGTCAGCACATATCATCATCAAGGGGTATACATCGCCCGATACGGCCTAATATCAATATCCTAGCATATCATGCCTCATATCACGATCACATGTCGACCATTTTATTTATAACACTATTCACCCGTATCGCCGCCCCAAGATCCGCTATAACACCTGGACGTACCTCAAGTACGAATCCTGCCATATCACCGATATCACAACCACAAAACAAATCTCATCCACTCAGCTCAATCCTAAGTATCATCCTCAAATTCGTATGTGAACACATAGTCCCATACCCATGTGAACACATAAGTATAAAGAATCCCATGAGCACATATAAATAGGAATGTATGCAAGTATGTATGTGTGTATGTGTAGTGCAACACTACCCTAGGGTTCGCAACACTAAAATAATCCAACACACCAATATCCATCCTAAACATCGTTATTAATCCCAAATAACATATAATAATTGTTGGTGTGTATACGCATCCGTATACACCACCACGGACTGCGGGGGTGCTATACGCCATCCACCCGACTTTTCCCCGTAGATATAAATCTACTCACCTGGTCCTCGCTCGCCGGTGCCGACGTCGCCACGCGCTTGCTTGTCGTCTCGAAGTCCACATGGGGTACCTACATATCAAAACGCACCATATCGCATTAAAACCCGACTCATGACCAAAACGACGCACGAATCCCACATAGGTCAAAACCTATGGTTGCTCTCACAAACCAACCCAAAAACCCTCGACGTCGGCGTGCAAACGCCCGACCATCGAGAAAAACCCAAGTACACTCATTTGTACATTCACGAATACTAATTTAAATATAGAATAGGTTAAAATTCACAAAAACCTCAAACTCACTTTAAAAGCTATTTTTCCGAAAATCTAGCAAGCAAAATTTACCCGTTTTTGTACAAAACATGATATTTTAACAAAACTAATGGCCATAAGGCTCACTAACCATCTTAATTAAGTCATATAAATCATTTCCATAATTTAATTTCACCAAACCATATATGTTCAAAAAAAAACTAGTTTACAAAAATACCGATTTTAACTCTTTTTAAAGCAAAATTCACAATTTAACAATTAAGCTTGGTTTTGCATGATCCAAAGTCATTAAACCACTCATTATAATATTAATAATGACATGAAACCATAATTATATTTTAATCTAAAGCATTTAACAATTTTCCGAAACTCTAGTTAGCAAAATAACTTAATTAGGGAATTTTATAAGTAATGGTTTGGAATTAACAACTAAATTAGCTTTCTATAAAACTTAAGATGTTAATCCACAACACAAAACCATGCACAATTTATCATAACCCATTTCCACAACAAAATCCTAACTTGAAATCTTTAATCATGCAATTAAACTCATCAAAACCTAATTAAGCACTTAGTTAATTTAGATTAAAGCAACTAGATAACAAATTTTAACAAAAGCATGAGATTATACTTCCCATGATGAGATCAAGCTCAAGATCTAGCCTCCTAAAATGCCATTTTGATCCCTAGATCCATGCTAGAAAGGCTAATGAGAAATGGGTAGGAGTTGGATTTGGATTTTGGGATTTATTTGATGGGTTTTGAGGCAATTTTTAAGCATTTTGGAAGAGGAATGGAGGAGAAAAAAGGGGAGGGGGGCTGCTGTTGGAAGGGCCGGCCACAAGCATGTGGGGGAGAGGAGAGAGGGGGTGTGGTGTGAGGTATGGTGAGGGAAAAGTCCAAGTCAACAAAAGGTCAACTCTTTTATCCATTTCTTTTCTTTTCTTTCATTTCTTTTCTTTTGCAAAACAAGTGGGGACAAGAGAGGGGGGGGCTGCTGAATTCAGCCAAGGGGGAGGGAAAATGGGGGTGTGTGAGTGTGGGTATGGGTGTGTGGTGATGGAAAATGACAAATACAATACCCCAAACATCCATTTACACTAAAAAAAGCCTTTTTCTTCGATATTTTCTAAACCGTTTTGGCAAACGATTTCGTTTCAAAACCCACATGATAAAATTTTATTTAATGTATTATGATGCACAAAATTTATTTCAACTCATTCCAATTTGTAATTTTCCCTAATTAAATATATTGGGGACGGCTTAAAATAATACTAAAATAATTATTTTCGGAAAATTTTTCAGAAAATTTGAAATTTCACCAGTGGGTCAATAAACACCAAATACTAGCAATTACATAGCTAGAATATGTATATTTAATTTTTATAATAAGATATTTGTATTTTGACTTTTTACAGAAAACCCCCTTATTTTACCGTTTTTTTGAAATTTCACCGAAACGATTTTCAAAACGTTACAGGGTGATCCCGTGACAAGCCGGTAGGTTACCGCGCTTGGAATCTTCCATACTGAATCTTTTCAGTATGGTGTCGATGTACCTGGACTGTGAAAGTCCTAATATCCTCTTGGATCTATCACGATGGATCCGGATCCCCAGGATGTATGAGGCATCACCCAGGTCTTTCATGGAGAACCTGTGTGACAAGAACCCCTTGACAGATTGTAGCATAGGAATGTCATTTCCTATTAAGAGAATGTCATCCACGTATAAAACGAGGAATACTACAGTTCTCGCTACAAATCTACTATAGATGCATGGTTCATCTGGATTTTTGATAAAGCCAAATTCCTTGACCGTCTCATCAAAACAGATGTTCCAACTCCGCGATGCCTGCTTTAGTCCATAGATGGACTTAAGCAACTTGCACACCTTTTCGCTGCTCCCACTCTGAATGAAACCCTCTGGTTGGTCCATATAGACACACTCCTCTAAATTTCCATTTAGAAAAGCGGTCTTTACGTCCATCTGCCAGATCTCATAATCGTGGAAGGCAGCAATGGCAAGAAGGATCCGAATGGATTTCAGCATAGCCACTGGAGAAAAGGTTTCGTCATAGTCCAAACCAGGTCTTTGATGAAAACCCTTTGCAACAAGTCTAGCTTTATAGGTCTCAACCTGTCCATCTACACCAATCTTCCTTTTGAAGATCCACTTGCATCCTACGGGTTTTACCCCGTCTGGAGCAATGTCCAACGTCCATACCTTGTTGGTGTACATAGACTCCATTTCGGTCCGCATTGCATCCGGCCATTTTACTGAGTCAATGCTCTGAACGGCCTGCTGGAAGCTAGTAGGCTCATCATAATCTATGATGCAATCCTCTCTATCCCCGTTTATGAGGAAACCGTAGTATCTTTCGGGCGGATAAGACTGCCTACTACTCCTGCGGAGCGGCGTAGGAATGTCCTGTTCTTTTGAACCCTCTGGTTCCACTAAGCTTTCAGTAATAGCTCGTGGTTCTGGAATCTCTTCCAGTTCTACTGCGCTCCCACTAATTTCCTTTTCTAAGAACTGGTATTCTAGAAAGTGGGCATGACGAGAACAAAAACCTTTTGTTCCTCTTCGCAATAGAAGAAATATCCCTTGGAGTTCTTTGGATATCCCACGAACTTGCACTGTACTGAGCGTGCCTCGAGCGTGTCCGCATTCTGCTTTTTGACAAAAGCTGGACTTCCCCATGTCTTAATGTGATTAAGATAGGGTCTCTTCCCACACCACATCTCATATGGTGTAGTAGGCACAGTCTTAGTGGGAACTCGGTTCAAAAGGTATGCAGCTGATTCTAGCGCATACCCCCAGAATGATCGCGGTAACTCAGCGTTACTCATCATGGACCGTACCATATCCAATAGGGTTCGGTTCCGTCTCTCCGATACACCGTTATGTTGCGGAGTGTATGGAGGAGTAAGCTGAGAGAGAATTCCGTTCTCTTTTAAATAGTCCAGGAACTCGGCACTTAAGTATTCTCCACCTCGATCCGATCTTAGAATCTTGATACTTTTGCCGGTTTGTTTTTCTACTTCATTCTTATATTCCTGGAATTTTCCAAAGGCTTCGGACTTATGTTTCATTAAGAAGACATAACCGTACCTTGAAAAGTCATCCGTAAAAGTAATGAAGTAAGAATAAACGCTTCGCGCATGTATAGACATTGGACCGCACACGTCGCTGTGTACGAGTCCCAAGAGCTCGCTCGCCCTTACTCCATGTCCAGTAAACGGAGTCTTTGTCATCTTTCCTTTGAGACAGGATTGACAAGTGGCATACGATTGATATTCGAACGGATTCAAATATCCTTCTGTATGTAACTTCATCAACCTTCTCTCATTGATGTGACCCAGTCTACAATGCCATAAGAAAGCCTGATTGATTTCCGGAAACTTTCTTTTGTGTGTATTCTGGACATTGAAAATCTGTGGTTGGTTTAATACGTATATACCATTGCTTAATGTACCTGACCCAATCAGAACTTGATTAAGGTGAATGTTTACAACATTACTTACAAACGCAAATTCATAACCTTCTTTAGAAGTCAAAGATACAGAAATGATATTACAAGTTGCGTTGGGTACAAAATAGCAATTACGCAAAACCAAAACGTGTCCATCTGACAACCCCAGGTGATAGTCCCCCACGGCCTTAGCATCCATGCTAGCTCCGTTTGCAACTTTGAGGGTCATGTCACCTGCCTTCAAAACCCTACGGTTTCTCAACGCCTGCAAAGAATTACAGATATGAGATCCTGATCCGGTATCCAATACCCAGGAAGTAGAGTTTATTGAAAGACAGTTTTCAATAACATACACACCTGAAGCTGAAGCCGCAACCTGCTTCAGATCCTGTGTTCTGGCTTTCCAAGCCCTGCAATCATTCTTCCAGTGTCCCTTCTTATGACAATGGAAGCATTCTTCCTTATCCACAAGCTTTCCCACTTTCTTTGTTGCTTTTGCCTTTCCCTTCGTATCCACTTTACTAACACCGCCTCTTGGTTTGGCGGGGGCTTTCTTCTTCTTTCTCTTGGCTTTCGCCTTGGACCTAGAAGAAGAAGATCCTCCTACAAACAAAGTGGATGTTTCCCTACCTTTCTGTAGGGTGCCCTCTACGCTCCTCAGCATGTTGAGGAGTTCTGAAAGTTCAATTTCCTTTTCTTGTAAGTTGAAGTTCAGTTGAACTGGGCGTAAGTGGAAGGAAGGGACTGGAGAATCAAGTCTGTATAGAGCTCATTCTCCAACGTGGTCCCAAGGTCCGCGAGCTCCTCAATGTAGCCAATCATCTTAAGCACGTGTTCCGCTACCGATGATCCGACGGCCAATCTTGCCGAAAATAACTTCTTCGACACTTCGTATCTTGCGATACGAGATTGCTCTCCATACAGTTCTTTTGTATGGAGAAATATGGATTCGAGGTCCATATTCTCGTGCCTCCTCTGATGTTCGTTGTCCATAGAGGCAAGCACGAGGCACTTGGCCTTCGCGCAGTCTAATTCCCAGGTCTTACGGATTTCCTTATCCGCGTCGCTTGTTTTGGGACCTGGGACAGGGGGAGCTTTGGTGGTAAGAAGATACCCCAGCTTGTCGTAAGTGATTGCCATCTTGACATTCCTGAGCCAATCTTTGTAGTTTGGCCCTGTCAGTATGTTTTTATCTAGGAGTAACTTAAGTCCAGTCATGTCGATTGGTCGCTGCAATTAGGAGAGAGAAGAAACACTCAGCATGATGCTCTTGCAAGTTTAGAATGGTTTTTAGTTTGTCTAAACAGGATGGCTCCCACTGTTTCTCGAATCCCTCCTCAAACCAAAAAGGAAGAATTAGTCGGGATCAATCTCACCGTACAATACTTGCTTAACCGTTCAGCCAGGCCAGTGTCGATACTTCGAGGGAGGTTTTCCAACGCTTTCGCGAAGTTCCTTAATTAAATAACCTCTTTTCCCTGGGGGCGTAGCCCCGCTAACACCTTTCTAGACACCTACTTGGTTTATAGCATTGATCGTTAAGTGAGAAATTTCCCGAGGAGTAGCATATACTCACAGTAGGATCGGGATCCAAATATCATCGCGTGACGAAACTGAAGGAATCCTACCAGAATCATCACACTCCAAATGGTATGCAACACTAGCAAGTTTCAGTTCTTTTGAAACTCCCGATGTGGATTTTTGCCCCATGCTCTTATGACCTTGACTTTGGCCAAAATATCATAAGTCACATGTCAAGTTCTACCCGTCATTCTCCAGGTTAATTTGGATCCATCCGTACCTACCCTTGACTTTGGCCAAAATGGCAGTACGACTGTCCCAAACCAACGCATCTATCTATGCTACACATGAATACCCAATAGCTACCAATCACTATGCCTTGACTTTGGCCAACATACACAGCTTGAATACTATTGACTATTCATGTGAAACGACGGAGGGCTACGAATGGTTTTGGCAAAACCATGAACGTAGCGAACTTGATATAATCGATGGAACGAGATAGCTTTTAAAAGGAGTGGCTCAAGCTCCGCATTTAAAAGTTAGTTTTGAAAAGAACTGAGTGGTTTTCCGAAAGTGTTCCAACGATTTTAACTTGGTTTATTTTCTTGCATTAGTTCTTTTAATGCGTGATATTCTTGCATTAGTTCTTTTAATGCGTCCCATCATTTAATCCTACCATTGCAGAAAACAACCAAAATATGACGTACGCTTATGCCATTCGCATTCGCCACGGGGCCCCGTCATTACCCGTTAGGTTACTTAACTAACGACAGAGCGGGGGCTGGGCTAGCGCGGCTGTAAAACATAAGCAACGCCTAAATAATATCATATATAGATATATTGCAATGATATCCATTTCAGATCACAGATGAACACATTGGATATACTAGGAATCTGCAATTCATACGAGCCTGTAACGAAAAGCAGATTACACGGTCGCGGTGAATAGCCAATACCCCACCCAAGACCCTTACGGGTGCGGCAAACTACCCGCCAAGTACCCGAAGCGAAGCAACCTCCCTCAACTCCGTGAGTAGACCACTCGGCACTTCGGCTTACCCGGTAGTTTGTGCACCCCCTCCATGGGTCTATCCTAGGAGCAAAAACAGTAAAAAGAAATTATACAATGACGGCTACAACCCCGACCCGGTTGTGCGGCCATACAAATAATTATTACATCAATTTACAAATTTACATGAATTGAAAGAAAAGAAAACTCTCGTCTCACAACCCCCGGCTATTCACCCGCGACAATCTAATGAATTCATATACGCATTCCAATGACATTACAGATCACAGATTTGTATAACCCCCACTAATCGACATATAGCGATTAGCAAACGTTCAATACAAATATCACATCACAGATAAAAACCCGTCAGCTTAAGTCATAAGAAATTCGATCAAAATACGGTTTTTCAGGCCCCAAACACAAAATTTTCATTCTGGAAAATCTGGGCAGAAAATACATATTCCAAAAATCCCAAAATACCCCTATGAACAAACTGCAAAAATAAAACCCCACGACCGAGTCAACTCGGCCGCGGTTCCGCGGCGGGAGCAAGCTCCCGCCGCGGAAACGCGGCACGTTGATCGATTCAGTGGGTCGAATTTTTGCAGTTTCTTCTAAAAACCTTGAGTCGATTTTTGGTATATCTCAAATAATTTTTGCAGCACTTTGAAAATCGACAGAAAGTTTGAAATCCGGGTGTATTTCGCGACTTTTTCTCCGATCGAATTTCTAGTTACTATGCTAACATGTTAGGTAGTGTTTAACTAGGCTCTGATACCACTGTAAGTCCATGCTACCTCTCCCGGTACTTTCGGGCATGCGGAATTAGGTGAAAAACAATTTTCTAGAGGCGGTAACATGGACTCAAAACCGGATCTTGGTTAAGCATCTAACTAACAACCTAACTAGGAGTTGTTAACTACTCGGTTAGGGGGTTATACCTTTCTTTCTTGAACTCCTTCGTCTTCAAGCCTCGATGGTTGTCCGGATCGGCTTCACCCCGTCGTCTCCTTGCGCCGAAGATCGATCCACCTGAAAGCTTCTACCTTTGGCTTCTTCTTCGGTCTTTGAAGAAACTAGTTCACTTGGTTTGCTAAACCTTATGAACTAGAGTGAGTAGAGAAGAGTGTGTTGGGATTTTCTCTATGGTTCTTGGTTCTCAACACATGAGACAAGTGAACCATAGACAAAGAGAGGGAGAGCAAGAGGAAGAAGATGAGAGCTCAAGAACAAGAAAGAGAATGAAAATGATAGAATGAGAAAGACTTTTCTCTCTTGGCTCTCATAATCCAAAGCCATCATCACAAAAATAGTAATCAAGTATTGTGTAAATGGTTTAAGTCAAAATGGCTATATCATTTCATGCACTCATATTGCATAAGAGAACAAGCAAGTGAAAAGACTTTGCCATGAAATGATAGCCATTGTCATCATGATGGTCAACTAGTCCAACCTAGTCAACCGGTCAACAAAGTCAACAAGTCAACAAAGTCAACCCCTCAACAACCATGTCACCACAATACTTAATTAATATTATTGTTAATCATAAATGATATTCTCATTAGGGTTGAGCAAAAAGTCAATAGTCAACAGTCAACGGTCAACAACCCTAATGAGAATCCTCTGCCTCTATCTCTTCGTCAACTGTGCATACACACCCGTATCCGCGTTCCGAGGAACACGAATACATAGTGGATAAAACCAATCCCAAAACGTATACTAGGATCTGGCTTAAACCAAAGCCCGCTAGTGTTAACTGTCCGGACACTGTACGTGCATAAGTGCACGGATGTGACCGAACCCTGTCGCAAAACCATACGACCTGTCGCAAAACCATGCGACCTTTACTCTTTTGCCTAAAGGCGAATAGCTTTCTGTGTGGGACTCTAAAGACTCGACACTACGCTGGCAGTGGGTTTAACCACAGACCGCAAGCGGCACTAGCTGTGCGTAACGGTCCCCAGGTAGATGCCGACAAGAAGACTGACGAGGTGAAACCCATCTGAACTCCTACTGAGCCTGAATGTGACAGTCTCCGTACAGTCCGGTCTGTTCGTCTGATACATCGCATGGCGGGCCTAGGGGGGCGGTAAACGTCAGTCCCCTAATAGCGGTACAAGTCGTGTCGGAGTGAAGCCCAATACACCCTGAGATAGCACTGAAAGCCTACCAGTATATCTCGCTTGCCCTGGCCAGGGACTACCCGTGTAGTGGCTCTCCTAGACACAGCGCGATGTCAACCCCCAATACCGGGAGAGACGAATCCTGTCTAACCGTCACTGCCTCCAAGTGCTTCGGGACTGCACCCAACTACTACCTGTTTGCACGACTCCTTTGAGCCGTGGTAGGGTAGTAATCAAAGTACAGTGGGAACACACTCGAGGCGAAGTGACAGTGTCAAGTCAGCGGACTAAGCTGTACTCATGTCACCTGGGAACTGATAACTGACGATAGGTATAATACCAACCGGTCAGTTCCCGACGAGTCCTGTCCAGTGTACTCGTAACCCAACGAGCACCCGCATACTATCTCCAGTACGACGTACTGATGGCTGTGGGACAGACCATCTCCCACTTTGGGATGAGAAGCGCATGCGCTAGTCTACTCCGGAGTATCGATGCCCTGTCTCGATTGTCCTGCGACTAGGGACCTGCATAAGGATGTGCTTATAGATTACCCAACCCCCACTAGTGTGACTGCCATCATAACGCTGGTAATCAAGCAAAGATCCTAAGGGCTCCACTAATGTGTATAGGCGATATACTAAAATAAACACATGTACACATTGAAGTAGAAACAAACCAAGTAGCATACTACTATTTTGAGCAAGATTGTATATACAAAGTGAATATCCCAAGCTTCCATTAAGTAATATACAAACTAGTATGATACAGTAATGGCCTCTAGGGCATATACACTAACAGTCAACACCCTAAGAAAATTCAAATTAAAGCAACTATTAATTAACTAATTAAACTCAATTAAAACCCAAAAGACTTAATCCCCATGATTAACCCACCATGGTTACTAATCATGGTAATAACTCATTTAAAAACAAACTAGTTTACATGCACATGTGTGCGCAAACCTAGGAAAATTTTAGAAAAATATTTATTAAATTAGGAAAAATATTTGAAGCACAATTTGTTAAACTTTTTGTTAAAAACCCTTTACTTAATATAAATAGTCACTAAACACATCCTAAGGTGTTACAATCTCTCCCCCTTAAAGAAATTCGTCCCCGAATTTCAAAATCTAACTACACGTACCTTTGAAAAGATGGGGGTACGTCTTCATCATCTCGTTTTCGGTCTCCCAAGTGACCTCCTCACGGTTCTGACCACGCCAAAGTAACTTAACTGATGGGATGTCCTTCGATCTCAATTTCTTCACTTGTCGATCCAAGATCATCACCGGCTGCTCTGCATAGGAAAGGTCGCGCTCAAGCTGGATCGTCGGATGCTGAATCGCATGCGAGGGATCATGAAGATATCTACGGAGCATCGATACGTGAAATACGGGGTGCACATCAGGAAAACTGGGCGGAAGGGCTAATCGGTATGCTACTGCACCAACACGCTCGAGGATCTCGAAGGGGCCCACATATCTGGGACTGAGCTTCCCCTTCTTCCTAAACCTCATCACACCTTTCATAGGGGAGACCCTCAAGAAAACATGATCACCAACAGAAAACTCAAGCCTGAGCCGACGGTCCGCATAAGATCTCTGCTTACTCTGCGCTGCTCTCATCCTATCGCGAATCAACTGGATCTTCGCGGTCGTCTCCTCAACAATCTGTGGCCCTAAGATACTGCCCTCACTGAGCTCTGTCCAACAGGCGGGCGATCTGCATCTCCTCCAATAGAGAGCCTCAAATGGTGCTATCTGAATGGTCTCCTAGTAGCTGTTATTGTAGGAGAACTCTACTAAGGGTAAGTGATGATCCCAGCTACCTCCGAAATCTAATACACACGCTCTGAGCATGTCCTCGAGAGTCTGAATAGTCCGCTCTGACTGTCCGTCGGTCTGCGGATGAAATGCTGTGCTGAAACTCAAGCGAGTGCCCAAAGCCTCCTGAAGCCTCTGCCATAATCGGCTGGTAAACTGGGTACCTCTGGCGGACACAATACATGTCGGGACCCCGTGTAGTCGCACAATCTCGTCGATGTAGATCTGGGCATACTGAGTAAATTCGAAAGTCGTCTTCACTGGTAGGAAGTAAGCCGCCTTCGTCCAACGATCCACGATCACCCAGATGGAGTCATACCCTCGACTAGTCCTGTGTAGACCCACAACGAAATCCATCAAAATCTGCTCCCATTTCCACTCCGGAACGGGTAACGGTTGTAGCTCTCCCGCGGGCCTTTGGTGCTCAGCCTTGACTTGCTGACAAGTCAGGCATCTCGACACAAAATCTGCGATGTCCCTCTTCATTCCGTCCCACCAATAAACATCTCTCATATCATGATACATCTTGGTGGAACCGGGATGGACGCTGTACACCGATCGATGTGCCTCCTCAAGAATCTCACGCCGCAGTCCCTCAGCATCTGGTACGCACAGTCTAACTCCAAATCATAGCACCCCCTGATCATCGATCACGAACTCGGAAAATCTGCCCTGTCCAATCTGTGCCATGATCTCCGAACATCGGTCATCACTGCGCTGTGCCTCCTGTATGCGGTCAAGTAACTGTGGGCGTGCACGAACATGCGCGATCTGTCCTCCAATCGGCGGGAACTCGAACTGTACTCGGCTGTCGCATAATATCTGTCAATCTGCCGACGACTGCCCCTGTACTGCGCTCAAATAAGATAGTCTACCCCCGGGTCTCCTGCTCAAAGCATCTGCCACCACATTTGCCTTGCCCGGGTGATACAGGATCTCGCAGTCGTAATCCTTCACTAACTCCATCCATCGGCGCTGTCTAAGGTTTAGGTCCCGCTGCTGAAATATATACTTTAAACTCTTGTGATCAGTGAATATCTGGCACGACTCGCCGTATAGGTAATGTCGCCAGATCTTAAGTGCAAAGACCACTGCAGCCATCTCCAAATCATGAGTGGGGTAGTTCTGTTCATGTTTCTTCAGTTGTCGCGAAGCATACGCGATCACCCTATCATGCTGCATCAACACGCACCCTAGTCCCACTCGAGAGGCATTACAATAGACCACAAACCCGCCTGAGCCTGAAGGTAAAGATAACACCGGTGCCGTAGTCAGCTGGGTCCGTAACTGCTGAAAACTGTGCTCGCACTCCTCCGTCCAAACGAAAGGGACTCCCTTCCGGGTCAACCAGGTCAAAGGTGTAGCAATACTGGAGAAGCCCTGCACAAATCGCCTGTAGTAACCGGTCAACCCCAAAAAGCTGCGAATCTCCGTAACCGATGTGGGTCTGGGCCAACGCTGAACGGCCTCGATCTTCCTCAGGTCTATACATATACCTTCTCGTGAAATCACATGCCCCAAGAAGTCTACGCTGTCCAGCCAAAAAGCACACTTGGAGAATTTCGCATAAAGTTGGTGCTCCCTCAAAGTCTGCAGTGTAATCCGCAGGTGCTGCTCGTGCTCCTCACTACTCCGGGAATACACCAAGATATCGTCAATGAACACTATAATGAACAGATCCAAATATGTCCGAAAAATACGGTTCATCAAGTCCATGAATGCTGCTGGCGCATTGGTGAGTCCGAACGACATCACCAAAAACTCATAATGGCCGTAGCGCGTACGGAAAGCTGTCCTGGGAATGTCCTCCTGTCTAACCCGCAGCTGATGATAGCCCGATCGTAAATCGATCCTCTAAAAGTACCCTGCCCCCTGAAGCTGGTCGAACAAATCGTCGATGCACGGCAAAGGATACCTGTTCCGCACTGTCACCCTGTTCAGCTGGCGGTAGTCGATACACAGACGCACACTGCTATCCTTCTTCTTGACGAATAGGACTGGAGCACCCCAAGGAGAAACACTGGGTCGAATAAGTCCCTTGTCCAGCAAATCTTGCAACTGACCCTTCAACTCTCGAAGTTCCGCCGGGGCCATCCGATAAGGCGGTATGGAAACAGGCCCCGTGCCAGGAACCAAATCAATACAGAAAGAAATGTCGCGCTCGGGCGGTAGCCCAGGAAGCTCGTCAAGGAAAACATCAGGGAACTCGCTTACAACCGGAACCTGATCCAATGGAACCTGTGTAGTGTTAGTGTATATGCCCTAGAGGCCATTACTGTATCATACTAGTTTGTATATTACTTAATGGATGCTTGGGATATTCACCTTGTATATACAATCTTGCTCAAAATAGTAGTATGCTACTTGGTTTGTTTCTACTTCAATGTGTACTTGTGTTTATTTCAGTATATCACTTATACGCATTAGTGGAGCCCTTAGGATCTTTGCTTGATTACCAGCGTTGTGATGGCAGTCACACTAGTGGGGGCTGGGTAATCTATAAGCACATCCTTATTCAGGTCCCTGGTCGCAGGACTATCGAGACAGGGCATCGATACTCCGGAGTAGACCAGCGCATGCGCTTCTCATCCCAGTATGGGAGACGGTCTGTCCCACAGCCGTCAGTACGTCGTACTTGAGATAGTATGCGGGTGCTCGTTAGGTTACGGGTACACTGGACAGGACTCGTCGGGAACTGACAAGTTGGTATTATACCTATCGTCAGTTATCAGTTCCCAGGTGACATGAGTACAGCTTAGTCCGCTGACTTGACACTGTCACTCCGCCTCGAGTGTGTTCCCACTGTACTTTGATCACTACCCTACCACGGCTCAAAGGAGTCGTGCAAACAGGTGGTGGTTGGGTGCAGTCCCGAAGCACTTGGAGGCAGTGACGGTTAGACAGGATTCGTCTCTCCCGGTATTGGGGGTTGACATCGCGCTGTGTCTAGGAGAGCCATTACACGAGTAGTCCCTGGCCAGGGCAAACGAGATATACTGGTAGGTTTCCAGTGTTATCTCAGGGTGTATTGGGCTTCACTCCGGCACGACTTGTACCGCTATTGGGGGACTGACGTTTACCGCCCCCTAGGCCCGCCATGCGATGTATCAGACGAACAGACCGGACTGTACGGAGAATGTCACGCTCAGGCTCAGTAGGAGTTCAGATGGGTTTCGCCTCGTCGGTCTTCTTGTCGGCATTACCTGGGGACCGTTACGCACAGCTAGTGCCGCTTGCGGTCTGTGGTTAAACCCACTGCCAGCGTAGTGTCGAGTCTTTAGAGTCCCACACAGAAAGCTTTTCGCCTTTAGGCAAAAGAGTAGAGGTCGCATGGTATTGCGACAGGTCGCATGGTTTTGCGACAGGGTTCGGTCACATCCGTGCACTTGTGCACGTACAGTGTCCGGACAGTTTACACTAGCGGGCTTTGGTTTAAGCCAGATCCTAGTGTACCTTATGGGATTGGATTTATCCAGTTTGCATTCGTGTTCCTCGGAACGCGGATGCGGGTGTGTATGCACAGTTGACAGGGAGGCAGAGGCAGCGGATTCTCATTAGGGTTGTTGACAGTTGACCGTTGACTTTTTGACTTTATGCTCAACCCTAATGAGAATATGATATGTGATTAACTATTATATTAATTAAGTATTATGATGATATGGTTGTTGACTTGTTGACTTTTGTTGACTTGTTGACTTTGGTGACTTGTTGACTTTTGTTGACTTGTTGACCGGTTGACTAGGCTTGACTAGTTGACCATCATGATAACCATGGTTATCATTTCATGCCAAAGACTTTTTCTTGCTTGCTCATTTGAGTAAAATGAGTGCATGACATGATAAGCTTATGGTTGCTTCAAACCATCACATAAGACTTTTTTGATATGATGAGTTATGATCACTTTGGATTATGAGAGGGTGAAAGACAAAAGAGTTGCTCATTCTTTTTTGCTCATTCTTTTTTGCTCATTCTCTCTCTTGTTCTTGAGCTCTCCTCTTGCTCTCACCCTCAACCTCTTGCTCCCTCTCTTGATCTATGGTTCTCTTGTCTCATGAGTTGAGAATCAAGAACCATAGATAAAATCCCATTCTAAATCATCTCTACTCATTCTAGTTCACTAGGTTTAGCAAACCAAGTGAACTAGTTTCTTCAAAGAACGAAGAAGGAGCTAAAGGTTGGAGCTTTCAAGTGGATCTATCTTCGGCGTACGGAGACAACGAGAAGGAGCCATCGAACCACCATCGGAGCTTGAAGAGAAGGAGTTCAAGTTTAGGTATAACCATCTTCATCCGAGTAGCTAAATATCTTTAGCTTAGTATGCTAGTTTTAGTTTAGGTAAAGATCCCGACCTAGCTTAGTCCATGTTGCCTCTTGCGTTAAAATTTTGATTTTATACCGTTTCCGCCTCCCCGTAAGAACCGGGGGTCGCAACGTGGACTTACAGTGGTATCAGAGCCTAACTAAACTTAAACTAGCTTGGTAGTGAAGTGTAACGAAGTTCGGAACCGGAAAAATCCAAAAACCAAACTTTTACAAAAACTGAGTTTCTGTTGAAATTTTTTTGGCTCAAAATGAAAAACTTTACACTTGTAAATTCGGCTCAGGGTTTTGTGTGAACACCCAAGAAAAACGATACAGTAATTCGTCCAAACCGCCGCCCTTCCGCCGCGCGAGCTATGCATCCGCCGCGGAACCGCCGCGCTTTGTCGTCTTCTGTGCATCGTTTTTCGTGCAGTGTGTGTCTGTGTTGGTTTTGGGATTTTTGGAATATATTATATGTGCCCAGATTTTCCAGAAAAGAAATTTCCTTTTGGGGTCCTATAATTCCGTATTTTTTCCGAACTTCACTGCACTTTGACTTTGATGGTTATATCTGTGATGTTTGCATGTATTGAACGTCGGCTAATCGCTATAAGTCGATTAGTCGGGGTTATACATGATCTGTAATGTGCTGGAATGTGTATATAAATATGTTGGATTGTCGCGGGTGAATAGCCGGGGGGTTGTGAGACGAGAGTTTTCTTTTCTTGCAATTCATGTAAATCTGTAAATTGATGTAATAATTATTTGTATGGCCGCACAACCGGGAAGGGGTTGTAGCCGTCATTGTATAATTTCTTTTTACTGTTTTTGCTCCTAGGATAGACCCATGGAGGGGTGCACAAACTACCGGGTATGCCAAAGTGTCGAGTGGCCTACTCATGGAGATGAGGGAGGTTGCTACGCTTTGGGTACTTGGCGGGTAGTTTGCCGCACCCGTAGGGGTCTTGGGTGGGGTTTTGGCTATTCACCGCGACCGTGTTATCTGTTTTTGTTACAGGCTCGTACAAATTACAGATTGCTAGTATATCCAATGTATTTATCTGTGATCTGAAATGTTTATCATTGCAGTATATCTATATATGATATTATTTAGGCGTTGCTTATGTTTTACAGACGCGCTAGCCCAGCCCCCGCTCTGTCGTTAGTTAAGTAACCTAACGGGTAATGACGGGGCCCCGTGGCGAATGCGAATGGCATAAGCGTACGTCATATTTTGGTTGTTTTCTGCAATGGTAGGATTAAATGATGGGACGCATTAAAAGAACTAATGCAAGAATATCACGCATTAAAAGAACTAATGCAAGATAATAAACCAAGTTAAAGTCGTTGGAACACTTTCGAAAAACCACTCGGTTCTTTTCAAAACAAACTTTTAAAATGCGGAGCTTGAGCCACTCCTTTTAAAAGCTATCTCGTTCCATCGACCAAATCAAGTTCACTACGTTCACGGTTTTGCCAAAACCATTCGTAGCCCTCCGTCGTTTCGTATGAATATTCAATAGTATTCAAGCTGTGTTTGTTGACCTTCGTCAAGGCATAGTGATTGGTAGCTATTGGGTATTCATATGTAGCATAGATAGATGCGTTGGTTTGGGACATTCGCATTACCTTGTTGGCCTTCGTCAAGGGTATATACGGGTGGATTCAAATTAACCTGGATAATGACGGGCAGAACTTGACATGTGACTTATGATTTGTTGACCTTCGTCAAGGTCATAAGAGCATGGGGCAAAAATCCACATCGGGAGTTTCATAAGTACTGAAACTTGCTAGATTTGCATACCATTTGGAGTGTGATGATTCTGGTAGGATTCCTTCAGTTTCGTCACGCGATGATATTTGGATCCCGATCCTACTGTGAGTATATGCTACTCCTCGGGAAATTTCTCACTTAACGATCAATGCTATAAACCTAGTAGGTGCCTAGAAAGGTGTTAGCGGGGCTACGCCCCCAGGGAAAAGAGGTTCTCTAATTAAGGAACTTCGCGAAAGCGTTGGAAAACCTCCCTCGAAGTACCGACACCGGCGTGGCTGAACGGTTAAGCAAGTATTGTACGGTGAGATTGATCCCGACTAATTCTTCCTTTTTGGTTTGAGGAGGGATTCGAGAAACAGTGGGAGCCATCCTGTTTAGACAAACTAAAAACCATTCTAAACTTGCAAGAGCATCATGCTGAGTGTTTCTTCTCTCTCCTAATTGCAGCGACCAATCGACATGACTGGACTTAAGTTACTCCTAGATAAAAACATACTGACAGGGCCAAACTACAAAGATTGGCTCAGGAATGTCAAGATGGCAATCACTTACGACAAGCTGGGGTATCTTCTTACCACCAAAGCTCCCCCTGTCCCTGGTCCAACTTCCAGTGTCGCGGATAAGGAAATCCACAAGACTTGGGAGATTGATAGCGCGAAGGCCAAGTGCCTCCTGCTTGCCTCGATGGACAACGAACATCAGAGGAGGCATGAGAATATGGACATGGAGTCCATATTGCTCCATACAAAAGAACTGTATGGAGAGCAATCACGTATCGCAAGATACGAAGCGTCGAAAAAGTTATTTTCGACAAGAATGGCCGTCGGATCATCAGTAGCCGAGCATGTGCTAAAGATGATCGGCTTCATTGAGGAGCTCGCTGACCTAGGGATCACATTGGAGAGTGAGCTATATACGGATATAGTTCTCCAGTCCCTTCCTTCCACTTACGCCCGGTTTATACTGAACTTCAACCTACAAGAAAAAGAGGTTGAACTATCAGAGCTCCTCAACATGCTGAGGAGCGCAGAGGGCACCCTACAGAAAGGTAGGGAAACATCCACTTTGTTTGTAGGAGGATCATCTTCTTCTAGGTCCAAGGCGAAAGCCAAGGGAAAGAAGAAGAAGGCCCCCGCCAAACCAAGGGGCGGTGTTGGTAAAGTGGATACGAAGGGAAAAGGCAAAGCAACAAAGATAGCGGGGAAGCTTGTGGATAAGGAAGAATGCTTCTATTGTCATAAGAAAGGACACTGGAAGAATGATTGCAGGGCCTGGAAGGCCAGAACACAGGAATTGAAGCAGGTTGCAGCTTCAGCTTCAGGTGTGTATGTTATTGAAAACTGTCTTTCAATAAACTCTACTTCCTGGGTATTGGATACCGGATCAGGATCTCATATCTGTAATTCTTTACAGGCGTTGAGAAACCGTAGTGTTTTGAAGGCAGGTGACATGACCCTCAAAGTTGCGAACGGAGCTAGCATGGATGCTAAAGCCGTGGGGGACTATCACCTGGGAATGTCAGATGGACATGTTTTGGTTTTGCGTAATTGCTTTTTTGTACCCAACGCAACTTGTAATATCATTTCTGTATCTTTAGTTTCTAAAGAAGGTTATGAATTTGCGTTTGTAAGTAATGTTGTAAACATTCACCTTAATCAAGTTTTGATTGGGTCAGGTACATTGAGTAATGGTATATACGTGTTAAACCAACCACAGATTTTCAACGTCCAGAATACACACAAAAGAAAGTATCCGGAAATGAATCAGACTTTCTTATGGCATTGTAGATTGGGTCACATCAATGAGAGAAGGTTGACTAAGTTACATACAGAAGGATATTTGAATGCGTTCGAATATCAATCGTATGCCACTTGTCAATCTTGTCTCAAAGGAAAGATGACAAAGACTCCGTTTACTGGACAAGGAGTAAGAGCGAGCGAGCTCTTAGGACTCGTACACAGTGACGTGTGCGGTCCAATGTCTACACATGCCCGAAGCGGACATTCTTACTTCATTACTTTTACGGATGACTTCTCAAGGTACGGTTATGTCTTCTTGATGAAACATAAGTCCGAGGCCTTTGGAAAATTCCAGGAGTATAAGAATGAAGTAGAGAAACAGACCGGCAAAAGTATTAAGATTCTAAGATCGGATCGAGGTGGAGAATACTTAAGTGCCGAATTCCTGAATTACTTAAAAGAGAATGGTATTCTCTCTCAGCTTACTCCTCCATACACTCCGCAACATAATGGTGTATCGGAGAGACGGAACCGAACCCTATTGGATATGGTTCGGTCCATGATGAGTAACGCTGAGTTACCGCGATCATTCTGGGGATATGCACTAGAAGCAGCTGCGTATCTCTTGAACAAGGCTCCCACCAAGACTGTGCCTACCACCCCATATGAGATGTGGACTGGGAAGAAACCCTGTCTTAAGTATCTTAAGGTATGGGGATGTCCAGCTTTTGTAAAAAAAGCAGCATGCGGACAAGCTTGAGGCACGTTCAGTACAGTGTAAGTTTGTGGGATACCCAAGGAACTCTAGGGGGTATCTTTTCTATTCAGCTGAGGAACAAAAGGTCTTTGTTTCTCAGCATGCCCGCTTCTTGGAAACTGAGTTTTTGGAAACCCAGATAAGTGGGAACACAATAGAACTGGAAGAAGTTCCAGAACCACAGACTGTTACTGAAAGCTTAGTGGAACCAGAGGGTTCAACAGAACAGGACATTCCTGCGCCACTCCGCAGGAGTAGTAGGCAGACTCATCCGCCCGAGAGATACTGCGGTTTTCTCATAGACGGGGATAGAGAGGATTGCATCATAGATTATGATGAGCGTACTAGCTTCCAGCAGGCCGTTCAGAGCGTTGACTCAGTGAAATGGCTGGATGCAATGCGGACCGAAATGGAGTCCATGTACACCAACAAGGTATGGACGTTGGACATTGCTCCAGACGGGGTAAAACCCGTAGGATGCAAGTGGATCTTCAAAAGGAAGATTGGTGTAGATGGACAGGTTGAGACCTATAAAGCTAGGCTGGTAGCAAAGGGTTTTCGTCAAAGACCTGGCTTGGACTACGACGAAACCTTTTCTCCAGTAGCCATGCTGAAATCCATTCGGATCCTTCTTGCCATTGCTGCCTTCCACGATTATGAGATCTGGCAAATGGACGTAAAGACAGCTTTTCTAAATGGAAATTTAGAGGAGTGTGTCTATATGGACCAGCCAGAGGGTTTCATTCAGAGTGCGAGCAGCGGAAAGGTGTGCAAGTTGCTTAAGTCCATCTATGGACTAAAGCAGGCATCGCGGAGTTGGAACATCTGCTTTGATGAGACGGTCAAAGAATTTGGCTTTATCAAAAATCCAGATGAACCATGCATCTATAGTAGATTTGTAGCGAGAACTGTAGTATTCCTCGTTTTATACGTGGATGACATTCTCTTAATAGGAAATGACATTCCTATGCTACAATCTGTCAAGGGGTTCTTGTCACACAGGTTCTCCATGAAAGACCTGGGTGATGCCTCGTACATTCTGGGTATCCGGATCTACCGTGACAGATCCAAGAGGATATTAGGACTTTCACAGTCCAGGTACATCGACACCATACTGAAGAGATTCAGTATGGAAGATTCCAAGCGCGGTAACCTACCGGCTTGTCACGGGATCACCCTCTCTAAAGAGATGTCTCCCAAGACTGATTTGGAGAGGGATCGCATGTCTATTATACCCTACGCTTCTGCGGTAGGCTCTATAATGTATGCGATGTTGTGTACCAGACCGGATGTAGCTTATGCACTGAGTGTGGTAAGCCGGTATCAGTCAAACCCTGGGGAGAAACACTGGATAGCGGTAAAGAACATTCTCAAGTACCTGAGAAGGACTAAGGAGATGTTCTTGGTGTATGGCGGAAAAGACCTCCAGATCGAGGCCTTTGCTGACTCCAGCTTCCAGAGTGACAAGGATGATTCCAAGTCCATGTCGGGTTTTGTCTTTACCCTCAATGGAGGGGCGGTGTGTTGGAAGAGTTCCAAACAAGAAACCGTTGCAGACTCGACGATGGAAGCGGAATACATCGCTGCATCTGATGCCGCAAAAGAAGCTGTCTGGATGAGGAAGTTCTTGAAAGAACTTCAGGTGGTTCCGTCCATTGTTGATCCAATACCTCTGTATTGCGACAACAATGGGGCTATAGCTTTAGCGAAGGAACCCAGGTCCCATCAGAGATCCAGGCACATCTTGAGGCGGTATCACCTGATCAGGGAGATCGTAGATCGCCAGGAGATCGAGGTTCGGAGAGTCGCTTCAGAAGATAACACTGCTGATCCATTCACCAAGGCCCTGCCCCAGACTCAGTTCGAGCGGCTGATCGAGATGATAGGTCTTCGATACGCCAGTACATGGCCTTAGTGCAAGTGGGAGATTGTTAGTGTATATGCCCTAGAGGCCATTACTGTATCATACTAGTTTGTATATTACTTAATGGATGCTTGGGATATTCACCTTGTATATACAATCTTGCTCAAAATAGTAGTATGCTACTTGGTTTGTTTCTACTTCAATGTGTACTTGTGTTTATTTCAGTATATCACTTATACGCATTAGTGGAGCCCTTAGGATCTTTGCTTGATTACCAGCGTTGTGATGGCAGTCACACTAGTGGGGGCTGGGTAATCTATAAGCACATCCTTATTCAGGTCCCTGGTCACAGGACTATCGAGACAGGGCATCGATACTCCGGAGTAGACCAGCGCATGCGCTTCTCATCCCAGTGTGGGAGACGGTCTGTCCCACAGCCGTCAGTACGTCGTACTTGAGATAGTATGCGGGTGCTCGTTAGGTTACGGGTACACTGGACAGGACTCGTCGGGAACTGACTAGTTGGTATTATACCTATCGTCAGTTATCAGTTCCCAGGTGACATGAGTACAGCTTAGTCCGCTGACTTGACACTGTCACTCCGCCTCGAGTGTGTTCCCACTGTACTTTGATCACTACCCTACCACGGCTCAAAGGAGTCGTGCAAACAGGTGGTGGTTGGGTGCAGTCCCGAAGCACTTGGAGGCAGTGACGGTTAGACAGGATTCGTCTCTCCCGGTATTGGGGGTTGACATCGCGCTGTGTCTAGGAGAGCCATTACACGAGTAGTCCCTGGCCAGGGCAAACGAGATATACTGGTAGGTTTCCAGTGTTATCTCAGGGTGTATTGGGCTTCACTCCGGCACGACTTGTACCGCTATTGGGGGACTGACGTTTACCGCCCCCTAGGCCCGCCATGCGATGTATCAGACGAACAGACCGGACTGTACAGAGAATGTCACGCTCAGGCTCAGTAGGAGTTCAGATGGGTTTCGCCTCGTCGGTCTTCTTGTCGGCATTACCTGGGGACCGTTACGCACAGCTAGTGCCGCTTGCGGTCTGTGGTTAAACCCACTGCCAGCGTAGTGTCGAGTCTTTAGAGTCCCACACAGAAAGCTTTTCGCCTTTAGGCAAAAGAGTAGAGGTCGCATGGTATTGCGACAGGTCGCATGGTATTGCGACAGGTCGCATGGTTTTGCGACAGGGTTCGGTCACATCCGTGCACTTGTGCACGTACAGTGTCCGGACAGTTTACACTAGCGGGCTTTGGTTTAAGCCAGATCCTAGTGTACCTTATGGGATTGGATTTATCCAGTTTGCATTCGTGTTCCTCGGAACGCGGATGCGGGTGTGTATGCACAGTTGACAGGGAGGCAGAGGCAGCGGATTCTCATTAGGGTTGTTGACAGTTGACCGTTGACTTTTTGACTTTATGCTCAACCCTAATGAGAATATGATATGTGATTAACTATTATATTAATTAAGTATTATGGTGATATGGTTGTTGACTTGTTGACTTTTGTTGATTTGTTGACTTTGGTGACTTGTTGACTTTTGTTGACTTGTTGACCGGTTGACTAGGCTTGACTAGTTGACCATCATGATAACCATGGTTATCATTTCATGCCAAAGACTTTTTCTTGCTTGCTCATTTGAGTAAAATGAGTGCATGACATGATAAGCTTATGGTTGCTTCAAACCATCACATAAGACTTTTTTGATATGATGAGTTATGATCACTTTGGATTATGAGAGGGTGAAAGACAAAAGAGTTGCTCATTCTTTTTTGCTCATTCTTTTTTGCTCATTCTCTCTCTTGTTCTTGAGCTCTCCTCTTGCTCTCACCCTCAACCTCTTGCTCCCTCTCTTGATCTATGGTTCTCTTGTCTCATGAGTTGAGAATCAAGAACCATAGATAAAATCCCATTCTAAATCATCTCTACTCATTCTAGTTCACTAGGTTTAGCAAACCAAGTGAACTAGTTTCTTCAAAGAACGAAGAAGGAGCTAAAGGTTGGAGCTTTCAAGTGGATCTATCTTCGGCGTACGGAGACAACGAGAAGGAGCCATCGAACCACCATCGGAGCTTGAAGAGAAGGAGTTCAAGTTTAGGTATAACCATCTTCATCCGAGTAGCTAAATATCTTTAGCTTAGTATGCTAGTTTTAGTTTAGGTAAAGATCCCGACCTAGCTTAGTCCATGTTGCCTCTTGCGTTAAAATTTTGATTTTATACCGTTTTCGCCTCCCCGTAAGAACCGGGGGTCGCAACGTGGACTTACATGTAGTACTAGCATCGCAAACATAGGCGAGAAATCCCGGACATCCCTTCCTCAAAAGCTGTCCAGCGCGAAAAGACGAAATCACACTGTGCGGGGCGGCACCACGGTCCCCCAACACAACAAACACCGACCCGCCGGGAAAGCAGAATCTAACTATCTTCTCACGGCAGTTCACAGAAGCATAGCACGTGGCTAACCAATCCATGCCCAAAAGAACGTCGAAGTCCAACATCTCAAGAAGGATCAAGTCGCCAGGCAACTCCCTTTCGCCAATACAGACGGTACAGGATCGGAACACGTGCCTAGCAACAAACGACTCTTCCACAGGAGTGGTCACAACAAGCGGCTGATCGAGCAAACCGGACTCTCTACCCAAACTCGGCACAAAGTGTGTGGATACGTACGAGTGCGTGGATCCGGGATCGAACAATACGTGTGCATCAACTGAACATATTGGGAGGATACCTGAAACCACCGCATTAGACGCCTGCGCGTCCTGATGCGTCAAAGCAAAAACCCGTGCCTGTCCACCACCTGCGACTGACTGCCCTCTGCCTCGGTCATCTCGCCCTCTCTGAGCAACTCCTCCACGTCTACGACCTCTCTGTGTATGAGTCTGGCGCGGAGCAACGGTAGGTACAACAGGCAACGCCCTCTGGGGTGGTGAAGGTGGTAAGGTAACATGCGGTGCCGCCGCCTCCCTCCGGTGTATCTCAGAACAATCTCTAACGAGGTGAAGTAGACTGCCGCACCTAAAGCAACCCTGCGGCGACTGCTGACTCTCCTGGGGATACGAACTAAACATCTGGCCTCGTCCCGAATCTCTGCTACTCCTCATACCAGAACGATACCTGTCGCGGTGTCTGAATGACTGCCTCCGTGAGGAAATACTGGTACGAACTCTCTTCGGCTCTGGAACTACCGAAGTCTCAGCAAGGTGCTCCTCGACTACTAGGGCCGCGTCTACAGCTGCTGCATAGGTCTCGTAGTGCTGCGTGCTGATCGCGAGGAACAGTGGTGTAAGCAAGCCTCGAACAAATCTCCTGACTCGCAACTCCTCGGTAGCCACTAAATATGGGGCATAGACTGCTAGCTCTGTAAACAACACGTCATACTCTGCCACTGTCATCCCTGGCGTCTGGCGCAAGGACTCAAATCTGCGTGCTCGGGCATCTCTAACACTATGGGGAAGGAAACGGGCTAGAAATACTGTCACAAACTCCGTCCAGGTCATAGGAGGAAGACCTGCTGCTCTGCCCTTCTCAACTGAATCACACCACTTCTGCGCAAGACCTTCCAGGCGAAAGCTCGCGAACTCAACCCATCTCGTATCTGTGCATCTGAGGGAACGGCATATCCGGGCCATCCTGTCGATGAAAGACTGTGGGTCCTCGGCTGTATCGGTGCCTGTGATGACCGGAGGCTTCAGCCTCATGAACTCTGATAGCGATACTGTAATCACCTCCGTGGCTGCAGGGGCAACTGGCTGTGCGGTAGGTACCATCGCGGTCTCTGGGACGGGTGGAGCTACCTCTGGTCGCTGTGCTCGAAGCGTCTCAACTAGCGATCCTATCATCTGGCGCATCTTCTGCATGCTGGATCCCACCGCCTGGCGCATCTCCTGCATACCAGCCCCTACCGTGGCGATCTGATCTGTCACGGAAGGAACAGCCTGCTCGGGCACAACCGGTGTACTGCCCGGATCAGTCCTCGTCTCGGACGAGTCAACTCGAATCTCAGCCCTTACGGCCGCTCTCTGCGCCCTCGTAGTCTTTGGCGGCATAATGGCTGAAAGGAAATTAGGATTCGATAAGAATACAGGAATCGAATCACAAGAATATATATATACTCAAGAAGGAATTAAATCAATAAGTCCTAAGGTCGCTTAGGCGGAGTACCGTGTCGTGAGTATGCCGCGGAACATACACACGCTACGCTACCCTGCTGCAGCTACCTACTCCATCATACCAGGGTCATCCTACACTCCGAAGGTAAAACCTACGCTCTGATACCAACTTTGTCACGACCCGAGTATTTCGACTCGTGACCGACACTTAACCATGCTACGTCTACAGGCGTAACGTGACTAAGTAAGCCGAACCCAGAAATCAAAACCATTTAAAATAGTGAGTGTTAAAAACATTTAGTTAAAGCATTTAGAAAACCTTAAATAATTCAATAAGTTCCTTTAAGTTACTTAATCATTTAAATAATTTTGGCAGCATTTCCTTTGTAAAAGTAGCCCCGAGACCGGGTACAAAACAGGATATGAGTGAAAAATGAAATATAATGAAATGAAACATCCCCAAACGGGAGCAATCACGCCCAACGGCGGAAACCAACATCACAAGAGTAATATACGACGCCGTAGCGAAGAATGAGCAATAAGTAAACATCACAGAAAATAACTGCATATAAAAACAGTCGGCTCCCACGAGCTCGACACCAGAATACAAAATATACATCATCGTCCTCACACAATATCTAAGTCCAGAACATAAATGGTAGATGGAGAGTACTAGATACAAAAAGGGATACAATAAAAGTAATCAGATACCACAACCTACCTAAATGCAAAACAGCTCTCGCCGCAGCTGTAGTGGTATCTGTAGCCAAAAGATGCAAAAGACAGCCGTAGTGGTACAACAGGCAACGCCCTCTGGGGTGGTGAAGGTGGTAAGGTAACATGCGGTGCCGCCGCCTCCCTCCGGTGTATCTCAGAACAATCTCTAACGAGGTGAAGTAGACTGCCGCACCTAAAGCAACCCTGCGGCGACTGCTGACTCTCCTGGGGATACGAACTAAACATCTGGCCTCGTCCCGAATCTCTGCTACTCCTCATACCAGAACGATACCTGTCGCGGTGTCTGAATGACTGCCTCCGTGAGGAAATACTGGTACGAACTCTCTTCGGCTCTGGAACTACCGAAGTCTCAGCAAGGTGCTCCTCGACTACTAGGGCCGCGTCTACAGCTGCTGCATAGGTCTCGTAGTGCTGCGTGCTGATCGCGAGGAACAGTGGTGTAAGCAAGCCTCGAACAAATCTCCTGACTCGCAACTCCTCGGTAGCCACTAAATATGGGGCATAGACTGCTAGCTCTGTAAACAACACGTCATACTCTGCCACTGTCATCCCTGGCGTCTGGCGCAAGGACTCAAATCTGCGTGCTCGGGCATCTCTAACACTATGGGGAAGGAAACGGGCTAGAAATACTGTCACAAACTCCGTCCAGGTCATAGGAGGAAGACCTGCTGCTCTGCCCTTCTCAACTGAATCACACCACTTCTGCGCAAGACCTTCCAGGCGAAAGCTCGCGAACTCAACCCATCTCGTATCTGTGCATCTGAGGGAACGGCATATCCGGGCCATCCTGTCGATGAAAGACTGTGGGTCCTCGGCTGTATCGGTGCCTGTGATGACCGGAGGCTTCAGCCTCATGAACTCTGATAGCGATACTGTAATCACCTCCGTGGCTGCAGGGGCAACTGGCTGTGCGGTAGGTACCATCGCGGTCTCTGGGACGGGTGGAGCTACCTCTGGTCGCTGTGCTCGAAGCGTCTCAACTAGCGATCCTATCATCTGGCGCATCTCCTGCATGCTGGATCCCACCGCCTGGCGCATCTCCTGCATACCAGCCCCTACCGTGGCGATCTGATCCGTCACGGAAGGAACAGCCTGCTCGGGCACAACCGGTGTACTGCCCGGATCAGTCCTCGTCTCGGACGAGTCAACTCGAATCTCAGCCCTTACGGCCGCTCTCTGCGCCCTCGTAGTCTTTGGCGGCATAATGGCTGAAAGGAAATTAGGATTCGATAAGAATACAGGAATCGAATCACAAGAATATATATATACTCAAGAAGGAATTAAATCAATAAGTCCTAAGGTCGCTTAGGCGGAGTACCGTGTCGTGAGTATGCCGCGGAACATACACACGCTACGCTACCCTGCTGCAGCTACCTACTCCATCATACCAGGGTCATCCTACACTCCGAAGGTAAAACCTACGCTCTGATACCAACTTTGTCACGACCCGAGTATTTCGACTCGTGACCGGCACTTAACCATGCTACGTCTACAGGCGTAACGTGACTAAGTAAGCCGAACCCAGAAATCAAAACCATTTAAAATAGTGAGTGTTAAAAACATTTAGTTAAAGCATTTAGAAAACCTTAAATAATTCAATAAGTTCCTTTAAGTTACTTAATCATTTAAATAATTTTGGCAGCATTTCCTTTGTAAAAGTAGCCCCGAGACCGGGTACAAAACAGGATATGAGTGAAAAATGAAATATAATGAAATGAAACATCCCCAAACGGGAGCAATCACGCCCAACGGCGGAAACCAACATCACAAGAGTAATATACGACGCCGTAGCGAAGAATGAGCAATAAGTAAACATCACAGAAAATAACTGCATATAAAAACAGTCGGCTCCCACGAGCTCGACACCAGAATACAAAATATACATCATCGTCCTCACACAATATCTAAGTCCAGAACATAAATGGTAGATGGAGAGTACTAGATACAAAAAGGGATACAATAAAAGTAATCAGATACCACAACCTACCTAAATGCAAAACAGCTCTCGCCGCAGCTGTAGTGGTATCTGTAGCCAAAAGATGCAAAAGACAGCCGTAGTGGTACAACAGGCAACGCCCTCTGGGGTGGTGAAGGTGGTAAGGTAACATGCGGTGCCGCCGCCTCCCTCCGGTGTATCTCAGAACAATCTCTAACGAGGTGAAGTAGACTGCCGCACCTAAAGCAACCCTGCGGCGACTGCTGACTCTCCTGGGGATACGAACTAAACATCTGGCCTCGTCCCGAATCTCTGCTACTCCTCATACCAGAACGATACCTGTCGCGGTGTCTGAATGACTGCCTCCGTGAGGAAATACTGGTACGAACTCTCTTCGGCTCTGGAACTACCGAAGTCTCAGCAAGGTGCTCCTCGACTACTAGGGCCGCGTCTACAGCTGCTGCATAGGTCTCGTAGTGCTGCGTGCTGATCGCGAGGAACAGTGGTGTAAGCAAGCCTCGAACAAATCTCCTGACTCGCAACTCCTCGGTAGCCACTAAATATGGGGCATAGACTGCTAGCTCTGTAAACAACACGTCATACTCTGCCACTGTCATCCCTGGCGTCTGGCGCAAGGACTCAAATCTGCGTGCTCGGGCATCTCTAACACTATGGGGAAGGAAACGGGCTAGAAATACTGTCACAAACTCCGTCCAGGTCATAGGAGGAAGACCTGCTGCTCTGCCCTTCTCAACTGAATCACACCACTTCTGCGCAAGACCTTCCAGGCGAAAGCTCGCGAACTCAACCCATCTCGTATCTGTGCATCTGAGGGAACGGCATATCCGGGCCATCCTGTCGATGAAAGACTGTGGGTCCTCGGCTGTATCGGTGCCTGTGATGACCGGAGGCTTCAGCCTCATGAACTCTGATAGCGATACTGTAATCACCTCCGTGGCTGCAGGGGCAACTGGCTGTGCGGTAGGTACCATCGCGGTCTCTGGGACGGGTGGAGCTACCTCTGGTCGCTGTGCTCGAAGCGTCTCAACTAGCGATCCTATCATCTGGCGCATCTCCTGCATGCTGGATCCCACCGCCTGGCGCATCTCCTGCATACCAGCCCCTACCGTGGCGATCTGATCTGTCACGGAAGGAACAGCCTGCTCGGGCACAACCGGTGTACTGCCCGGATCAGTCCTCGTCTCGGACGAGTCAACTCGAATCTCAGCCCTTACGGCCGCTCTCTGCGCCCTCGTAGTCTTTGGCGGCATAATGGCTGAAAGGAAATTAGGATTCGATAAGAATACAGGAATCGAATCACAAGAATATATATATACTCAAGAAGGAATTAAATCAATAAGTCCTAAGGTCGCTTAGGCGGAGTACCGTGTCGTGAGTATGCCGCGGAACATACACACGCTACGCTACCCTGCTGCAGCTACCTACTCCATCATACCAGGGTCATCCTACACTCCGAAGGTAAAACCTACGCTCTGATACCAACTTTGTCACGACCCGAGTATTTCGACTCGTGACCGGCACTTAACCATGCTACGTCTACAGGCGTAACGTGACTAAGTAAGCCGAACCCAGAAATCAAAACCATTTAAAATAGTGAGTGTTAAAAACATTTAGTTAAAGCATTTAGAAAACCTTAAATAATTCAATAAGTTCCTTTAAGTTACTTAATCATTTAAATAATTTTGGCAGCATTTCCTTTGTAAAAGTAGCCCCGAGACCGGGTACAAAACAGGATATGAGTGAAAAATGAAATATAATGAAATGAAACATCCCCAAACGGGAGCAATCACGCCCAACGGCGGAAACCAACATCACAAGAGTAATATACGACGCCGTAGCGAAGAATGAGCAATAAGTAAACATCACAGAAAATAACTGCATATAAAAACAGTCGGCTCCCACGAGCTCGACACCAGAATACAAAATATACATCATCGTCCTCACACAATATCTAAGTCCAGAACATAAATGGTAGATGGAGAGTACTAGATACAAAAAGGGATACAATAAAAGTAATCAGATACCACAACCTACCTAAATGCAAAACAGCTCTCGCCGCAGCTGTAGTGGTATCTGTAGCCAAAAGATGCAAAAGACAGCCGTAGTGGTACAACAGGCAACGCCCTCTGGGGTGGTGAAGGTGGTAAGGTAACATGCGGTGCCGCCGCCTCCCTCCGGTGTATCTCAGAACAATCTCTAACGAGGTGAAGTAGACTGCCGCACCTAAAGCAACCCTGCGGCGACTGCTGACTCTCCTGGGGATACGAACTAAACATCTGGCCTCGTCCCGAATCTCTGCTACTCCTCATACCAGAACGATACCTGTCGCGGTGTCTGAATGACTGCCTCCGTGAGGAAATACTGGTACGAACTCTCTTCGGCTCTGGAACTACCGAAGTCTCAGCAAGGTGCTCCTCGACTACTAGGGCCGCGTCTACAGCTGCTGCATAGGTCTCGTAGTGCTGCGTGCTGATCGCGAGGAACAGTGGTGTAAGCAAGCCTCGAACAAATCTCCTGACTCGCAACTCCTCGGTAGCCACTAAATATGGGGCATAGACTGCTAGCTCTGTAAACAACACGTCATACTCTGCCACTGTCATCCCTGGCGTCTGGCGCAAGGACTCAAATCTGCGTGCTCGGGCATCTCTAACACTATGGGGAAGGAAACGGGCTAGAAATACTGTCACAAACTCCGTCCAGGTCATAGGAGGAAGACCTGCTGCTCTGCCCTTCTCAACTGAATCACACCACTTCTGCGCAAGACCTTCCAGGCGAAAGCTCGCGAACTCAACCCATCTCGTATCTGTGCATCTGAGGGAACGGCATATCCGGGCCATCCTGTCGATGAAAGACTGTGGGTCCTCGGCTGTATCGGTGCCTGTGATGACCGGAGGCTTCAGCCTCATGAACTCTGATAGCGATACTGTAATCACCTCCGTGGCTGCAGGGGCAACTGGCTGTGCGGTAGGTACCATCGCGGTCTCTGGGACGGGTGGAGCTACCTCTGGTCGCTGTGCTCGAAGCGTCTCAACTAGCGATCCTATCATCTGGCGCATCTCCTGCATGCTGGATCCCACCGCCTGGCGCATCTCCTGCATACCAGCCCCTACCGTGGCGATCTGATCTGTCACGGAAGGAACAGCCTGCTCGGGCACAACCGGTGTACTGCCCGGATCAGTCCTCGTCTCGGACGAGTCAACTCGAATCTCAGCCCTTACGGCCGCTCTCTGCGCCCTCGTAGTCTTTGGCGGCATAATGGCTGAAAGGAAATTAGGATTCGATAAGAATACAGGAATCGAATCACAAGAATATATATATACTCAAGAAGGAATTAAATCAATAAGTCCTAAGGTCGCTTAGGCGGAGTACCGTGTCGTGAGTATGCCGCGGAACATACACACGCTACGCTACCCTGCTGCAGCTACCTACTCCATCATACCAGGGTCATCCTACACTCCGAAGGTAAAACCTACGCTCTGATACCAACTTTGTCACGACCCGAGTATTTCGACTCGTGACCGGCACTTAACCATGCTACGTCTACAGGCGTAACGTGACTAAGTAAGCCGAACCCAGAAATCAAAACCATTTAAAATAGTGAGTGTTAAAAACATTTAGTTAAAGCATTTCGAAAACCTTAAATAATTCAATAAGTTCCTTTAAGTTACTTAATCATTTAAATAATTTTGGCAGCATTTCCTTTGTAAAAGTAGCCCCGAGACCGGGTACAAAACAGGATATGAGTGAAAAATGAAATATAATGAAATGAAACATCCCCAAACGGGAGCAATCACGCCCAACGGCGGAAACCAACATCACAAGAGTAATATACGACGCCGTAGCGAAGAATGAGCAATAAGTAAACATCACAGAAAATAACTGCATATAAAAACAGTCGGCTCCCACGAGCTCGACACCAGAATACAAAATATACATCATCGTCCTCACACAATATCTAAGTCCAGAACATAAATAGTAGATGGAGAGTACTAGATACAAAAAGGGATACAATAAAAGTAATCAGATACCACAACCTACCTAAATGCAAAACAGCTCTCGCCGCAGCTGTAGTGGTATCTGTAGCCAAAAGATGCAAAAGACAGCCTGCCGCGACTATGCTGAGGGCAACCTGCAAATACTGTGGCACAACGGGGGTGAGTTGCCAACTCGTGAATAGAGATAACATATAAAGGTAATCGCGAGCATGCACGTACCGCGCTATTCTACAAATGCCAGCAGATGATATCAATGCGTGATAGGCAGTATGTGCAATAATCATGCAGATGCTCTGTCAGGTAAAATAACTACAGGATGAGATATATGGTAATCAATGCTGAGCATGGGATAAACAACATCCACATGGAATATCAACGTGGAAAACAATCGGTGCCCACAACTGTACCCAAATCCCCAATAACTCAGGCGCCGGCACACCCATCGGCCCTCAAATCCTGTAAACCTCTGAGAATCACGAGTGCCCAACATCGGCACCCAAAACATCATAAAATACTCGTGTCCAGCATCGATACGCAAATCCTCATATATCGGGCTCCGTCAGTCCGGATCAGCCCACGGGCTCCGTCTGCGGTATCGGCCCTCGGCCCCGACTGTACGGATCATCCCGCATCCATCTCTCGACTCTGGTCGGTATCCTCCGGATAACCGCCAGGTCCAACCAATCACCGGTAGGTACTCGCCACCTTGCCAGGCTCATCGTCTACTCCACAAAAAACATTTCTCGCCCCGGGGAACCATACCGGGTCCACCACGAACCCGCAAACGGATCATCCATCTCCTCGAATCGGGTTTCAAGCACACGTCTCAGCACCGAGAAAACGCGTGGTGGACGCACCAAAATATCATATCACGAGGAACCGGGTTTTCAAATAGTGCATCTTTTCTTAAAAATCCCACGGTCCTCAAAACCAGAAATCACATGAAAATCCAACACCAAGAAATAAATCCAATGCGATGTACTACGTACATCAATCCATGATATAGGTATAAGGGAAAACCGCTTTTAAAATTAGTTTCCGTTTTTAAAGATATCATGCGGCTCCCAATTTCCATGAAAGTCATATCGAATCATATATGAAATGAACTACAGCAATATAATCATGGCAGTTCTACAGTGAGTGTGTCAATTACTAACGGTGTGTGTGTAGCATGCAGATTAGTGCTCGTGCAACATGAACCGTTAGTAATAGTGCGGTGTTCTATCAATTCTAAGCATACATACAGCAGGGAATGCAATATGCAATGACAGTCCATGAGGTAAATGCAACATATAATAATAAAGTCCTATCAGCCCTGACGCATAACGCCATGCGGGCGATAACCCCGTAGATGTGAAATCTACTCACCGAAGTCTCACACTAAGTGTAGCCGACGACTTGCTTGCCCTTCTTCGCTGCGTCCGTCTCACTCGCCGGCGAACCTAGAATCACATAACATATATCACACATAAGCTCAATTTCACAAAACGTGATATTACGATACAATTAGAAACCCGTGTCGCAAACCTATCGCACGTGTGCGCGATACGCTAAAACGTGTGATCACGCGCCTGAAACTACCCTGATGCGTCGCGATACGCAGAAACCCCAAACTCACACACATATCACGCGTGTCGCGAAGGTTTAAAATACGAGAAATAGGTATTTAGTCCCAGATTTTTATACAGAACTAAAATTACAAAAATATGTATACCACAAAACTCCATATAGCAGCAGACACCCAATGGACCAAACCCCAACCCAAACCCTACCCATCTGGCCGCAAATTGCGGCCAGATCGAATATTCCGGCGGCCTCAACATGAAGAAAGGGGGTCGGGTTCTACCTGGGGTATCAGTACCTAGCCATTACACTGCAGTCTTCTCAAAATTAATATGGACACATCGGGTCGATAGCAATTTCCAGAAACTCAAATTTGCTTTAAAACGACGAATTTGCATCAAATAGGAATCTGGTGGTATTTTAGTGCAATCGGGGTCTAAGCTGGGTTGGAATGGCCTTAACAACACTCTAACAACCTACTGAACCCAAATCACACATCACTTGGCCAAGGTTCTCACTAAACACCTCATATCGCACTAAATCCAACCAAAAACCACTAACCGAAGCAAAACTACACTAAACAAGTAAACTAGGGAGTAAGTTTAGGAAATATACCCCACACTCGACCCTAGGGAGCTGGAGGAAGAAGAAGGAGTGAAGGGAAGGGGCTGCAGTCGAAGTTGTGTTGCTGTTGCTGCTCACTGATGCTGCTGCTGCTGCTTTCTGTTGCTGCTGTTGCTGCTCTCTGTTGCTGCTGAGAAGCTTGCTGCTGCTGTGCTGAAGAGGTAAGTGTGTGTGTGAGCGAGAGAGAGAGTGAGGTTGAGAGAAAGAAAACAAAACAAATGAGAGGAAATCATCACCCCAATGTCAACCCCTCCTCTCTCTCTCTCCTCATTAATTGCAAGCATGGCTTAAGCCATGATGCACTCTCTCTTTCTCTCACCAAGTCAACACCCTAAGAAAATTCAAATTAAAGCAACTATTAATTAACTAATTAAACTCAAGTAAAACCCAAAAGACTTAATCCCCATGATTAACCCACCATGGTTACTAATCATGGTAATAACTCATTTAAAAACAAACTAGTTTACATGCATATGTGTGTGCAAGCCTAGGAAAATTTTAGAAAAATATTTATTAAATTAGGAAAAATATTTGAAGCACAATTTGGTAAACTTTTTGTTAAAACCCTTTACTTAATATAAATAGTCACTAAACACATCCTAAGGTGTTACAGGGCTTTGGTTTAAGCCAGATCCTAGTATATATTTTGGGATTGGTTTTATCTTATTGTATTCGTGTTCCTCGGAACATGGATGCGGGTATGTATGCACAGTTGACCGAGGCAGAGGCAAAGGATTCTCATTAGGGTTGATGAACATTGTCTTTTTCCAAACCCTAATGATTATGTGAAATATGATTATTGATATTAATTAAAGATAATTGTGTTTTGGTTAGGGTTGTTGACCATTTGACTTTGGTTGACTTGTTGACCCATGTTGACATATTGACCATCATCATTTCACATGAAAGATGCTCTTTGATTCTTGCAAAATTCATTAATGTGAAATGATAATGGTCATTTCAAGTTAACCATCACAATTATCTTTGATTAATTATTTAATTATCATAACTCACATATATATGAGAATGGTTGATAATTATCCTCATTCTCTCTTGCTCATTCTTTCTCATCCAAAGCTCATCCTCTTTTTCTCTCTCAAAGCTCCCCCCTTTCATGTGTTGAGAACCATTTGCTTTTGAGATAAAACACCAAAACTCTTCTCTACTCATTCTAGGGTTCTAGGTTTAGCAAGCCAAGCACTTTAGTTACCTCTAGGTTGAGGTAGGAGCCAAAGGTAGAGGCCCTCGGGTGGATCTTTCTTTGGCAAGAGAAGGCGACGAGGAGGACCCGTTCAACCCACTCCAAGGAGCAAGAAGAGAAGGAGTTCAAGACTTAGGTATAACCCTTTAACCGAGTAGCTAAATCTTTTAGCATGGTTGTTAGGTTTTGTTTAGCAAAGATCCTCTCTTTAGTCCATGTTGCCTAGAGTTTTAAAAATCATTTTTTATACTGTTTCCGCCTCCCCGTAAGCATCGGGGTGGGCAGCGTGGACTTACAGTGGTATCAAAGACTACCAAAACACAAACTAGCATATTAGCAAAGTATTTAGAACTTCGATCGGAAAAAAATCGCAAAACACGTCCGAAAAACCTAACTTTCTGCCGATTTTAAATCTGCTCTAAAAATAATTCCACATACTCTAAAAATCGGCTCAGGGTTTTGTTTGAACAGTCAGCAAAAATGAGCCACTGACTCGGTCAACGCGCCGCGGAACCGCGGCGAGAACATGCTTCTTTCCGCGGATCCGCGGCCGAGTTGACTCAGCCGCGACTCGTCTTCGCTGCAGTTTCATCAGTGTTCTGTTTTGGGATTTTTAGCATATGTTGTTTCTGCCCAGAATTTCCAGAGAACAAAGTTGTGTTTGGGGTAGTTACAAATCCGTTTTTTGATCGAAGTTCTGTAGACTTTAGCTAATGGGTTATATCTGTGATGTGATATATGCACTGAACGTCAACTAATCGCTATACGTCGATTAGTGGGGGTTGTGCATATCTGTGATCTGTAATGTTGATGGATTGTGTATATGAACTCGTTGGATTGTCGCGGATGAATAGCCGGGGTTTTGTGAGATGAGAGTTTTCTTTATCTTTCATTTGATGTAATATTTAAATTGATGTAATATTATTTTTATTGCCGCACATCCGGGATGAGGTTGTAGCCGCCATTGTATATTATTTCTTTTACTGTTTTTGCTCCTAGGATAGACCCAAGGTGGGGTGCACAAACTACCGGGTACCTCGAAGTGCCGAGTGGCCTACTTACGTTGTTGAGGGAGGTTGCTTCACTTCGGATTCTTGGCGGGTAGTTTGCCGCACCCGTAGGGGTCTAGGGTGGGGTTTGGCTATTCATCGCGACCGTGTAATCCGCTTTTCGTTGCAGGCTCGAACGAAACACGGATTCCTAGTATATCCAATGTTTTCATCTGTGATCTGGAATGGCTATCATTGCATCTGACGAATGTTTATATCTATATATGATATCTAGTAGGCGTTGCTTATGTTTTGCATCCGCGCTATTCCAGCCCTCGCTTATGTTCCCGTGGTGAATGCGGATGGTATAAGCGTACGTCATATTTTCGTTGTTTTCTGCAATGGTAGGATTAATTGATGGGACGCATTAAATTAATGCAAGAAAATAAACCAAAGTTAAATTCGTTGGAACAATTTCAAAACCACTCGGTTTCTTTTCAAAACAACTTTTAAACGTGGAGCTTAAACCACTCCTTTTTAAAAGCTATCACGTTCCTTCGATTATATCAAGTTCACTATGTTCACGGTTTTGCCAAAACCATTCGTAGCCCTCCGTCATTTCATATGGATAGTCAATAGTATTCAAGCTGTGTTTGTTGGCCAAAGTCAAGGCATAGTGATTGGTAGCTATTGGATATTCATGTGTAGCATAGATAGATGCGTTGGTTTGGGACAGTCGTACTGCTTTGTTGGCCAAAGTCAAGGGTAGGTACGGGTGGGTTCAAATTAACCTGGAAAATGACGGGTAGAACTTGACATGCGACTTATGATTTGTTGGCCAAAGTTAAGGTCATAAGAGCATGGGGCAAAAATCCATATCGGGAGTTTCTAAAGAAACTGAAACTTGCTAGTGCTGCATACCATTTGGAGTGTGATGATTCTGGTAGGATTCCTTCAGTTTTGTCACATGATGATATTTGGATCCCGATCCTACTGTGAGCATATGCTACTCCTCGGAAACTTTCTCACTTAACGATCAATGCTATAAACCAAGTAGGTGTCTAGAAAGGTGTCAGCGGGGCTACGCCCACAGGGAAAAGAGGTATTTAATTAAGGAACTTCGCGAAAGCGTTGGAAAACCTCCCTCGAAGTACCAACACTGGCCTGGCTGAACGGTTAAGCAAGTATAGTACGGTGAGATTGATCCCGACTAATTCTTCTTTTTTGGTTTGAGGAAGGATTCGAGAGACAGTGGGAGCCATCCTGTTTAGACAAACTAAAAACCACTCTAAACTTGCAAGAGCATCATGCTAAAGTGTTTCTTCTCTCTCTCCTAAATGCAGCAACCAAGCATCATGACCGGGCTTAAGTTACTACTAGATAAAAATATACTGACAGGGCCAAACTACAAAGATTGGCTCAGGAATGTCAAAATGGAAATCACTTATGACAAGTTGGGGTATCTCCTTACCACCACAGCTCCCCCTGTCCCAGGTCCTCAATCCAGCGTCGCGGATAAGGAAATCCGTAAGACCTGGGAGATTGATTGCGCGAAGGCTAAGTGCCTCGTGCTTGCCTCTATGGACAATGAACATCAGAGGAGGCACGAGAATATAGACCTCGAATCCATATTTCTCCATACTAAGGATCTGTATGGAGAGCAATCCCGTATCGCCAGATACGAAGTCTCAAAAAAGTTGTTTTCGGCAAGATTGGCCATCGGATCATCCGTAGCGAAACACATGTTTAAGATGATTGGCTACATTGAAGAGCTCGCGGACCTTGGGACCACGTTAGAGAACGAGCACTACACTGACTTGATTCTCCAGTCCCTTCCTTCCACTTACGCCCAGTTTATTCTGAACTTCAACATGCAAGGAAATGAAGTTGAGCTTTCGGAACTCCTAAACATGTTGAGGAGTGCAGAGGGCACCCTACAGAAAGGTAGGGAAACATCCACTTTGTTTGTTGGAGGAACTTCCTCTTCCAGGTCCAAGGAGAGAGCCAAAGGAAGGAAGAAGAAGGCCCCCACCAAACCAAGGGGCGGTGTTAGTAAAGTGGAAGCCAAGGGAAAGGCTAAAGTAGCAGAGGTAGCGGGAAAGCTTGTGGGAAAGGAAGAATGCTTTTACTGTCACAAGAGTGGACAATGGAAGAAAGATTGCAGGGCTTGGAAGGCCAGAAACCAGGACCCGAAGCAAGTTGTGGCTTCGGCTTCAGGTGTGTATGTTATTGAAAACTGTCTATCAATAAACTCTACTTCCTGGGTATTGGATACCGGATCAGGATCTCATATCTGTAATTCTTTGCAGGCACTGAGAAAGCGTAGGGTTTTGAAGGCAGGTGATATGACCCTCAAAGTTGCAAACGGAGTTAGCATGGATGCTGAGGCCGTGGGGGACTATCACCTGGGATTGTCAGATGGACATGTTTTGGTTTTACGTGATTGTTATTTTGTACCCAGTTCGACTTGTAATATCATATATGTATCTTTAATGTTTAAAGAAGGTTATGATTTTGCATTTGTAAGCAATGTTGTAAACATTCACCTTAATCATGTTCTGATTGGGTCGGGTACATTAAACAACGGTATATACGTATTGAACCAACCACAGATTTTCAATGTCCAGAATACACACAAAAGAAAGTCTCCAGAAATAAATTATACTTTCTTATGGCATTGTAGACTGGGTCACATAAATGAGACAAGGTTAACTAAGTTGCATAAAGAAGGATATTTGGATCCGTTCGAATATCAATCATATGCAACTTGTCAATCATGTCTCAAAGGAAAGATGACAAAGACTCCGTTCACTGGACACGGAGTAAGAGCGAGCGAGCTCTTAGGACTCGTACACAGCGATGTATGCGGTCCAATGTCTACACATGCGCGAAGTGGTTATTCTTACTTCATTACTTTTATGGATGATTTTTCAAGGTACGGATATGTCTTCTTGATGAAGCATAAATCCGAAGCCTTTGAAAAATTCCAGAAATACAAGAATGAAGTAGAAAAACAAACAGGCAAAAGTATCAAGACACCGAGATCTGATCGAGGTGGTGAATACTTAAGTGCCGAGTTCCTGGGTTACCTAAAAGAGAATGGAATTCTCACTCAACTTACTCCTCCATACACCCCACAACATAATGGTGTATTGGAGAGAAGGAACCGAACCCTATTGGATATGGTACGTTCCATGATGAGTAATGCTGAGTTGCCGTGATCATTCTGGGGATATGCACTAGAATCAGCTGCATATCTTTTGAACCGAGTTCCAACTGAGACTGTGCCTACCACACCATATCAGATGTGGAGTGGGAAGAAACCCTATCTTAAGCACATTAAGACATGGGGATGTCCAGCTTTTGTCAAAAAGCAGCATGCGGATAAACTCGAGGCACGCTCAGTACAGTGTAAGTTTGTGGGATATCCAAAGAACTCCAAGGGATATTTCTTCTATTGCGCAGAGGAACAAAAGGTTTTTGTTTCTCGTTATGCCTGCTTCTTGGAAACTGAATTTTTGGAAAATCAGATAAGTGGGAGCGCAATAAAACTGGAAGAAATTCCAGAACCACAAGGTATTACTGAAAGCTTAGTAGAACCAGAGGGTTCGAAAGAACACGACATTCCTGCGCTGCTCCGTAGAAGTAGTAGGCAGTCTCATCCGCCAGAGAGATACTAGGGTTTTATCATAGACGGGGATAGAGAGGATTGCATCATTGATAATGATGAGCCGACTAGCTTCCAGCAGGCCATTCAGAGCGCTGACTCGGTAAAATGGCTGGATGCAATGCGGACCGAAATGGAGTCCATGTACACCAACAAAGTATGGACTTTGGACGTTGCTCCAGAAGGGGTAAAACCCGTAGGCTGCAAATGGATCTTCAAAAGGAAGATTGGTGTAGATGGACAGGTTGAAACCTATAAGGCTAGACTTGTTGCAAAGGGTTTCCGTCAAAGACCTGGTTTGGACTATGACGAAACCTTTTCTCCAGTGCCTATGCTCAAATCCATTCGGATCCTTCTTGCCATTGCTGCCTTCCACGATTATGAGATTTGGCAGATGGACGTAAAGACCGCTTTTCTAAATGGAAATTTAGAGGAGTGTGTCTATATGGACCAGCCAGAGGGTTTCATTCAGAGTGGGAGCAGCGGGAAGGTGTGCAAGTTGCTTAAGTCCATTTATGGACTGAAGCAGGCATCGCGGAGTTGGAACATCTTTTTTGATGAGATGGTCAAAGAATTTGGCTTTATCAAAAATCCAGATGAACCATGCATCTATAGTAAAATTGTAGCATGAACTGTCGTATTCCTCGTTTTATACGTGGACGACATTCTCTTGATAGGAAATGACATTCCTATGCTACAATCTGTCAAAGGGTTCTTGTCACACAGGTTCTCCATGAAAGACCTGGGTGATGCCTCTTACATTCTGGGGATCCGGATCTATCGTGATAGGTCCAAGAGGATATTAGGACTTTCACAGTCCAGGTATATCGACACCATACTGAAAAGATTCGGTATGGAAGATTCCAAGCACGGTACTTTACCAATTTGTCATGGGATCACCCTCTCCAAAGAGATGTCTCCCAAGACTGATTTGGAAAGGGATCACATGTCTATTATACCCTACACCTCTGCTGTAGGCTCTATAATGTATGCGATGTTGTGTACCAGACCAGATGTAGCTTATGCACTGAGTGTGGTAAGCCGGTATCAGTCAAACCCTGGGGAGAAGCACTGGATAGCGGTAAAGAACATTCTCAAGTACCTGAGAAGGACTAAGGAGATGTTCTTGGTGTATAGCGGAAAAGACCTCCAGATCGAGGCCTTTACTGACTCTAGCTTTCAGAGTGACAAGGATGACTCCAAGTCCATGTCGGGTTATGTCTTTACCCTTAATGGAGGGGCGGTGTGTTGGAAGAGTTCCAAACAGGAAACCGTTGCTGACTCGACGATGGAAGCAGAATATATCACTGCATCTGATACCGCAAAAGAAGCCGTCTGGATGAGGAAGTTCTTGACAGAACTTCAGGTGGTTCCATTGTTGATCCAATACCTCTGTATTGCGACAACAACGGGGCTATAGCTTTAGCAAAGGAACCCAGGTCCCATCAGAAGTCCAGGCACATCTTGAGGAGGTATCACCTGATCAGGGAGATCGTGGATCGCCGGGAGATCGAGGTTCGGAAGGTTGCTACAGAAGATAACACTGCAGATCCATTCACGAAGGCCTTACCCTATACTCAGTTCGAGCGGCTGATCGAGATGATAGGTCTTCGATACGCCAGTACATGGCCTTAGTTCAAGTGGGAGATTGTTAGTGTATATGTCCTAGAGGCCATTACTGTATCATACTAGTTTGTATATTACTTAATGGAAGCTTGGGATATTCACAGTTGTATAGACAATCTTGCTCAAAATAGTAGTATGCTACTTGGTTTGTTTCTACTTTAATGTGTGCATGTGTTTCTTTTAGCATATTGCCTTTACACATTAGTGGAGCCCTTAGGATCTTTGCTTGATTACCAGCGTTGTGATGGCAGTCACACTAGTGGGGGCTGGGTAATCTACAACCACATCCTTATACAGGTTCCTAGTCGTAGGATTATCGAGACGGGGCATCGATACTCCGGAGTAGACTAGCGTATGCGCTTCTCATCCCAGCAGGGAGGATGGTCTATCCCACAGCCATTAGTACGTCGTACTTGAGATAGTATGCGGGTGCTCGTTAGGTTACGAGTACACTGGACAAGACTCGTCGGGAACTGTTGGTTGGTATTATACCTATCGTCAGTTATCAGTTCCCAGGTGACATGAGTACAGCTTAGTCCGTTGACTTGACACTGTCACTTCGCCTCGAGTGCGTTCCTACTGTTCTTAGATTGCTACCCTACCACGGCTCAAAGGAGTCATGCAAACAGGTAGTAGTTGGGTGCAGTCCCGAAGCACTTGGAGGCAGTGACGGTTAGACAGGATTCGTCTCTCCCGGTATTGGGGGTTGATATCGCGCTGTGTCTAGGAGAGCCATTACACAAAGTCCCTGGCCAGGGCTAGCGAGATATACTGGTAGCGTTTCTAGTGTTATCTCAGGGTGTTCTGGGCTACACTCCGGCACGACTTGTACCGCTATTAGGGGACTTTCGTTTACCGCCCTTAGGCCTGCCATGCGATACTCTTAGACGAACAGACCGGGCTGTATGGAGATTGTCACATTCTGGCTCAGTAGGAGTTCAGATGGGTTCACCTCGTCAGTTTCTTATCGGCATCTACCTGGGGACCGTTACGTACAGCTAGTACTGCTTGCGGCCTGTGGTTAAACCCACTGCCAGCGTAGTGTCGAGTCTTTAGAGTCCCACACAGAGGGTTATTCGCCTTTGGGCAAAACAGAGTAGAGGTCGCATGGTTTTGCGACGGGGTTCGTTCACATCCGCGCACTTGTGCACGTTTGGTGTCCGGACAGTTATTACTAGCGGGCTTTGGTTTAAGCCAGATCCTAGTATATGTTTTGGGATTGGTTTTATCTCATTGTTTTCGTGTTCCTCGGAACATGGATGCGGGTGTGTATGCACAGTTGACCGAGGCAGAGGCAAAGGATTCTCATTAGGGTTGATGACCATTGTCTTTTTCCAAACCCTAATGATTATGTGAAATATGATTATTGATATTAATTAAAGATAATTGTGTTTTGGTTAGGGTTGTTGACCATTTGACTTTGGTTGACTTGTTGACCCATGTTGACATATTGACCATCATCATTTCACATGAAAGATGCTCTTTGATTCTTGCAAAATTCATTAATGTGAAATGATAATGGTCATTTCAAGTTAACCATCTTAATTATCTTTGATTAATTATTTAATTATCATAATTCACATATATGTGAGAATGGTTGATAATTATCCTCATTCTCTCTTGCTTATTCTCTCTCATCCAAAGCTCATCCTCTTCTTCTCTCTCAAAGCTCTCCCCTCTCATGTGTTGAGAACCATTTGCTTTTGAGATAAAACACCAAAACTCTTCTCTACTCATTCTAGGGTTCTAGGTTTAGCAAGCCAAGCACTTTAGTTACCTCTAGGTTGAGGTAGGAGCCAAAGGTAGAGGCCATCGGGTGGATCTATCTTCGGCAAGAGAAGGCGACGAGCAGGACCCGTTCAACCCACTCCAAGGAGCAAGAAGAGAAGGAGTTCAAGACTTAGGTATAACCCTTTAACCGAGTAGCTAAATCTTTTATCATGGTTGTTAGTTTTTGTTTAGCAAAGATCCTCTCGTTAGTCCATGTTGCCTAGAGTTTTAAAAATCATTTTTTTATACCGTTTCCGCCTCCCCGTAAGCACCGGGGTAGGCGGCATGGACTTACACCTAGTGGAGTCACGGGACTACTACACGGAGCATGTGAAGTGAAGGACTCAAACAACAATGGTTGTATGCTCTTTTCTTCTCTTTAGTTTATCACATCACAAAGGCAAACCCTAGTAATCTAGTAAAGATTGTTAGTCTAGCTTAGCACCTAATAAAAATTAAAATTTGGCATGCTTGATACCTCTAAAACCTCATGGTGGTGCTATGGTCGAATTTTATGGTATCAGATCCAAGCTAGAACATTAGGGTAACTTGTAGCGACGTTAGAAATCCGCCGTTTTTGTCGCGCAAAAACTGCCGATAAAAACTGTTTCAAAAAATGATGTTTTAAGTTGTTTGCACACCCCGCGGGCTCACGGTTTGAACCGAGAAGCTGCGGGGTGGAGCGTGCGCATGATCCCTGACGACTGGGCCCACTCCCCAAGACCACCACACGGCTGTCTTGGCGGTGGGGACCTGAAACTGCCCACCTTAGACAGTTTCGAGTCTGCCTCACCCTCTGGCCACCTCGTGGTGGACTCGGGGGTAGGGTACCCCCTCTAGGCCCCCATTCGATAGTTAATTTTGGGATCTTCACCCCCACGAAGATTCGGGCGGGCTTCGAGTTCGTTTCGACTCCTGGATTGGCTTAAAACGATCGATTTTGGAACTTTAGCTCACTGGATTTTTCATGTCTTGGAAAAATTGGTTAAGTTTGCTAATTGCGTGCGGAATTCTAATGTCGCGGTTACTTTATAAGCTTTGTGATGTGTGTGATACAATTATTAGAATCCGTATTAATTAGTTTTATGAAAACTAGTTAGTATATTGTAAACCTAGCCGTTTAGTCTCAATTGATCGATTGCCACGAAGTTTTGATTCGGATCAAAACTCCGTCGCAATTGCCTATTGTACGCGATCACTAAGTCGGGAATCTTGTTGAATTATCCAACAACCAATTTAAAATTATTTTCAATTTGAGACTAAAATGCAAGTTTTATAAGTTAGGCATGAAATCCGGAATATGAGATATTCCGGGTTTATGATGTCTATGGAAATTGCGGATTCTAATTATTGTAGTTTTCTATTTCTTTTTCTGTGACCGTGAGTGTAATATGTTGGGTATCCCAATCTCGTTACTATATGTCAACGAGTTTTAGAGATACACATATTTGCTTACGTTGATGATATGTGATATCATGTGTTGCTGTTGATATGATTTGTTGGATCGTCGTGAAAGAATAGCCGGGTTTTTTATGTGAGATGAGGGTTTTTATTTTCATTCATGTAAAATCTATATATAATATTCTTTTATTGGGTACGCAACCCGGAAGTGCCCAAATAAAAGAATATTACATACAGATTTTACATGAATGAAAATAAAAACCCTCATCTCACATAAAACCCCCCGGCTATTCTTTCACGATGATCCAACAAATCATATCAACAACAACACATGATATCACATACCATCAGCGTAAGCAAATATGCGTATCTCTAAAACTCGTTGACATATAGCAACGAGATTGGGATGCCCTACATATTACACTTACGGTCGCAAAAAAAGAAACAGAAAACTACAATAATTAGAATCCGCAATTTCCTTAGACATCATAAACCCGGAATATCTCATATTCCGGATTTCATGCCTAACTTATAAAGCTTGCATTTTAGTATCAAATTGAAAACAATTTTCAATTGGTTGTCGGATAATTCAACAAGATTCCCGACTTAGTGATCGCGTACAATACGCAATTGCGACGGAGTTTTGATCCGAATCAAAACTTCGTGGCAATCGATCAATTGAGACTAAACGGCTAGCTTTACAATATACTAACTAGTTTTCATAAAACTAATTAATCCGGATTCTAATAATTGTATCACACATATCACAAAACTTGTAAAGTAACCGCGACATTATAATTCTGCATGCAATTAGCAAACTTAACAATTTTTTCCAAGACATGAAAAATCCAGTGAGCTAAAGTTCCAAAACCGATCATTTTAAGCCAATCCAGGAGTCGAAACAAACTCGAAACCCTTAAGAATCTTCACGGGGGGGGGGGGGAGATCCCAAAATTAACTATCGAATAGGGGCCTAAAGGGGGTATCCCACCCTCGAGGCCACCATAAGGTGGCCAGGGAGTGAGGCAGACCTGAAACCGCCTAAGGTGGGACAGTTTAAGGTCCCCACCGCCAAGACCAGCTTGTGGTGGTCATGGGGAGTGGGCCCAGCCATTCGGTCCCCCCGGGGATAGTGGTGACAACATTCTCATTGGATAAAATAACCAATCTGATCTTTCATAGAGCACACGCAAAGTGATTATCCTTCTCTCTCTCCTGGTAGCGACCAATGACATGCCTTAATCAAGATAATAATATGGATGTTTTGACAGAACCTACTTATTATACCGGGATAGGTTCCATACCATCTTATGATTTTCATAAGTCTTAGTAAGGAATAGGGGAATATTTGGATTCCCACGTCACCCAAATGAAGAAAAAACATGTTGATACATTGTCTTCGGGTGTGTTCGTAACCAAGAACTGTTTCTCAGTTTACTCTACGTCCTGGGTATGGGATACCGGATCAGGATCCCACACATATAATTTGTTACATGGGCTATAGACAGGTGGAGAACTGGGAAAGGGTGATATGTTTCTAGTAGTAGAGATGGTGCAATTGTTGCAGCCAAAGCAGTTGGCAGATATCACCTGGTGTTACCAACTGGTAATACATTGATTCTTAGCGACTGTTATTTCGTACCAATAATATTGTGAATATTTTCCTAAATCAAGTGTTGATTGGGTAAGGTATGTTGTATAACAGTGTACACGTTCTGAATCAAACTACAGTTGTAAACGTACAGAACGCACACAAAAGGAACAATTCAGAAATGAACGAAGTCTTCTTGTGGCATTGTAGACTATGTCATGTCGATGAAACAAGACTAGATTAAGTTCCATAAGCATGCATATTTGAATCCGTTCGAATTTACATCTTATGCAACTTTCCAGTCATGTCTCAAAGGCTAGTTGACCAAATCTCCGTTTACTGGAAACAGAGAACGAGCTACCGAACTCTTGGACAGATATATGCTGATGTATGCGGTCCTATGTCTACACTTGCCAGGAATGGTTCCTCATACTTTATTCACCGATGATCTCTCAAGATACGGACATGTGTTCTTATTGAAACACAAGTATGAATCTTTTGAGAAATTCAAGGAATGTAAGTACGAAATTGAGAACCAGATGGGTAAAAGTATTCAAATCCTTATATATGATCGGGGAGGAGAATACTTGGGCATGGAATTCCGAGACTATTTAAAAGAGAATAAGATTCTCTCTCAGTTTACTCCTCTGTATACACCACAGCACAACGGTATATCGGGATGGAGGAATCACACCCTATGAGATATGGTGCGCTTTATGACGAGTACTGCTGAGTTGCCTATTTCCTTTCAGGGACATGCACTTGAGAAGATGCATACCTATTGAATAGAGTTCCGATCAAGTCTGTTGCCTACCACTCCATATGAGATATGGAATGGGAAGGGACCATCTCTTAAACGAGTTAAGATATGGGGTTGTCCGGCCTATGTTGAAAAACAAAATCCGGACAAGCTCGAGGCAAGGTCAGTTCTGTGCAAGTTTGTAGGATATCCTAAACGTTCGTGAGGGTATATCTTCTACCACACCAAGGAACAAAAGATGTTTTATTTCTCGACATGCCACCTTTTTAGAAAAGGAATTTCTTGTGGAAGAAATTAGTGGCGATAATGTAGAACTGGAAGTAGTTCTAGCAAACACAAACTATAACTGACGATTTGGTGGAACCGGAGGATTCAATAGTCCCAGACGAACCGAAGCCACTCCGCAGATCTAGTTGGGTTCCTTATCCATCTGAGAGATACTACGGTTTTCTCATAGACGGTGGGATCGAGTATTGCATCATGGAGACGACGAGCCAACTAGTTTCGAGCAGGCCATCACAAGTGAAGACTATGTGAAATGGCTGGATGCTATATGGTCTGATATGGAATCCATGTACACCAACAAAGTATTGACTTTGGATGTTGCTCCTGAAGGGGTAAAACCCATCAGGAGCAAGAGGATCTTTGAGAAAGATAATTTGGTGTAGATGGAAAAGTTGAGACTTTTAAAGCTATACTTAAGTCCATCAGGATCCTATATGCCATTACTGCATACCATGACTACGAAATCTGACACACTGCACGTCAAAACCACTTTTCTAAATGGTGATTTAGAAGATAGCGTGTATATGACACTGCCAGAGGGGTTCGTAGACAGTGGGAGCAGTGGAAGCATGTGCAAGCTGCTTAAATCTATCTACGGGTTAAAGCAGGCATCGTGGAGATTGAACATCTGTTTTAATGATGCTGTCAAAGAATTTGACTTCATCATAAAGGTAGATGAACCATGTATAAATAAGAAGGTTGTAGAGAGTATGGTTGTCTTCCTCGTATTGTACGCGGATGACATACTCTTGATAGGAAAGGGTGTTCCTATGCTACACTCGGTCAAGCACCTCTTATCACACAGGTTCTCCATGAAAGATCTAACTGATAGCTCATACATCCTGGGGATATAGATCTATAGAGATAGATCTAAATAGATTTGGGATTGTCCCAATCCAGGTATATAGACACCATACTAAAGGGGTTTAGTATGGATGATTCTAAGCATGGTAATGTACCTGCTTGTTCAGGAATCACTCTCTCCAAAGAGATGTCTCTCGAGACTGATTTGGAGAGGGCTCGCATACAAGGGATACCCTATGCTTTGGCAGACGGGTCAATCATGAATGCAATGTTATGTACCAGACCAGATGTAGCTTACTCACTAGGTGTAGTGAATAAGTATCGAAAAGATCTTTGGGAAAACCACTGGACAGCTGAAGAACATTCTTAAGTGCTTGAGAAGGACTAAAGAGATGTTCTTGGTGTATGGTAACGGTGAGCTCCAGATGGAGTCCTTTACTGATTCAAGCTTCCAGAGTGATAAGGATGAATGAAAGTCAGTCTCGGGTTTTGTCTTCACCCTTAGTGGAGGGACGGTATGTTGGAAGGGTTCCAAGCTATATACCGTAGCAGACTCGTTGATAGAGGCTAATTACATCGCTACCAACGATGCTGCCAAAGAGGTTGTCTGGATGAAAAAGTTCATATGAAGAACTTGGTTCCAACCATTGGGCATCCAGTACCTGTGTATCGTAATGACAATGGAGCTGTGGCATTGGCCTAGGAACCCCGATCCCGTCAGCGATCCAGACATATTCTTAGATAGTATCACCTGATCAGGGAGATAGTTGATCTCCGGGAGATCGAGGTTAGGATAGTTGAAACAGAGGATAACACAGCGGATCCACTCACTTAGGCCATCCCCCAAATGCTATTCGAGAGACTTTTGGGACGTTGGGTATGAGATACTACAACAACCAAGCTTAGTGCAAGTGGGAGATTGTTAGGAATATGTATGCCCTAGAGGCCATTATTGTACATGTGATGTATATTATAGTGGATGCTTGGACATATATATAGAGGACTTTCTTGCTCGACATGATTGTATGCTATCAGGTTACCTTTATCTTAACATGTAGACTGGTATTCATACTGTCCGTCTCTTACATGTTGATAAAGCCCTTAGGATATGTACTTGACTACCAGGACTATGATGAGATCATAGTAGTGGGGCCAGGGTGGTCCAAAAGTACATCCTTTAATAAGTTCCTAGTTGAGGGAATATCGAGACAAGGGCATTGATATTCCAGAGTAGACTAGTGTGTACGTTTCTTGTCCCTTGGAGGGCGATGGTTGATTCCATAACCATTGGTGTGTGACATCAAAGATTGTACACAAGTGTTCATTAGAGAATGGGTACACCGAACAGGACTCGCTGAGGACTCCTAGTTGGTAGTATACCTATCGTCAGGTAGCAATCCTTTGGTAACACTGGTGCAGGTTAGTCTGTAGACCCAAGATCGTCATAGAGTCTTGTGCGGCTCCCACTGTGATTTGATTTCCTCCCTACCATGCTCAAAGGAGACGTGCAAACAGGTGGATTTTGGGTACAGTCCCGAGTCACATGGAGGTAATGAGCGATAGGAGGGGTTTCATCTCTCCCGGTATTGGGGGTTGATGTTGCGCTATGCTCGATTGGCTATAACTGGAAGTCCCTGGCCAGGGCTGCTTATGAGATTTACTGATAAGTGTTATCAGTAGTTTCTCAAATTGTTATAGGCCAGACATCGGCATGACTTATCACATTACCGGGGTCTGACGTTTACCACCCCTATATATGATATGCGACATATCAGATGAAGAGACCGGACTGTACGGTAGTGTTACTAATAGGCTTCATGGAGACTATGGACAAGCTTGCTTGTTGATCTTCATATCGCTCAATACCAAGGTAGCTGTTACGTCCAGCAAGTACCGCTGACGGCATGTAGGTGACTGATGTGATCATCACCTACTGCTGACGTATTGACGAGTCTTTAGAGTCCCACACAGAAGTTCCCTGGTTCAAGCAAAATGAAGTAGGACACATATATGATATGTGTGTGGGCCAGATTAAATACGTGTTTATGATACCGCATTGTAATATGGCAGTCATCTATTATCGGTTCGGTTATATGTGATATAACCGATTGTTGAATCAAGTGTTGATTTGATAATGTGATATACAGATAAATGATATTAGCCGGTCATATGTGATATGTAAGTGCACGGCGGCGCCCCGGCCGTCGATCCGACGCCGGAAACGCGGAAACGAAAAACTTTGCGAACTAGCAAACCGGCACCACCGCGCACTTTTAACCCGGATCGGGCCATTAACCTAGCTACTAGCAAACTAGAAAATAGGTAGAGAGTTATACCAAGCGATCCGTGTCCTTCGGTCTTCGTCTCCACTCCGATCTTCCGCGGAATCTCCGTCCGTCACCTCCTCGTCGGAAAGGGCACCACGTAGCCAAAGTCTTTTACGGGCTCCCACCTCTGGACCGAGGCAACTCGGGCGCGAAGTTGGCTAGCCGACGCGTCCAAGGGATGCTGTAGACTAGTGTAGAAACCATTGTCTCTTTGGGGTGAAGTTGCCTTTGATGTGGAGGGAAAGATGAGCTTTGGAGAGGGGCTAGAAATGGAGCTATAAACTTTGATGCAAAAAATGAGAACGAGATTAATTTTTCACACCCCAAATGAAACCTCATTCTCCCCTTTTCTCTTAGTGGCCGGCCCCTCCTCCATGGTGGAGAGAAAAAGAATGATTTTTTTTGCAAGAGAAGAAAAGAAAAGATAATAAGAATAAAAGAATCACCCTCAAGCCAAAATCAAATCCCATCCATTTCTAATCTCATAAATGCAAGCAATGTGATAAGAAAGGAAACTCATGATGATGAAGCCACAAATGCAAGAAACCCCTTCACAAAAAGTAATTTGCACACTTGCAAATAACCCCCTCCATCTAAAAGTCCAGTCGTGAAGGAACAAAGGAAAACCGGCCGGAACGGAATGCAAACTGGCAACCTCAGAAAACTGATCCCGTAATAAATTACAGGAAAACCCCGCGACTGTATATACATGCCCGCATTTGTATTCCCACTGAACACAAATGCAAAGAGACAAAATCTACACTGTCTAATACTAGGATCCGGCTTAAACCAAAGCCGGCTAGTAAAATCCGTCCGATCACGATCCGTGCAATACCGCACGTATCTGATCGAACCCTGCCATATCTCCATACGGCCTCTACAGCGTTTCGCCCGAAACCTGAGTAACTGTGTGTGGTGGACTCTAAAGACTCGTCAATACTATGGCTGTGGATTTAACCACTAGCACGTCAGAGGTATCAGCCATACATGACGGGCCACCAGCTATTGACCAATAGGGACGTCGATGAGCGAACTCATCCTGACACCCTACTGAGCCTGTCAGTGACAATATCCGTACAGTCCGGTCCGTTCGTCTATGAGCATCGCATGGCGGGCCTAGGGGGTTGGTAAAAGTCAGACCCCCAATATCGGTACAAGTCGTGTCGGAGTGTAGCCCAGAACACCCTGAGATACTACTGGAATACCTACCAGTAAATCTCTTGCCTTGGCCAAAGACTTTTCATGTACTGGCTCTCCTAGACACAGCGCGACCTCACCCCCAATACCGGGAGAGACGAACCCCTGCAGATACGCTCACTGCCTCCATGTGGCTCGGGACTGTACCCAACTAAAACCTGTTTGCACGTCTCCTTTGAGCGTGGTAGGGTAGTAATCAAAGCACAGTGGGAACTCACACGAGACAAATGACGATCTCAGGTCGATGAACTAACCTGTACACATGTCACCACGGAACTGCTATCTGACGTCAGGTATAATATCAACTAGCAGGCTCCCGGCGAGTCCTGTCCGGGGTACTCATAACCCAATGAGCACCTGTATACATCTTAGGTGAACCAACTGACACCAGTGGCTTGTGAGACCGGCCACCGCCCCTCGTCGGGGTCTCGACTGTATACACTAGTCTACTCTGGAGAATCGATGCCCTGTCTCGAAACTCCCACGACTAGGGACCATTTAAGGATGTGCTTATAGACCCCAGCTCCTACGTATATGATCGCCCTCATACTACTGGTAGTCAAGCAAGAATCCTAGGGGCTCTATCAACGTGTAATAGCGACCTGTAAGGTCACCTAAAGCAGTACATGATGATAAAGATAAACCAGATAGCATACTATCATCTCGAGTAAGACTGTCCTACCGGCATAGGTCCTCCCTCAATCATTGCAACCCCGTGCCTGTGATCCAATAATTGACTCTGAGGGCACTATATCCAACATGATATAACCGGATTATTAAATCAAGTGTTGATTTAATAATGTGATATAATTATATCTTAACTAATATCATTAGCTCACTAATTATTCTTCATAATATATATTAATATATATATATATATATATATATATATATAATGAAGCATGTCATGATTTCTATTTTTGAGAAAAATAGAAATGAGGTGGAAAATGAGAGCATGGTTGCAAGCATGTGATTTATTTTTGTTTATTCATCTTGACTCACTATTCAAGCATGGTTGCAATTTTATATTGCAAAATTCCATGCTTGAATGAGTGGGGGTCAATAGTTACCATTCATTCTAAGCTCATTCTCAACACTTAGCTATTTTCATGAGTTGCTCCCATAGTTGCTCTTTAGCTTCTTCTTCTTCCTCAATTGCTATAGTTCAAGCTTCAACCCTCACATGTGATGTGAACCATGAAGTTTGAACACAAACTTGTGAGATTTTAACATCTCCTACTTCACCATCCTACACTTGACTAGCGATCGAGTGTAGCGTGTTTACTACGCTAAAGAGTTTAGTGTAGATGTAGCTTGAGGTGGAAGGACTTCGCGTGGATCATCTTCGGTACGAAGGTCATCAGAGGAAGCTCGTCCAAAGCTTCAAGTGGAGCCTAGTGGAACCGCGGGACTACTACACGGAGCATGTGAAGTGAAGGACTCGAACTACAAAGGTTGTATGCTCTTTTCTTCTCTTTAGTTCATCACATCACAAAGGCAAACCCAAATAATCTAGTAAAGATCTTGTTATTCTAACATAGCACCTAATAAAAATTAAAATTTGGCATGCTTGATGCCTCTAGAATCTCATGGTGGTGCTTATGTCGACTTTTACTAGTTAGGTCAATGTAATTGTTTGTTTATCTTGTAAAGACTCCAAGTTGCTCCAGATTCCATTTTAACATCAATGGTTCAACAAAACCGATATCGGAAAATTCTAAACTCATTTTTTAAACTTCTAATCGCATCCTAGACTAGGAATTCTATCACTAATAGGGTTATGGTCACTAACTAAGTCTCAATTATATTATCACCACTCATATCATCCATTAAAGATCATCCTAGAAAATTCCAAGTTCATAAAACATACACTTTTAAGCTCTAAACTAATTTGTGAGGATAGGAAACATAAAACTTGATGAAAGGTGAGTGTTTTACCTCAATGGAGCAATCTAAGAAAATTCCTGGATGACCAAGGAAGCTCAAAACTCCAACTTGATCCCACCATGATATGGAGGATGAGGTTGTGAACATTTTTTGGTGAAGGTTCAAGTGGTTTTGATGAGATTTAAGGGATGGTTTAAGATAGTAGAGGGTGGTAGAGGAGGTGAAGAAAAGATAAAGAAAATGAAGGAGATGAAGAAACAAATGAGTTGTGAAGAGATGAGATTGGTTGTAGTAGCCATACATCTCTCTCTCTCTCTCTCTCTCCAAGCCATACCCTCATGCCTCTTTGTCCCTTTGATTTTCTTTTCTTTTTTCCTTATCTTTTCTCTTTTCTTATCTTACAACACAAAACCAAAAGTTCACAAATGAAAATGTTAAATCTTTCAACAAAATGTGTCATGGCACATTTTAAATATGGTTAACAAAAATGAAGCCAGGTTTAGTGCGCAATTAAGAAACACTAATTAATTTTAACACTAACTTGTATGGAAATAATTATATATATAATTATAAAAGCCCAAATCAATTAAATACTTTATTAAAATACTTTATTTTCTTTATTTCCGATTATTTTTTCAAAATATACGTATATAATTATACCATTTTACGAAAAATCAAATCTATATTCGCAGAATATTCATGAAATTTATTATTTAAATTACAAAAATATTATTTTCTATTTTCTGAAATATTACAGTTACTCACTTGTTAGGGTTAAGGAAGGGTAGTATGAGAGATAGAAAAATCCCTTGTGCTTCTCTTTACCAAACAACTTGAAAATGAACATAGACCAAATAAACATAACCCTCTCCCTTAGACACGCTATAAGTGACATATAGTCGTAACCTAAGTTGAGAATTCCTTTAGGCGCACTAGAATGTGATATGTAGTTGCGACCTAATTGGAGACTTGTTATGGATATTTTGCCTAGGGTTGGAAATAAGAGTATGGAACGGACGGACAAGGGACACTAGGATTGGATTTAGCGTTGGAAAACTTGTTTAAACTCGCAAATACCATTTCTATGTCCTCCTAATCCCCGTTACTTCCGATTATTCCAATATCATTTCAATGATGGCATAAGACAAGCATAAGATTAATTCCTAACTCTACTAACCAATTTAAACCCTAATAAGTTCTCTTGAACATAAACACTTAGGATATAATTGAACAAACTTGGACATTCTTTACTTGACTCGTCTAAAATAAGAATGAAAATACATACTATCTCTCCATGGATCGACTCGTACTCAACTGGCTAGTTACCAAGCGAAACCGACTTGATTGTGGTAAGTACAATAAGTAGAACACATATCATATCTCGAAACCTCTACCAATCAAATTACGCTGTTGGTTGGGAGACGGTGACGCATTTCTTTCTTGTTATTCGGGTTAATTTGTGTATATAAAAAAACAAAACTAAAAACAAAAAAAAACATAAATATATGAAAAACCTATCTTGTTATTTTTGAAAATTTTTGTGCGAGTGTGAAGGGAAATCTGGAGCAAATGTGGTGACCAAATCAAGAAACAGAGTGCTGGAATCAGAATAGAAGGAGATCCATAGAATAGTGCATAAATTTGAAGCTTCAACTCCTCAAAACCACAGCGAATCCGTTGTAAGTATATGTGTGCTCCTTTCCGTGTCAACTATGGCTATGTGGAATCAAAGCACATAACACTAAAACCCTGGATTTAAGCGCAAATACTAAACTAAGCAAACCATAATTACAGTTTTTTGCTACTCGGTTGAAATAACAACCTTTATAGACGGTCCTTCGGGTCTTGAAGGTTGACTCCTCAAGCTCCTTGGGTTGATGGTATGAGCTCTCAAAGACGATCTTCCGTGTCAAAGACGATCCACCCGAGGATGCCTATTCAAGCGATAGCTACGTCGGAAGCAACTAAGGATCGAGCCTTGCTAAGACGAGATGCTTAGAGTGGAGTAGTTTATGATAACAAGTGCTATCTTTTAATCCTCACAACTCAGGAAAGAGAATTGAGGAAGAAGATGATAATGGTGGCAACCAGAGAAAAATCTCCAAGTGATAAAATGAACCATGGTTGCAAAATATCTCTCTCACCTCACTCTTATCTCTACACCCCACAAACAAAGAAGTGGGTGGGCTTGGTGACTTACTAAGGTAAATCACAAGCCCATACTCTTCTAAGTTTAAATGGTGGAGAGAAAAGAGAGAGAGTGTGTAGCCACCATACTTGGTACACATATACAAACATTTATAATATAAATGTAAGTATTTAAACAAGTATACCTAAACCCGTATAAATACGTATACCGTATTTTTACCAAAATACGAATACCGTATTTGTACTAAAAATACAAAATACGCGCATTCATATTTAGAAAGAAATACATGTATTTGTATCAAAGCACAAATACACGTATTTATACAAATACACGTATTCGTATAAATACCGTATTCGTGTTAAAATACAAATACAAAAAAGAGAGCAATATAATACTAGCATCAAAACTCTCTGTCTTTCAAACTTGCTAGTACCACTAAACCGTCCAATTAAAGCACATGCATAAATGCAGGTGTTCAATCGAACACTCCTGCGTAAAACCATATGCAAACTACACCGTTTCGCCTGAACCGGGAAACCCTCTGTGTGGGACTCTAAAAACTCGACAATATGCTGGAAGTGGATTTAACTACAAGCACGTCAGTGAAACTAGCTGTACGTAACGGCTACCCAGGTATCTGTTGAAAGGAAGATCGATACGATAACTCGTCCGAAAACCCTACTGAGCCTATATGTGACATTCTTCGTACAGTCCGGTCTGTTCGTCTAAGAGTATCGCATATCGGGCCTAGGGGGATGGTAAACATCTGACCCCTAACAGCGCAATAAGTTATGTTGGTGTAGAGCCCAAATACACCATGATAAACTACTGGTGTACTTACCAGTAAATCTCGCTTGCCCTGACCAGGGACTTTGTGTAACACCTTAGAATGCGATTAGTGTTAATTAAACGATAATGTGGGTTTTTAATAAAAAGTTAACCAAAATAGTATTCACATATTTTATTAAAATTAATTAATATTTTATTATATTATTTTTAAGCTTGCACACACTTGTGCATGTTAACCTAGGGTTAATATGTGTTAACCATAAATTGTAGCATGGCACCTTAATCCTTATGTTATTCTGTTATATGTATTTATTTATTTAGTTTTTAAACAAAAAGGGTTTTTGTTTTAATTGTTGAAGAAAAGAGGAGAGTTGAAATTGAGGGAATGATGAGGCATGGCAAGCATGGCAATCATTTATTGAAGAGAGAAAGGGCATGGCTACTCTCACCTTCACCCTCTCACTCTCTCATTCTTCACCTCACACTCCCAAATTCTTTTCCTCACTCTCTCATCCTCAATTATTCTTCGCCTTATCCTTTCCTTCAACTGAAAATAAAATTCTTCATTACAAAACCAAGCCTAATCTTCTTCAAACCACATTAAAACCCCTCACAAAGTCAAGTTAAGTCTCTTGAGATGACTTGGAGCTTGGAAAGCTAGGGTTTTCGAGCAAGTTTGGTTAGGTAGTGATCTCTAACTGTTAACTAGGCTTTAAGGATGTTGTGTTGCTTATTAGTTTTTGTTTTAAACCTTAAAGTTTAGTTTTGAGCGAAATATCGTATTTTGGTTAAGATTTGTGTCCCGGGTGATTCTACTATCGAACCAGGTTTTTTTGAGAAGTTGCCATCACAGAGACCTAGTTTGGAGACCTAGAAGCTACCCTAAAAACCTGAGCCTCCCCCTCTTTACTTGGCCGCAATTATATTGGTTCTGGCCGCAAATTGCGGCCAGATTGGGGACTGGGGTTTCGTGTCTTGGTCGTGGGGTTTCTGGGGTTGTTTGTAGGCTCGTGGAACATGCAACTTTCACCAATTCTTTGTGTAGAAAAATCTGGGACCGTTTAGCTAGAATTCAAGCATTTCGGCAACGTGAGATGCGGATTTATCCGATATTCGTTTAAGTGGTTCGTACATTTAGTAGCCGTAGGGTTGGTCTAGGATATCACTGCACACGTTTAGCCGGCTAAGTGAGCACTTAGGAGCTTGTGTGAGTCGGTTTGTTTGTTGCCGTTGTGTGCATGTGTTATCGGAAGGTTTCTAATTTGCACTTGTCATGTTATCATGTGATATTAGGATCGATTGCAGGGACTTCAGATGTTATAAGGAAAGGAAAGCAGGTGGTTGGATTTACCTAGCTCGAGATCATCGGTGAGTAGATTTAATATCTACGGGGGAATCGCCCGTATGGCGTTATGCGTCGAGGGTTAGATTCAATGACATGACTATTGTTTATGTGTATATATGTATATCGATTGTGCATAAGTACCATTGCTGCACATCCCATTACCTGTTGTATTTGGACCTAGTATTAATGAGACACAGCACAATTACTAACGATTCATGTTGCATGAGCACCAAATTGTATGCCACACACACACCGTTAGTAATTTCCATGACACTCATACTATAGAAATTACCATGGATAACTTATTGTACCGCTTTCTTTATCATTTATAGTTAGATGTTAAATCTTGTTCTATTGCGCATATGAATTGCATCATACATACATGCATACATACACACATTGCTATAGTCTTCTGTTACTTTCACAGGGTGTTGCATTTTGATTTCATGGATTTGGGAAACAGCAAGATGCCTTTGAAAACTTGATGTATTTAAAAGAGCGGTTTTTCCCTTGATATACTCACATTACTGTTCCATGTTTGCATACATCGTATTTCATGGATATATGCATTGATGTACCAATTTCATGCGATTTCTGGATTTGAGAACCGTGAATATATTTCAAAAGGAAACTATATGTTGCTTTAAAAACGCGGTTTATTTTGATATGATATTTCAAGGCATCCACCATGGGTTTTTTCTCGGTTCTGTGCTATGTGATACCCGATTCGAGGAGCTGGATGAGCCGTCTGCGGGTACATGGTGGACCCGGTATGGTACCTCGGGGCAAGAAAGTTATATTGTGTGGTAGACGATGAGCCTGGCAGAGGGAGTACTACCTACCGGTGATTGTATAGAATTCGACGGATATCCGGAGGATACCGTTTTGGAGTTATGATATGAGATAGATGAGGGCCGATCTGAGTATGTGTTGGAGATAGTGCCCTCAGAGTCAATTATTAGGTCACAGGTACGTGATTGCAATGATTGATGGAGGACCTATCCCGGTAGGACAGTCTTACTCGAGATGATAGTATGCTATCTGGTTTACCTTTATCATCGTGTACTGTTTTAAGTGACCTGACAAGTCGCTATTACACGTTGGTAGAGCCCCTAGGATTCTTGCTTGACCACCAGCAGTATGAGGGCGATCATATAAGTGGGAGCTGGGGTCTATAAGCATATCCTTAAATGGTCCCTAGTCATGTGAGTTTCGAGACAGGGCATCGATACTCCAGAGTAGACTAGTGTATACAGTAGAGACCCCGACGAGGGGCGGTGGCCGGTCTCACAAGCCACTGGTGTCAGTTGGATCACCTAAGATGTATACAGGTGCTCATTGGGTTATGAGTACACCGGACAGGACTCGCCGGGAACATGCTAGTTGGTCATATACCAGACGTCAGATGGCAGTTCCCTGGTGACATGTGTACAGGTTAGTTCATTGACCTGGGGATCGTCATTTGTCTTGTGTGAGTTCCCACTGTACTTTGATTACTACCCTACCACGGTTCAAAGGAGTCGTGCAAATAGGTTTTAGTTGGGTACAGTCCCGAGCCACATGGAGGCAGTGAGCGTATCTTCAGGGGTTCGTCTCTCCCGGTATTGGGGGTGAGGTCGTGCTGTGTCTAGGAGAGACATTACACGAAGCCCTCGGCCGAGGCAAGGAGATTTACTGGTAGGTATTCCAGTAGTATCTCAGGGTGTTCTGGGCTACACTCCGACACGACTTGTACCGCTTTTGGGGGTCTGAATTTTACCAACCCCCTAGGCCCGCCATGCGATGCTCATAGACGAACGGACCGGACTGTACGGATATTGTCACTGACAGGCTCAGTAGGGTTGTCAGGCTGAGTTCGCTCACAGACGTCCCTTTTAGTCAATACCTGGTAGCCCGTTATGTATTGGCTTATACCTCTAACGTGCTAGTGGTTAAATCCACAACCAAGGTGTTGATGAGTCTTTAGAGTCCCCCACATTCAGTTACTCAGCTTTCGGGCGAAAGGTTGTAGAGGCCGTATGGAGATATGGCAAGGTCCGATCAGATACGTGCGGTATTGCACGGATCAGGATCGGACAGTTTGTACTATAGGCCGTATGGATATATGGCAGGGTTCGATCAGATGCGTGCGGTATTGCACGGATCAGGATCGAACGGATATTACTAGCCGGCTTTTGTTTAAGCCGGATCCTAGTATAGTACAGTGTAGATTTTGTCTCATTGCATTTGTATTTCGGTCGGAATACAAATGCGGGTGTGTATGCACAGTATCGGGGTTTTCCTGTAATTTATTACGGGACCCGTTTTCTGGAGTTGCCAGTTTGTTTTCCGTTTCGGCCGATTTCCATTGTTCCGTTCATTGGCCGAAGATTGGTGGAGGAGGGTTTATTTGCATTGTTGCAAATAGGCATTTGTGGAGGGGGTCTTTGCATTTTATCATGTCATGATGGTTGCACCATTCCTTGACCTTGACCTCTTCATGATGGCTTGACTTTTTGAAGTCATCATGCTTGATGATTGTTGATGATGGGAGATGGTATGGTTGTTGAGTGAGGACTTTTCTTTGTGATCATTATTTTCCTTATGATAGCTTTCTCTCTCTCTCCATTTTTGCATTATTGGATGGCTCTCTCATTTCTATCAAATGACACTCTCATTCTCCTCCCTCCAATGGTCATGGCCGGCCACTCCCAAAAGTGGGCTGTCCAAAATTTTGGTGGTGGGTTTTTGGCTCATTTGATGTTGCAAAAATCCTACAAGTTCCATCTCCAAACTCCATAGTTCATCCCTCCACCAAAAGGCAATTCCTGCAACCCCAAATGAGACTTGAGCTCTACTATACATTCTACAGCAAATCTTGGGCACGTCGACTAGCCAGCTTCGTGCCCGAGTTGCCTCGGCATTGAGGTGGGAGCCCGTAAAAGAAGTAGGCGATGTGGTGCACTTCCGGCGACGATGTGGAGACCGGAGCTTCCGCAGGAGATCGGGACGATGACGAGAAGACCGGAGGACTTGGATCGTCGGTATATCTCTTTCCCATCTTGTAGTTAGCTAGGACTAATTAATGGTTCGATCCGGGTATTAGTGCGCGGCGGTTTGCCAGTTCAAGAAAATTTAAGTTTATCACCGCTTCCGCATTTGGCCGTCGGATTGACGGCCGGGGCACCGCCGTGCACTTACAGTGGTATCAGAGCCTCGCCATTAATTTAGTCTAGCTTGGTTTAATCTGTTTTGCATTTCCGATCGACCAAAATTCCAAAATCCACATTTTTGTTCGCGACAGTTTTCTGTTGAAATTTTTTGGTCTCCAAAAATTTTTCAGGTTGTATAAAAGTACTGTACTGGAGACCACTAGGCTACTGTAGAAATTCGACAGGGTGATTCCACTGTGGAGGCGCGGAACAGCGGCCAAACCCCCCTTTGGGCCGCGTTTCCGCCGCGCACTGTGGGGATCCCTGCATCAAATTTCTACAGTATCTTTCTGGGATAAAAATAGGGGTTTTGGAATATTAATATTGTGCCCAGAATTTCCTGATCTGCTACAGTAATGCTTTGGGGCCCACTTGTTAAAATTTGATTGATCGGATATTTTAAACACATTATTTCACAGTATTTACATTATATCTGCGACCGTGAATGTCACTTGATCGGTAAATCCGGTCTAACTGCTATAGCCCGGTTAGACGGATTTGCGAACGTGACTTTCACGTTGATGTTCTGTTTTTGCTGTGATGTTGCGGATCGGTCGTGGGGGATAGCCTGGATGCAATGCTAGTACAGTTGTGGTTGTATTATGTACATTTGATATTGCGGGACGAGCGTCCGACATGTGGACTGCCGTCACTGCCTGTTTGTATTATTATTTTGGGGCACGGCCAGGTTGCGGTCGATGTACCCGTTGTATGTATATTTTACTTTCTGTACTAGGATTGCCCCGTGGAGGGGTGCACGGATAGCCGGGTTCTGGAGGGCAACAAGCCCGCATCTCATGGCATTGAGACGGAGGGGGCTTCACTCTAGGATTGGCGGGCTATTCGCCGCACTCGTAGGGGGTACAGGTTGACCCAGGAGGGGTGCCCAAGTTACCGGATTCCGTGAAGTGCTGGGTGGTCCATTCACGGAGCTGAAGGGGGCTGCCTCGCTTCAGGTTTTGGCGGGTGACTTGCCGCGCCCGTAGGGGTCTAGGATATCATTGCACAGGCTATCCACACGACCAGGGGAACGTCGGGTTTCAGTAGTGGCTCTGTGAAACCCGGGGATCCTAGATATCTGTATTATTTCTGTGATGCTGTACATTTCTGTGATGTTGCATTTTATTCACGCCTTGAGCGAATATAATATATTGGTATATATATTAGTAGATGTTGTATATGTTTTACATCCGCGCTAGTCCCGTCCCCGCTCTGTCGTTAGTTAGCTAACCTAACGGGTAATGACGGGACCCAGTGGCGAATGCGGATGGCATATACGTACATCAGTATATTTTCGTTCTTTTTGGTGTGATCAATTGATGGGACTGCGTTGATTCGGATCAATGCAAGTTAAAAACAAACCTAATCTGATGTTGTTGGAACACTTTTCAAAAAGCTGTTATTGCAAGGACGTTCACTTTTGTTTAGCATCGTGGTATTCAGTTGGAATATCCTGCTCCTCAGTCGACGAGGCAAGGGCCGAGATCCCTTCACCGGGAGTGACCCCTTGGACAGAAGTTTGCGTCAGGGCATTAACTTCACTATAGCCGACTACTTTTTCTTTGCACCGTGGTATTCAGTTAGAATATCCTGCACCCCATTCTACGGGGAAAGAGCCGAGATCCCTTCACCGGGAGTGACCTCTTTAGCGAAGGTTTTCGTCACTATATTTTTAAAAGCTATCCGTTCCTTCAACGATATCAAGTTCATTACGTTAAAGGTTTTCGCCAGAAACCATTCGTAGCCCTCCGTCGTTTCAGACGGGTAGCACGTAGTATTCATGCTATGTTTGTTGGCCTTCGTCAAGGCATAGTGTATGGTAGCTGCTTGTTGCCTTTCTGCAGCATAGATAGATGCGTTGGTTTGGGACAGTCGTATAGCCTTGTTGGCCTTCGTCAAGGGCTTGTGCGGGTGGGTTCAAATCAACCTGGAGAATGACGGGTAGAACTTGACATGTGACTTATGATTTGTTGGCCTTCGTCAAGGTCATAAGAGCATGGGGCAAAAATCACATCGGGAGTTTCAAAAGAACTGAAACTTGCCAGATATGCGCATACCTTCTGGAGTATGGTAGCGTGAGCGGATTCCGTCACGTTATCATGTGATGATAGTTGGATCCCGATTCCCACTGTTGAGTTAGTTTACTTCTCGGGTAACCCCGACTAATTCTTCTTTCAGGTTTGGAGGAGAATTTGAGGTACAGTGGAAGGATTCCAGATTAGATAAATTGGTAACCATTCTGATCTAGGTTAGAGTGCACGCTGAGTGTTTCTTTTCTCTCTCTCTTTGGCAGCGACCATTGACCCGACCCTAAGACTATGACTCAGTGACCAAGTTGACCGAACCTTCTTAACACTGGCTTTTGGATTGTCAGAGTTGCAAACCTCATTGCCACTCCTACTTTTACCCTGTTCTCCAGGACACCCCGTGTTGCTACGAACGTCCACTTCCATTGGACAAAACCATCGTATGGTTAGATACGAACTCGAAGGAATTTATTCGAGGATGGTTTCAGGTTCTGGAGAAAACGGATAGGATTATTCAGTTGTCTTTTCCTTTTACCTTCTCTCAAGTTGCGAGTACTCCTTGGTTTAGGAGATAGTACACCTATTACGCAAATTGGATAGTCTTCTTCCAAACCTTAGGCTGGTGCCGACCGGTAGGGAATGAAGAAAACCAATTAGCCTAACGATGGTGTACAGAAGGTATTAAGTTCAGACAAAGCAAGGGATTAGTAAGAGGGCAAAGTAAATTGCAACAGATATTCACGACCAAACCAAGTATTCCTTCGCCAATCCTAAAATCACCTTTGTATTTTTCCAGGACACTCCGTATCACTATGAAGATCCACAGTTTATTGGATACTCCATCGTATGGTTATATACGAACTCGAATGGAACTTGTTCCAGTTCGGGGATGGATTCTGGTCCAGGAGAAATAGGAATAAGGTTTATTCAGGTGTCCTTTATCTTCACCTTCTCTCGCATTGCGAGTGTTCCTAGGATTAGGACAGTACACCCATTATGCTTATTGGATAGTCTTCTTCCAAACCATAGGCTGGTGCCGAACGGTAGGGAAGGAAGAAAACCATTTGGCCTAAAGGGGTGTGCAGAAGGTAAAGACTAAAGACATATGAAGGGATTTGGAGAGGTGGCAAAGAATTATACGGTTACATTCGTGAATCTGGAAGAGGCATTACTAGGAATACCAGGATACCCCATCGAAACATTTCGATGTTTCAGTCTCACTGTGTACTGTTAAAGGAAAACTGATTTCCCGATTAGATACTTGCTCCAGGGTATGTATTTACCAGGTATGATTCTCACATCTGTATGGTTTTACAGATGATGAGTGGGAGTAGGTTATTGGGAATTGGGTGATCATCCTCATTATATCGGGATTCGTTGTAATCGGTGATATTTGAGGAAATCACCTGGGCTGTTTGCCGGTCGGCAAATATTTGGTTTTGAATATTCGCAGTTATGCACCAATTTCAAATTGATATATCTGTACGTCTATTTTCATAGAGTGAGATATACCTTTCTGAAATTATGTCTACGATATTTACCTATATCAGTGGATGGTTAGGTAAGGAGCATTAAACAGCGGTGTAATTCTTCTTAACCATAAGTACAGTTTTCAACCTACGACACACGGTGAATGAGTTTTCAGACTCAAGGGACTTATACAGAGTATTGTATGTTGTCCAGGGTCCATCAGGACAGAGGGGTTGGTCCTCGTACTATATTCGGTTTACTTATGACTTCTCTAGTTTTTAGACAAGTGTTTTGCGGAAACACAGGGTCCGAATTTTGAGAAGTTATAGGTATTTGAATAGAGTAGAGAACCAGGTGTAGCAAGTATCGGGATTCTTCAAAGAGATCGAAGATGTAGATACTTGTGTATGGTATTAAGTTGATAGTAATGACTAAGAGAACTTGCTTCTTTTTCAGGTTACTCATAATTGGAAGCATTCCTAAGTTGAGTAACGCTGATCGGCCTCCTTCCATTTAGTTGACATGTACTGGAGACAGTTGCATGATTTGAATCTGGTTCAATTAAATCAGTGCCTCTGGTCCAATATGGGATATAGAACGGTTCATATCTTAACGATGTTAAGGTACGGGGAGTTGTCCGGCTTATGCTTAAAACCAGACACTGGACAACTCAAGGCACGTTTCCGTAATGGCTGTTTGTGGGTTGATCCAGGCTATGACGCGGGTTGACTTTCTACCATCTGGATGAACAATAGCAATATTGTTCTAGACTCGCCACAGTTTTATTAAAAATGTTTTTTTTTCAGAAAACAGTAGTGGGAGTATGGTAGAACTGGAGGTGATTCCAGAACCACGAACGATTACTGAAGATTTGACAACGAACCTAAAGATTCAATCTGGATTGACATTCCATTGGCCACTCCGCAGATACGGTGGGTAACTTCAAGCACCCGGGAGGTACTCCGGTAGCCTCAAGGACGGTGACAGGGAGGTTCTTGTTTACCCACAATTACCATTGCTGTTGTTCCAGGCTGCGAGGATGAGTATAGCGTCGTTCTAAACTAGTTTTAGAAGTGGACGTCTATATGACTCTTCCAGAGGGTTGTCGTAGTCAGTGGGAGCAGCGGAAGCATTGGTGGACAGGTAGCTTATGTCTATTTATAGACTAAAGCAAATATAGCGGAGATAGATCATCTACTTCTGACGTGACAGTCATGGGTTTGACTTCAACAGAATAGGGGATGGATCTGTTGAGAAGGTAGTAGGGTGTGATGTCCTGGTATTTGGATGACATACATAGAGTAGGAAAAGAAACTCCTATACTACAATCGGTTATACTTTGGTCGTCACACAGTGGTTTCTCCATATGGGACTTGGACATTATATCAGACATACTGGCTACTAGATCTATGGTTTTAGATATAGATTTGGGTGGTTTCCCAATCAGGGTACTTGACAGCATTCTAAGAGTATTTAGAATGGACGACTCCTAGCACGGTAGTGTACCTACAGGTAATGGAGTCGCCCTCTCTAAAGGTGTCTTACAGACTAAAGTAGAGAGGGATGTGCATGATTGGCAGATCACTTGCTTAGGCAATTGAGTCAATCGTGAGATGTCAAATACCACACCAGATGTTGTTCTTGCACTAGATGCAATAAGTTGATATTGATCCTATCCTGGAGAAACAGTCGGAAGCAGTTTTAGAACATAAGTGGATGTTCTAGGGATATGATAACGACAGCCTCATTCGGGAGACAGTTATCAATCCAGGCTTCCAAGGTGACATGGACGACAAGGAGGTTGTCAGAGTTATAGTTTTCCTTCTGACGAGGGGCAGTATTTTAGACAGGTAGTCCAAGGCAATACTGAGGGAGGCATGGCGCAGGATACTGATTAAGTTCAGTTGACGATACAGTCTAAGAAGTTTTGGATTTGGAGTTCATTTATGAGCTATGTCCCATCAGACATCCAGACACATTCTAAGACAGATATTGCTCATTTCGGGAGATGGGTTTCTCCGCGAACTTGAGATATAGAGAGACATGGAAAGAGACAACAAAGCGGATCCACTCACTAAGGCTATTCCTCGAACGCAATAGTTTCGCAATCGAGCTTTGTGAGACTGACTAGTACAGGAGTTGGGTGTTCAGTATCACACGGGCTGTGAGTATGCGACATCGCAATAATTAGCCTTGAGTGCAAGTGGGAGATTGTTGGAGATAGTGCCCTCAGAGTCAATTATTAGGTCACAGGTACGTGATTGCAATGATTGATGGAGGACCTATCCCGGTAGGACAGTCTTACTCGAGATGATAGTATGCTATCTGGTTTACCTTATCATCGTGTACTGTTTTAAGTGACCTGACAAGTCGCTATTACACGTTGGTAGAGCCCCTAGGATTCTTGCTTGACCACCAGCAGTATGAGGGCGATCATATAGTGGGAGCTGGGGTCTATAAGCATATCCTTAAATGGTCCCTAGTCGTGTGAGTTTCGAGACAGGGCATCGATACTCCAGAGTAGACTAATGTATACAGTCGAGACCCCGACGAGGGGCGGTGGCCGGTCTCACAAGCCACTGGTGTCAGTTGGATCACCTAAGATGTATACAGGTGCTCATTGGGTTATGAGTACACCGGACAGGACTCGCCGGGAACATGCTAGTTGGTCATATACCAGACGTCAGATGGCAGTTCCCTGGTGACATGTGTACAGGTTAGTTCATCGACCTGGGGATCGTCATTTGTCTTGTGTGAGTTTCCCACTGTACTTTGATTACTACCCTACCACGGCTCAAAGGAGTCGTGCAAACAGGTTTTAGTTGGGTACAGTCCCGAGCCACATGGAGGCAGTGAGCGTATCTTCAGGGGTTCGTCTCTCCCGGTATTGGGGGTGAGGTCATGCTGTGTCTAGGAGAGCCATTACACGAAGCCCTCGCCGAGGCAAGGAGATTTACTGGTAGGTATTCCAGTAGTATCTCAGGGTGTTCTGGGCTACACTCCGACACGACTTGTACCGCTTTTGGGGGTCTGACTTTTACCAACCCCCTAGGCCCGCCATGCGATGCTCATAGACGAACGGACCGGACTATACGGATATTGTCACTGACAGGCTCAGTAGGGTTGTCAGGCTGAGTTCGCTCACAGACGTCCCTTTTAGTCAATACTGGTAGCCCGTTATGTATTGGCTTATACCTCTAACGTGCTAGTGGTTAAATCCACAACCAAGGTGTTGATGAGTCTTTAGAGTCCCCCACATTCAGTTACTCAGCTTTCGGGCGAAAGGTTGTAGAGGCCGTATGGAGATATGGCAAGGTCCGATCAGATACGTGCGGTATTGCACGGATCAGGATCGGACAGTTGTACTATAGGCCGTATGGCTATATGGCAGGGTTCTATCAGATGCGTGCGGTATTGCACGGATCAGGATCGAACGGATATTACTAGCCGGCTTTGGTTTAAGCCGGATCCTAGTATAGTACAGTGTAGATTTTGTCTCATTGCATTTGTATTTCGGTCGGAATACAAATGCCGGTGTGTATGCACAGTATCGGGGTTTTCCTGTAATTTATTACGGGACCCGTTTTCTGGAGTTGCCAGTTTGTTTTCCGTTTCGGCCGATTTCCATTGTTCCGTTCATTGGCCGAAGATTGGTGGAGGAGGGTTTATTTGCATTGTTGCAAATAGGCATTTGTGGAGGGGGTCTTTGCATTTTATCATGTCATGATGGTTGCACCATTCCTTGACCTTGACCTCTTCATGATGGCTTGACTTTTTGAAGTCATCATGCTTGATGATTGTTGATGATGGGAGATGGTATGGTTGTTGAGTGAGGACTTTTCTTTGTGATCATTATTTTCCTTATGATAGCTTTCTCTCTCTCTCCATTTTTGCATTATTGGATGGCTCTCTCATTTCTATCAAATGACACTCTCATTCTCCTCCCTCCAATGGTCATGGCCGGCCACTCCCAAAAATGGGCTGTCCAAAATTTTGGTG